>JAOSBP010000204.1:28571380-28590297 GCA_027563825.1 Erythroxylum mucronatum
ACAGTTGACAGCAAAAATTGAATGAAGAAAAGGTCTGTACGATCAGATCAGTATATTCTGATAAATTCATCCCAAGAAAAAAGAAAAGCCAATGAACATAAACACTTCATATTGAAGAGGAAAACCTCAAAACTCTTTAAGTCTCTTAAGAATTTCAGGTGAGCTATAATTTGGTAAATCTTCACAGAGTTTGAGGTTGAATGTTTGTACAGGAAATGGCAGAGAGACATGTGAGTAGTTAGAGGCATTTTTAGTTTTGCTGATGATCATAAGAGATTACGCTAGAGTTGGACGCTTTCTATCTGAAATGACTAATTCAGACATTCTTTTTTTTAATCATAAAAGATATACACGAAACCTTAATTTATTAGTTGAGGAAGAGACACCTCCGAGATATCCTCTAGCAGGATAGATAACTTACAGGCAGGTTTTGAAATAGATATATGCCAAAGTTTTAAAGAACTGGCATAATTAGCTAGTCAATCCGCAGTTTTATTTTTCTCGCGGTATATATGTCGAGCCTGTATGATCCATTATTTGGCTATTAAGTTATGAATGTCCAGGAGCAGAGAATTATGCTGAACTTGCTGATCATCTGAGGATGATAATATGTCGATAACTATCAAAGAGTCCACATCTAATTTCACTCACCAGTAACCAAGATTTCATGCAAGTTGTAACCCGGTAAATATCCCTATAGTTCTGCGCAAACTGCAATGTAGAAGCCTATGTTATGTTGATAGTTCCATGTTAGCAAAATTTGTCTGATCTGCTTTTACCAAAACCAATTTTCGTTTTTGACCCTAACTTTAAATAGCTTGGAAAATAATTAATAAATTAAAATTTTTAATTTCTTTTCAAAGCCCTAGAAGCATAATTGTTTTTAGAGTTTAACCATTAAATTTGGGATGGATCGGTATGATTCCTCTATAACTAAAAAAGTAGAATATCAAAATATGAACGAAGAAAGACACGAGAGAAAGACATATTTTATTAACTAGTGATTATGCGACCCCAATTATTGAATAGAGGGGACATTGAAGACCTCTACTCTCTTCCATTCCTTATATTGATAGAGAGGGTGAGTGAACTTTTGATTTTTCGTGAAATTTTAGAAACAACCATTTTATTAGATACAGTAAAATTGTGTATTATTAAGTCTTTTAGATCCCGTACTTTAATGAAATTACAAATTTTTGGATGCTTTAGTCGAATTTTAACATTGTTTTTAATTTTTTAAAATAAAATATATATTTAACCTTACTATTAAACTTTGGATTGCTTAAGTCGGATCGAATTTTGGACTAGACCGGAATTCGAAGACAAATTTTTAGGCCAGGCTCGTACCCGAATGGACCTGAACTCGACATGGCCTTTTGCCAAGATAGGGACGTGTTTGCCGTTTGGCTAATTTCAAAATCTGCTAACGAGGAGAGGAGATATAAAAGAAACTCTTAAGGCAAAATTTCAAATCGAGCCATAGAAAGTTCTAGTCTCATCAAGCGGGAAAGAAGATTGGCTTCGGTTTTCACTTCAACCAAACAGACCCAAAAAGATCACCTCAAAATGGCCGACGAGAGAAGAAGTAATCGGAAACCGGTGAGCCTTAACGATCGTCGCTATCGTCTTCCCCAAGACCTCTCCGCTTCTCCTAAACCACCTCCGTCCTCCTCCGCTGCCCACGGTCGTGCTGTTTGACTCCTTATTTCCCTACTTCTATTGCGTTTTCGTTTTTGTGTTTGATGGAGATAAGTCGTTTGCTGGTATGTTTATGGGTTTTGATGTTTTTGTTTCGATTGATGTGCAGAGGAAGAAGTTAAGCCATCAAAGTTGAAGATAGAAGGTCGGAGTCGTCTCTGTAAAGCAGTGGGTGGAGGAACTGGAGATAATGTTGATGTTGATGATATTCCTCGGTACTCTGGAATTGTGGATTCTGATTCTTCTCCTGGTACTTTTATGCTTTTAATTACGATTGGGCTTTTTTATTTATTTTTAAAATGTGGAAATGTGATGATTTCGGAAAATAAATGTAGGGAAAGTTTGATGTTTTGGCACCAAGTTCTCTTATTTTATGGCAGAGGGCTTTTGCATTTACTGTAATTTTTAATATGAATTGTGGGTGTTGGCTTGCTTTAAGTATATGCTAATGATTTTTGTTATGGGTTGGATTTTAGAAGAGGCAAATCCAGTAAAGGTTAAGATTGAGGGTCGACGACGGCTTTGCAAAGTCTCATCTCGAGATAATGAAAAGGCTGACACAAGTACAGCCGTGGACAAAGAGCCAACATTCTTTGACATTACTGATTTTGATTCACCTCAGCTATCAAAAAGTGCAGCTGGTAAATATCATGATCAAGGTGCCAATGAAATCAGAGATATTCTTGATGACCTGACATCCAGGCTTGACCTTATGTCAATTGAGAAACAAAGGGTTCCACAGAATGTCAACAGTGTGGTTGATGCTGTTGGAATGTCCTCGAGAGATGGAGATCATGAGAAGATAGTTGGTATTGCTGAATATGCAAGGGCTGAGTCAACATTTTCTCATGACTCTGATGTATCCAGTTCTACGTCCAACATAAATAAGGACGTTGGGGCTAACATTGACAATGCTACAGATTATTTTAAGGAGAGCAGGTCTCTGTTGAATGAGCGTAAGGACCATTATAGAAGGATAGATGAACATTTTCTGTCTAGAAAATCTGCATTACATGTTCAAGAAGAGAAGGAAAGTGATCCGGCGGGTGAACTTGATACTGATGATTATGTCAGTGAGGCCCAGAAAATGAAGAAAGCTGATCAAAAACTTAGTCAGAATGAAGCTAAATGGGTGCATGCGAGTTTTGGACATGTGGGACAATCTTTTTCTCATAAAGTGAAAGACGACGACGACGACGATTGTATGATCTTAAGTGAGAAAAAGACCACGAATGGATTAATGGAAGATAATTGCCCAGAATCATCTGATTTTTCCAGTTTGATTGATGTGTCGGATGATTATACAAATGAGGTTGTGTCTGAGGATGAGGGTTTCCTTACCCTGAATGGGCTTGGCTGTACTTACCAGTTACCTGGGTCAATTGCAAAGATATTGTATCCCCATCAACTTGAAGGGTTAAAGTGGCTTTGGTCTTTGCATTGTCAAGGTAAGGGTGGCATCTTAGGCGATGATATGGGTTTGGGAAAAACGATGCAGGTAATAATGTGTGCTTACTTTGTGGACATTCTTTTGTACCGAGACCTGCAAAAGTTATCTATATGAAGAATTTTCTCCTTGCAGATTTGTGGCTACCTGGCTGGACTGTTTCATTCAAGGTTGATTAAAAGGGTATTGGTTGTGGCTCCTAAAACATTGCTCTCACATTGGATCAAAGAACTATCTGTTGTGGGTCTTTCTGGGAAGACCAGAGAGTAGGATATATTGCTTGAATGATTTTCACAATACAGACATTTCCCAACCACTTTTTAAGAAACGATGTAAAAACAAATAAATTCTGATTGGTTTTTATATTTTCATGTAGATATTTTTCAACATCTATCAAAACTCGACAATATGAACTGCAATATGTACTTCAGGTTTGTCTTGAGATTCCCTTGTATGTAATATAAAATTCTAATATGCTGCTTAGTGTAGTCCATCATAGTATTTCTAGGCAATGATTACAAGGGAATAAGAAATAAGATATATGACTATTTTGTATTTTCTCCATCTTATTGTGAATCAGAAATTTAAGGGAAATATCTTCTATATTAATAGTGGTTGTCATTGCTATTCTTAATATTGGATCTTTCCTTGTGCTCATTGTCTCCTTGTAGGACAAAGGTATTCTCCTTACAACTTATGACATTGTACGGAACAACTCAAAATCATTAAGAGGAGATCATTATTTTTTTGATGAGGATTCTGAGTGTAGGAACACTTGGGACTATATGATTCTCGATGAGGTAAAAATCTAGTATCTGCCGCGATTCAGCAAGAAAATTATGTTTTCCCACTTTTCATTGTATACAATTGGTTAGGATCAAACAAAAATCTTGAACATTTTGGTGATAATTGTCATGTAGTTGTAGATTCTTTTTCGTAGAAGTTGTGAATTTTGTGCTAGATAAGTATGATATATATGAAATTTGAAAGTTTGGTTACCACAATACAAAATCAAAAGAAAATTTAACAAATTTCTAATTAACCTGGTATTCATATTGAAAAGGAGGTTTTAATATGATGCCGTTGGTGGGATACAATCTGATCAGCTAACAAAACACTAATTTTTGTCTGTCTTTTGAATGCTTCATAAGAAGCTTGCTGAAGATTGGCTGTTAGCTTTTAATTCTGTTTCTCTCCTAAAATTTCTTTAGTTGATGCAAAACTTAATCTATCAAGTTTCATTACCTTCGATCAATTTCAACCATTTGTTTGGAACAATGTTGCACGCAGGTCAATTCTCTCGAAACCATTATTTTTGCTTATAATTCCTCTTTGCAGAAATTTTGTTCTCCCTGGATGTGAGTAAACTAATCAATATTTAGTGAACAGCTTCCAGGGATGTTGCTAAATGCTAACAAGTCAAAATCAAAGCTGATAAGAGAAGTGATGGGAGCATCAGTATCTGTGTTTCTAGATCTTTCTGTCTGAACATATATTGCGGTTTGGGATTGAGTAGATTATAGTTGAGGTTAATATTAGTAGAATCTTATTTCCAATTCTGGCCCCGACTGAATTTGCATGATCAGCATTATCATCATTTCAGCTTTTAGTTAATATCTGTAATTTCCCATTTGTAACGTTTTGCAAGCACTTCATGTTATTTAACTATGTTTCCAGGGACATCTCATAAAGAATCCAAGTACACAGAGGGCAAAAAGTTTGCTAGAGATACCTAGTGCCCATCGAATTATTATTAGTGGAACACCAATTCAAAACAATCTTAAGGTAGCATCAATCACAATCATGTTTTTGTCTGTTAATTTTTTACACTCTTATTACAATGCAATTCTATATAGTTTTAAGTCATGTTTCTTAAACAGGAATTATGGGCCTTGTTTAACTTCTGTTGTCCAGACCTACTTGGCGATTACAAGTGGTAATTAACTTCTTCATGCCTCAGCTGAATTTGGTGAAATTTTCCTTCCTGTTAGATCAAGTCTTATACTCCTTCAGGTTTAAGGAACATATTGAGCTTCCCATACTTCATGGAAATGAAAAGAATGCTTATGATCGAGAAAAATATATTGGTTCAAAAGTTGCAAAGGTAAATAATTTTATATTTACTAGGATGTGCTTTCTATCCCTGTTCTGGTAGCTTCTGCACCAATGTTTTTCAGTTTTTTCTCTATTTTGAAATGGGAAAACTAGCCTCAAAACTCTTTTTAGTATATCTAGAACTTTACTACATGTACCAATGTCAAATAGCTTGACACCTCAGAATACTTGGGAAAGGAAAATGCAAAACATGGAATGAATTTATGTTCTTAGAGGGTTATTAAACTTTGAGTATCATAGAACTTTCTATTGAATGAGGCTTGCTCCAAATTTTGTAGTCTTATGTATTGATTTGAAGTTCTATAGCTACAAAAATTGAACTGTTCATTTTGCTATTTGCCTAGTCCTTCAGTTGACGAAATCCATCTGCGTGCTTCATAAACTAGAAGTCATTCATCAATTTTTGTTGTGTACTCACAGGAACTAAGAGAACGCATTCAACCTTACTTTTTGCGCCGCTTGAAATCGGAAGTATTTAAGGATGATGATGATGCTACAAATACCAAGCTTTCCAAGAAGAACGAGATCATTGTATGGCTAAAGCTGACTAGTTGCCAGGTGATATTTGCTTGTTTTGGTATATCCTGTTGTATTATGCAGTACTTTTGGTTCTTACATTTGGCTTATTTTTGATTCAGCGACAACTCTATGAAGCCTTTTTGCAGAGTGAGCTGGTTCTCTCTGCTTTTGATGGCTCACCACTTGCTGCATTGACGGTGCTTTATACTTTTTGCCTATTATTATTTAGTTCATTTTGCTAGACATTAAAGGGGGATTTTGGAATTTTATACTATCAGATGCTAAATCAACAAATCCTTTTAATTTTGGGTCATTGATTGAGTGCTCGTAATCCTTTGTGTTAATGACGTTGATTGATGGAAAATGCAGATGAATGAATCGTATTTTTTTTTTCAGTTTAAGAATAAAGAATGATATTATTTTTCAATATCTAAGCATGGATGTCAAATTATATACTGCTCTACTGGTTTGAAATTCTGGAAGTAGGAAGATATCAATTAATAGGTATCAAGTTTAGGGAGATATCAGTTAATAGGTAGAATCAAGTTTAGGAAGATATCAGTTAATAGGTAGAATCAAGTTTCTCTTTAACATATTCTAATAGTCTTTGCCTAACAGTTGCAGGTTATATATTTCTACATTCTGGATTTTTTAATGTTTTACTTCTTTTTCGGTTTTCTTTTTTGTAAGAAGCTCGAGCTCTCTTTGTCTCTGGCCATCAACTTCTTGTATAGCTACATATTTTACCGTATGGGTTGACTAACTTCCAAGAATTAATAATGGTTAGTCTAGTTGTGGGGCAGGGTGAGGGACTGCTCGTATATGGATTTAAGTGTCAAGTGACACATAACCTACTTGTGAGATTGTGCAAAACTACTGTGTTGGAGTTACAGCTATTCACACTCTGGTTGATGTGGCTATCTGTCTGATTCAATAAATTTCTTATTCCAGATGCTGCACTTTACATGTCATTTGCTGAGCACATAGTTAATTATTCTAAGTGTCATTGTTTAATTTCCTGCACTTAGTAGTATCCTTCTATGTATAGTTCAAATCTCGCCATGCATCTTCGTTGCTCTTAATGTTGATGACAGAATTCACTAACATAACCAATTACCGCTTGCCTTGGATCAGATTCTGAAGAAAATATGTGATCACCCCCTTCTTTTGACAAAGAGAGCGGCTGAGGATGTGCTTGAAGGGATGGAAACCTTGTTAAATCCAGAAGATGTTGGAATAGCAGAAAAATTGGCAATGCATGTGGCTGATGTTGCTGAAAGAACTGACTTTCAAGAGAAACACGATTATATCTCATGCAAGATTTCTTTTATATTATCATTATTGGTGAGATATTTTGCACACTCATAGTTGATGCTTTTTTATAATAATGCTTGCTTTCTTAAATTAATGCGTATGTTGCTCTTCTGCAGGATAATTTAATTCCAGAGGGGCACAATGTACTCATATTTTCCCAAACTCGCAAGATGTTAAATCTCATTCAGGTTTCTCAAATCTGCAATTTTTTTTATTCTGCTGTTTTTTCAGTATGGTTTGGTTGCATTTCCACGTTTTTACATGAATTCCTCTAAAGATATTGGCAATTAAACTGGTATAGTGCTGGACATAATTTTGTTTGACTGCCCCATTTTACTGATATTATCTCTTTAGTCATTTGTACTAACTAGTTCGAATTTTCTCTATAGTTTAGTTTGTTATCTGTGTTATTGGACTGGAAATGGTAAGGTAATTACTCCAGTATTTTGTATCTGAATCATCCATTTGTAGTTCATGCCCTTCAAACCATTTAAGAATCTTTACTGTTGATTATCATAAGTATTTCTACACATCAATTTGTAGTTCTAGTCCTACTTGCACCCAACAACTTCTTGTAGTCCTTTGGCTACTGAAATGCTGATGGTAGAAAGAACTTCAATCGGAGGCAATACACTTTGTCTGTCTTTTTCAGAAATTTAGTTTGTTTTTATTTAGTAGCTCATTAGTAAAACTGAAGGATTTAAGAACCATGCTTCTATTTGTGAGTATGGAGTTTGTAGTAGTTAGGCTTTTGAAGGAGTGTGTGTGATTATAGCTCCCCTTTTTTTCGGTGACAGGAATCCATTTTATCCAATGGTTATGAGTTCTTGCGTATTGATGGTACTACTAAAGCTATTGATAGAGTGAAGATTGTGAATGTAAGTGTGATTGAACTTCTCATTTCTAAAACTCTAATAAAACTTTTGAGAATTCTTCTACATTTCTCAATTCTACATTCAGGACTTTCAAGAAGGTGCTGGGGCTAGTATTTTTCTTCTGACATCTCAAGTTGGTGGTCTTGGACTTACACTTACAAAAGCAGACCGTGTTATCGTGGTTGATCCTGCATGGAATCCAAGGTGCTTATTTCAGCTTTTCCAATGCTTTTTTTCTGAGATGTGGCTCATCTGACATGTTATTTGCAGCACGGATAACCAAAGTGTTGATCGTGCATATCGTATTGGGCAAAAGAAGGATGTGCTGGTTTACAGGTTAATGACATGTGGAACTGTTGAAGAGAAGATATACAGAAAGCAGGTATAGTGTTGTCCTCTGCTCAAAGTTTTTCAGACATGACAATCACATTGCTTATCTACATAGTGACAAAGCTGAGGCAATTCTTTGTTCCATGTTGAAACAAGATAATAAGTGAAAATGGCTTGTGTTACTGATATTTGACATCTTATGCTTTTAAACAATCTTCTCTTATTCAAATCACATAATCAGTTAAAGCGGTTTCACTTGCTTTCTCAATGTTGGCTTTATATTGGGTTGAATGAAGATTTTACCTGCATGCCAATTCATTGATTACATGCTGAGATTTTACATCTCCAAACTGGTTCAATGGCATGGTTCTGAATCCTTGAAATGGCTCAGATATTCAAGGGAGGTCTGTTTAAAACTGCAACCGAACACAAAGAACAGATTCGATATTTCAGCCAGCAGGTTCATGAAATTGTTTCTGGATCATGTTAACCTTTAGATGTAAATTTTTGGGCAACTAATAAACTTGAAATTCATTCTTATCAGGATCTTCGTGAATTATTCAGTCTCCCAAAGCAAGGGTTTGATGTTTCCCTTACACAGCAGCAATTACATGAAGAGCATGACAGTCAGCACGAGATGTACTTAGCTTGATTATTCCTTCACTACAGCATATATTGATTTACCGGGAATACCTTTGGTTATTACTTTAATATGAATCTCTAGGGCCTATTTTAAGTGATCTCACCACTATTTGCTTCAAACATAAGAAGGCACTAGTCTTGATCCTCATAAACGCTATTTAAACCAAATATTGCTTTTTTTTTTTCCTTGTGGGGAGTGGAGCACTCAATGCATAAGCGTGGATGATTAATGTTGAACAGTATTGCGAGACTGCTGATCGGGATCATAGTTTCCTTGCAGATGTTATTTTTGCTTGATTGTCTCTTTACAGGTTTGCCATGTCCATCTCATTAAATTTCATTCATAATTTCCTAATTGTTATTATTGTTCTTATAGGGATAAATCTTTGGAAGCCCACATAAAGTTTCTGGAGTCTCTGGGTGTAGCAGGAGTAAGTCATCACAGTTTACTCTTCTCCAAGACAGCACCTGCTCAAGTTGTACCACAAGATGAAGAAGAGAAAAGGTGAAAATTTTCTTTTTTCTTGGCTCACATTTTAAGGTGTAACTTGCTAGCAACCAACTGAAAATTTGAACTAATAAGATTGCAATTCTGCTGTTTATTACCATGTTTATTTGCATTCTCGCTGATTTTGATCAGGGGTAAAGGAACCACAATTGTCAGACATTCATCGCGTTATTCATCTGAAGACCATGTTGATGGGTATGTTTGCCCAACATGTGCTCTAATAGTAATCCTCTTATGCTGGAACTTGAAAATGCTGAGTTGTTGCTTTCTGTTTACAGAGCCATGCATGCCTTTAAACCAAAGGACATAAACCTGAATATGAAAAGCACTTCTCCTGAGAGCACAGGTAAACTGACAGAATCTCAAATAAGGGAGAGAATCAACCGGTTATCCCTGATACTTGCGAATAAGGTACAACTTCAATCCCATATCTGAATATATATAATTTCAACCTTTTGAAACTTGTTGAACTATATTCCGATTTATTTACTTAATGGACATGCTTTAAGTTCAACCCCTAAAGAGAAGAGCATGACTTTAATCTGCTTATCTTTCACGTGCCAAAACAACCAACAGGCTACAGTTTCTAAGTTGCCAGATGGAGGAGCTAAACTGCTGAAGCAGATTTCTGAATTGAACTTAGAGCTCCACAAGATGAGAATAGAACAAAGACTTGAGGAAGATACCAGCAAAAGACCTGATAAAGAAGTTATTGAGCTGGATGATTTAACTGGGGAGCTTCAAAGGGTGTTGAATGTATAACATCACTTCCCATGCAAGCAAATGAAATTCTTGTATAGAGCTTACTTTGAAAGCAAACCATTTTTTTAGACATGAACTGATTACCACTCAGACAATGAACATTTCTTTCCTGATTGCAATGGAAAGGTCCCCATGTACTAGAACTTCAATGTCAATGAAGTTAACCGATTTCATTTGTTTCAAGGGCAGAAGTATATGCTCAAAAGCTTTTATTTTTTTATTTTTCGGAATTAAAGATGTTGAATGTAAGATCTTCCAAGTTGACCATGCTCTCAAACTTCACCTATGGCTGCAACTTTGGTCTCTTACATGTTTTATTCACAGAACATTGCACGTAAGAACATTAGGCTCTATTGAATACCCTTTTGGTCCATGTCGACGATGAGCTGCCAACGTACGTCGAATTGACGGACTTTGGAGAGAGTGTCGATAACAAAATTGTACCTTGTCGAACTGATGATGGTGTTCTTGTTTGAAGAGGGTTTAGTTGATGGGATAAGAAGGGAGAGAAATGCCGTGGAGCTAAAGAAAACATGCTATGGCGTGAAGTGGGTTAGGGTTCGAATGCTGAACTATGATTTTTGTCAACAAGTCTGCATCTTTTAAAGGTTGGAGTGATCGAAGTTTGGGCTCCATATCCATACTAGTATCTGACGATAACGATGGGCAATGACGGAGTGGCTGGAGAAGAAGGATTGAAGAAGAAGAAGAAGAAGAAGAAGCATTGGTGGTGATGGTGTGTGGGGTTGGAGTAATGATGTAATAGCATTGCCATTCTTTTGGCTCAATGGCTTTTGGGTTAGTCTCAAAAGGTGAAGAATGAGAAACGAATAGTATAAAAGAAAAGTTAGGTGAAAGGTGAAAGGTGAAAGCTTATAAAGGTCGTATTGGTTAGGTTCTAATACATTTGTGCGTCTTTAGCTGTCTCTTTGCATATTCCGATGACAATTCGCGGTGGCGAAGTGGCAGTGTTCGTAGAGACGAACGTAAGAACCTATATGGTGTTGGCCGTCTCTCCAGACATCTCCGCCGCTGATTTCAAGAGTAAAGTCTCTGGTTAATCGGAGAAAACATGAAAAAGCTTATATCTTGTTCACTCTCTGCTCTAATATCATTCCCTTCTTAGAACTCGTTCCTTTTTCATGCTTGTTTTGTATGCAAAATCTCCTGATGTGCCAATTTCACTGCCTGTTTCGATGTTTCCCATGTGGGTTCTTTCGAATTTTTATTTTATTTTCCAGTTTGATTACGAGAATGTCAGGTGGGTTTCTCGACTCTTTTTTTTAACCTTGTGAAAAATCTGACTGCACGATCAAGTATTTATAGCCAGTACTAATTCTGCTCACCTGGTTGCTCTAAGTCATAGTTTTAAATTATGGTCTGCACTCTGCAATATTGTGGTTAGGATCCGGATCGAATATTGCAGCAAGGGTCCAGATTGTTATTGCAATTTGCAGCAATTGTGTAAGATCATTCTGCTCAAGGTCACTACACATATTGCACATTAGTTCTCTTGTTGCAGTAAGCCACCTTTGAACTTTTCTGGTGTTAGATGCAAAGTTGAAAGGTATCTAATTGTTGGTTATTTCCAGATAGTATTCAACTAATCAGAGGCATCAACTAGACTTTCGTAAGTTTCAACTCTTCTTATATCCTTCCTGGAGATATCAATGTCTGTTAGAAATTGTTCTGTAGGAAAGCTTGAGGCAGCACACTTCAATTGTTTCCCAAAATCAGGAGAGATTAGAGTGCAGAATTTAATGGTAAATCGAAAGAGTTGCTTCTACCACCTGCCAGATTCATTCCCAATAAAGTACTCTTTCCAAGGTCTCAAAAGGACATGGTTTCTTCATGCAGAAGTGAGTATTGGTACTTCCAATGTCTTGGATAAATCAGGTATTATACAAGCATCTTACTGCTTAAACTGACAATTGAATTTCAGATTTCAGCTATGTCACTGACCATGTCATGATGAATGCAGTAAGGAATGACGTCACATGGAAGAAGATGGAAGGATTTCAGAGCACCAAAGGTCTAGGAACGGTTCCTGCAACTGTTTCTGACGCGGACGACGCGAAGAAGATGACAAAAAAAGTGAAGAACTTCTCATGGATCAGTCTTAGTAACAGTGTGAAAGGATGCCCAAACGATAAAGAAACTTCAGATGATGTATTGGAAGGTTTTCTTTTCACATTCTAGTAAACAAACAATCTTCCACTCCTACCATGGAGACTTTCAGTAATAGGTGATTGAAACTGATATCTGTTCCAGGTACTCGAACCGTTAATAAAAATTGCTGGTCCGTTAAGTCTGGAACTGAAAGTACATGTTGCAGCTCACACTGGTTTGATTGCAATTCGACAGGCAAAGGGAATGAGCCTGAGAAACAGCTAAAAGCTAAGCATAGCACTGATTATTCAGTCACGCAAACCTACCCATTGCCTCAGTTTGCTGTGAGGATGCCGGCAAGGATATGTCGTCGAACAACAACTACTGACTGTAGACATAAAGGGTCAGTGGACAAGCTGGAAAAAACAGCTGCAGTTGGGAAACGTATCCTAACAGCTGCAGCAAAGCTTAGAATCTCCAGAAGTAACCCAAGAGCTGGTATCTCCTTGTATAGAGTTAGAGGTTCCCATGGCTCATCTATGATTAGACCTTCAATTTTTGAGATCAGTGATGATGAAGACTGAATGATTCTTGGATTGTACTTCGTAAACTGGGATCGAGAATGACAAAATTTGTCACACTCATGGGAGGTGCTACTTTGTGCTTGCAGGGGAGATTTCCCCATACTTCTCTCTGGCTGGTTCCTAAGCAAATAGTCAATTAGTTGGCTGTTCTACTGAGTATGATTAAGTGAAATAATTGAGTGCAGAAGTAATGGAGCAGACACTCTAGTGAACACAATACCAAATGTCTTCATTGGAAAGTCACAAAGGCGCATTTGGATGTCGGCCTGAACAGTAACATGGAGCAGTTCTATCTGAACTTTTATGATACACTGGCTTGCAGAGCAATCCATGCGACCAATGGATTCTGTTCTTATGGAAGAAACAGAAAAGGATTTCTCATAGATGAGCAGAGTCTCCAGAGTAGAAATTCCCAGTTTTGTAGGATTGGTGGGAATCCTTTTCGGTTGCTAGACAGGCACAGATTCATTATTTTGATCCAGGATTGAATGAATAATATAGGATGTTTCTGATACAGCTAACTTGCTGATACTGGTTGTGAATTAATAGGTACCTTAAAATGCTCTTAAGTATTATTTTAGACTTGACAAGGAAGTTTTGTCAGATTTAAGTTTGAGATTGGTGTCGTCCAAACCTTGAAAAGAAAATATTTTGAGTGCAAGTTGAATTTTAAGTTTCAAGACACTCAATCTAAGTTAGCTTGAACTCGGTTCACTCAGCTTGAATTTAGCTTAAATTTGAGTTTTTCTTGTTTGATTCCAAATAAAAAACAGAGCTAAGAAAATATTTGGAATAGTGGAAATGGTATCTATGTACAGGGACGGATACAAAGGGGGTTCCCCCACTGCCCCAAAAAATTTTCCAAAAATTTATATGTAAAATTTTTTTTTTTTAGTTTTTGCCTCCACAAAATTTTTTTTTGAAGCTTTGCCCCCATTGAAATTTTTGTTTGCCCCCACTGGAAAAACTTCCTGGATCCGCCCCTGTCTATTGATAGAGCTTATATATCTGCTTGAGTTGGGAGACGAAGAAAGATGGCTGTTTACTTGAAAACTCTACAATTGCATAATCAGGCAAGGGTCATTCTCTTTTCTGAATAACACTCCTGAGATCAGAACCAAAGACTGACCTTACAGAAAGATGGAGCGAATACAAATATGAGTCGAGGAGGGGACGAAACCACGAGCAAACTATCCTCTCTGCCAAGACTCTGAATTACCATCTTCCACAATAAACAAAAACTAAGGCGAAGAGAACATGCTACAGAAGGGAATTATGTACAGAGGCAAGGGACTATAGAGAAAATAAAACCGGGTTAAAATCCACGCGATGCTCTGCGCAAAATATGGCTACTCAAAGCTTGGCGTACGACTAAGTCTCCCTTTCAAGTATTCCTCTATAGAGATATCTTGTTCAGTGCTGCTGACTGAATTGCAGTCATCCTCTAAATCGAGCAATGCAGTTCTAAGATGGGATTGGATGTTACTAAGATGCGGTTCCCCATCTGCTGCATCAGTTTCTTCTGATGCACTCACTTGTTGCCTTGCTGATTCCACTGCTTCCCCGTCACCTTGGAGGAGCTTCAAGATCTGTTTTTACAGGATTTGTAAGGGATCAGCCTACAAAATAAAAGCAAATGAAGAGTTTACTGCATTTGAACTCACAAGACCGATATCTGGCCGTGATCTGGGTGAGCGTCTGATGGAAAGAGTTGCTGCTAAAACCATTCTCTCAATCTGGTCATCATCACGATCACCTCCAACGTGTGGATCAAGCAATTCAGAAATTTTACCACCTTCTAGAATTGGCTTCGCCTGTGAATTTCAGAGTCAATGAATGTTTGATAGAAGCATTTTTGAAAGCATCATATTAAATTTCTTTAGGATACTGCAACCAAAATTCTGAAATCTCCAAATAAGAAGAAAAATCAAGTCATGCAACGACTTTTCTAGTATTTGTGCCAGTATAAAACCATGCAACATAATTCAAATGGATCCTTTTCATATACAACTTGTCTTCTAATTCAGCCTTAGCATTCTGCACACTTTAGTTCCAGGACCAGAAGGACAATTGAAGAAAATAAAAGAAACATTGCAAAAAAGGGAAACAATTTTCTCAAGCCACCAATTTCAACCAGGATCTTTCTAAACATTTTTTAAGGGCAAGAAAAGAGGTGTGAAGGTTGCTTTTGGAAAAGGAATAAAAATGCTTACCCACATGACAAGGCTCTCATGGCATTTTGGATTCTCACTGTTGATTGGTAATTTCCCAGAGAGAAGCTCAAGGAGGACAACCCCAAAAGCAAACACATCAACTTTTTCACTCACCTTCCCATGCAAAAAGTACTCAGGGGCCAAGTATCTGGGATAGGAGTGAGAATCAATAACAACATTTATACCTCAAAACAATTAACAAGTGGCACATATAAGAAGAAATAACTCACCCAAACGTTCCTGAAACATCAGGGGAAGTTACATGGGACAAAGCACTAGAAATGCAACTTGCGAGTCCAAAATCTGACAGCTGAAGTAACAAACAAGTTAAAACTAAGCACCAAAATCATGTACAGTAGAAAAGCAGTCCTCACAAAAGTACGGTTCATGCCTGGGGCTCAAAATCATCGGATAGAAGTATGTTTGAAGATTTAACATCCTTGTGAACAATAGGCTTATCACAGTAATTGTGCACATATTCAAGTGCCTCAGCTACACCTAGTGCCACTTTATACCTTTCTTTCCAACCAAATGCATCGGAGATCTTATTCCCTTCATAAGAGAAGCAACTAGGAGTTAGAATCACTCATTTGAGGAACATGTTATCTCATCACATAAGTAGAGAATTCATAATACCATGAAGATTCTCCTCCAGGCTTCCTCTTGATAAAAAATCATAAACCAGGATCAATTTATTGTCCTCAAAACAAAACCCAAAAAGAGACATTAAATTCTTGTGATGTAATTTTGTAATGATCTCAATTTCTGAAACAAATTCTTTCAACATATACGCAGATGGCTTCAAGATTTTCACCGCCAATTCCTTTCCATCTGGAAGGCATCCTTTATACACATGACTACTACCCCCTTTGCCAACCATATTTTCTAGAACAAAAAGCCACAAAAAATTAGTTAAAACTCCCAGAATAGAAGAGAAAAGAGCAGACAAGGAAAACCCATATCAATACATGGAAGGTATATGATGAAAACCAACCAGGGGTGAAATTTGAAGTGGCTGACAAAAGTTCCTCATAGCAGAACAATCTACAAGTTGATGAGTATTTTTCACGCATGCCTTTCAATTCTTCAGGAAGGTCACTTAAGCCATGGTGTGGTGAAATGGGAGACCATACAACCTCAGGGCCTATTGGCACAATAGCACCATTCTCTGCTTCCACATCAAAACAATGGCCTTCAACAGTATCTGAAGCACATTGTCTTTGATCTGGATAAACCACAGAAGAAGAATTCTGGCTCGATAGTGCCAATGCCCATTTGGCCAGAGATGTTCTCTTTGTTGAATTCTTCCCTAGAATTAGTCGCCGAAGAAGTGACCACCGCTGTTTAGAACTAGATAATGCAACAGAATTTGGTTTTGGTATAGTATCACTCCTTTGGATACTGTATAACTCCAGCAATTGGTTTTTGGAGTCATTTGGAGACAATGAGCCTGAAGTAGAATGTACAGAAGTTTTGTTCTGGGATTTTCCTGAGCAACTTTGACTTTCTTGATTCAATTTGTCTGCCACCACAGCATAAGTTGTATCACTTAGTAACTTGATATCCTTTCCCGAACATCCAACAACTAGGAAAACAAGATTCCATTGTGAACTAAAATTATGGTCCAGACAAACATAAAACTAACCATGTTTGATATCCGGACCACAACAACAAATCAAAATAGCAAGTATAGGAACAGAACCTCCAAGGAAAAACCAAAGAGTAAAGGACCAAAACCTTTTATAGTATCAGATACCTGTAACTGTTGCTTCTCTTGTATACACAAATTTGCCATTACTAACAGCATAAATGGACAAACTTTTGGACAACTTTCTGGCGCAATACTTTGCTACCGAAGTTGAGGAGCGGATTCTGTGGGGTGATTTGGAAGTTCCCACAACAACCTTGTTTGCATTGCTTGATTTTGCTTCTCTTACCAGAATTTTCCGCACCGAAAAACCTCTGCACACTTTGAGCTTCAAATCCACCTAAACATAACCCTTCAACTCAATAACACAAACCATTGTAAATATGAAAAAACTAAAAGACTGTTTCCTTGTCCAATTTAGAGAAAACTTTGAAGAAAAACTTTACAACTATCGCTCAATAAAAAGCCCTTCTTTTCCGTAAACAAAACAATCTCAACCATTTTTTAACAAGTAGGAAACATGAACGCCACATTCCCTAGAAGAACAAAAGGATAACAACTTTGATAAGAAAAGATGAAACAAACCTGCTTTAAGTTGCAGAAACCTTCGTAGACAGCCAACAAAGAATCAAACGCTTTTACTAGAGACATAAGCGAAGAAGTCCCTCCTTCAATTTCCACCAGACACACACACACCACACACGAAAGCCAACAAAAAGACGTCACATTTGAGAACAAAAACCAAAACCCAAAAAACACAAAAACACACACAAATGCTGAAGTACCGGAGACAGAATCAAGCACGTGCAGAGCAATGACCCGATCACCGGGGTTGGCCACTTTCATGAGAGCCCACGTCAACAATTCCTTACTCTGAACATCCAACTTTACTCCCACCACAACCACCTCCCCTTCTCCGCCGTCTCCATCCTCCCCGGCGGTGCCCACAGTGCGTTCACTGACCAACTTCATCGATCTCCACCACAAAACACGCCGGAAAACACCCCACTGGCTTCCCTTCTCACTCATACAATTAAACAAAAAGCACTAGACGCTAAAAACAGTTTTAATCAGTAATAATATATTACGTAAACGTTACTCTCTCTCTTTAGATCGTCGTTTCCTCTCTCTAAAAAATGCTCATGAAAGCCGCTTTTTTCACTGCATTGAGAAGCGAGCAGCGAATCTTGTTAGGAGATGAGATGTTAATTAATTAGTTAACTTCTTTTAGAGATTTTCTACTGTATGTGCCACTTTATTACCGTCATGCTGCTCCACCACTTTCTGCCGTTCGTTCCCCTTTTATTTGTTGACTTTGATTTGATGTACTAGGTTTGTTTTTTTTTACCTTTTAATTTTCTTGGCAAATATTGACCCAAAATCAATTCGCTTATTTTAATCAATTCAGACTTTTAAAAATTTTACGCTTTGGTTCCAATTTTAACTTAAAGTTTCAAAATTTTAATTAAAACAATATTATTTTAAATAAAATAGCCTCATTTTCAGTTTAAAAATATATTTAATCTAACTTGGCTCCGACTTCTTCGCGTTCAATCGAATTGCAAACTGCATAAGACCTATTACGATCAATCTCAAACTTGAAACTTTAGGTTCAATCACCCAATTCAATATAAGGGATTGATCAATCAAATATTGAATAATAAAGGGGTCAGTTTAAAAATAAATAAATTGTTGGCTGTAGAATATTATTCTAGTTAGACTTAAACCTAAAAGAACAAGAGAAGGGTTCGGACAATTATGCCGCCTGTCACCCAAGTAAAGATACCTAAAGTAAGAGAATAATTGAGAAAATTTTTTCCCATTCGTATATCATAAAATGATAGGATACTTCTATTCCTTGTCGATTTTTTTTAGTATTTTCTGTATTACATAAATAAAAAATTTAGATAAAATTTAAAATTAAAAATACTTAAGCTCAAATTCAACCCGATCCAATTTAATCCGTTTTATGCTTGCCATTACAATAAGTGTGTGGAAATTTCCAATTAAACTAAATTAATTATTTTTTGTAGGATTTTTTTCTTGTTTTTCTTTTACGGGGAAATATACAACTCCCTCGATACTATGATTTTTGTCATAAAAGATTTTCATTAGTTATATTACACGAATACTAAAATTTAGTAGATATGATA
>JAOSBP010000204.1:28602964-28616513 GCA_027563825.1 Erythroxylum mucronatum
GAAGGCTAAGAATTAGATAGGATACTTACAGATAAAATCACTCTCCCTGTTACAGAAAACTGTTCACCAGCTATATCGATTTCCACAATAGTTTCAGCCCCTACAGCTGGTTGTGAAACACATGCAAGAAAATGGCGAACCACTAGCTCATACAATCTCTGTGAAAAGTCAAACTTAGTTAACTTTACAAGAATATATTAGAAGCCTTGTAAGAGAGACAGCATCCGAGGTACTGACATGGTGATCTTGACTCCATGCACTTTCTCCAGCAGAAAATTTAGTGGGGTGAATAGGCGGATGGGCCTTGTCATCATGCCCACCACTACTCGGGTTTCTCCAAAGTCCTGCTCCAGGATCTAACAACCTTTGTGCATATGATCCCCATACAAGATGTTCTTGCTGTTCCCGTACAAGTGCCTATATAAGATTTGAAATCAGCTGGTAAATTAATAGTTAACACTGAGCAATATAGCATGCCAATAAGAACCATATTCACGGAAGAAGCACCATACAAAGAGAGCGAAGACGACAAAGAAACACGAAACACACAGAAACCTAATAGATAAAGTTACTAACATGCAAATCAGTCCTGCTAGAAAAGCAATCAGTCTCTGTACGAGGATAACTGATGAAACCTGCTTGATAAAGATCTTCTGCCACCTACAAATAACAAAAGCAGGAGGAGAATTGAATGCGTCAAAGATTAATGGTAAAACAAATCAGTGAGGATAGAAAACACAAGAATGATTCTTCTGTTTTCCTGCAATGGCAGAAACAGGTTCAGTCACTCTCAAAATCTGTTGTGACGATAGCAATAAGATTACTATTTTTATATACAAAAGAACCTTATTTCTTATCCAGCGTTTTTTCAAAGATGTTTTCAGCACCTGTAGAATTGTATCCAAAAAATTACTAAATGTTTATCATATCCTAAAGTATGTGGAAGAGCCCAATTGTTCAACTAGTATGCAGATAGTGTTTCTGAACTCTTTCTTGATGTTGCTGACGAATCATCAACATGCCAAATTTAACTCGAAATTGATCGATGCGTCTATACCATTAATAGCAAAGACTTGCAAGAATGTAACATAAGAGGTGCATCCCAAATGCTCCCACCTTCATAGTGTGCTCAGAGCTCATCCTAAAATATCTCGAAGCACGTTTTTCAAGCTCAATAGTACTCAACGGATATGGAGGATATTTCAGCTTCTCTCGCTGCAGTACTTTTGTTACCTTTTTGAAATATTAAAAATTCAAAATTAGAAAAACAAGTACTTCAAAATTGAATAAGTTCCCAGGAAATGAACTCTTTGCTTACAGTTGCGGTGGGTTCCTGAATGCACATTTCATAAAGTACAACTGCTGAATTGTAATCAAAGAGATGCCCACGCCTGTAAAACCAAGGTGGCATAAATCTAAAGATTATAACATCCAAAACTCGAAAGGCATTGTGTACCAAACCTCAAGAGCTTACACCCAATTGAAGGTAGCAACTCCTTCCTCTGACGTGTGAGAACAATTGATAGTCCAATACTCTTCTGGCTCATGTGATTGTATCTCCCAATAACGTTCCACAATGAAGCCAAGTGTAGGAAACTGCAAATCAACAAATCAGAAAGACTGATCCATAACTAGTATGCAAGTAATATCAAAATTTAAACCATTTGAATCCCGTGCTCTGAAGTTGTAAGCCGCAACCAACCTGACAAGGCCCATAACTTAAAACGAGATTTCTTTCTTCTTGAGCAGAATCTATGATAAACTTATCCCTCAACAGCATGGTCTGAAACCTGGTAAAAGAAGCACCAATTCGTAAATCAATTTCCTGCAAAATGAAAGAGTCATTATCAATCCTCTTAGCTATCAATAGGAAATATCACTTATGATTAGGTAGGAGATATGGTAGCTCAAATTTAACTCCTAAGATAATTAAACAAAAAAGATTATCATTGAGTTCGTTTCTGTGAATTTATTATTCTGAAATAGTTGTTGCAGTTTTGCAAAAGTTAGACTTTCGTTCCTACACGATGAACAATACTCACTTGCCTAGCATCCACAGCATCAGCAAACCACTGATTAGGAGCAACAAGATTTTGAACTGCCTCATGAATTTCCCTGTTGGTTTAAATATATTTTTAAAAAAATCAGGACCAAACAAACATGGATATAAAGTAACTTGATTCAGTTCCAATCCCTCCAGAATCCCAAGTTTTAAAATTCCACAAATTAGAATTAATTTCCATCCAGTGAATGACGATAGCATATTCTCTTACGAAACCTGTCAATTAAAGCAGAGAAGCGAGCTCTACGAATCGTGATTTGACGATTAACTGCTCTACATACTTCGATTACTTCAAATGCGATGTTCTCTCCCTCTCTATCACAATCAAGCCACAAAACAAGCCACTGACACCTCCTTGCTTGCTCCTCCAATGTCCTTTTGATATCCTTCTTATCCTATACCAAAAATACTAAGTAAACAGTACAGACGGCATGCTTAAATGTTTGATACATTTCAATGCATCAAAAGGATTTGTACCTCAGGAACGTATTTCCGGACAGAAGCAACGTAGAGATCTGCCGGGTCACAAGAATGCCACTTGCGGAAGGATTCCTCGAATTCGAGCTCCATGAGATGGCCGGTGACGGATGTGAAAAGCATGTGGCACGGTTGGCCGTTAATAGAGTAATTGAACTCGAAGATCTTGTTGTAGCGGGACCGGCCTTCTCTCACTCGCAGTTGATTCCGAGATAGTATGCCGGCCACTGATTTCGCCACCGACGGCTTCTCCGCCACGTTGAGGACGTTGATCATCGCCGGAGATCTGGAAGCGGTGCGTGAGGGGAAATGGGCGGGTGGCTTTGTAGTTTTGTTGCTTTTACTGGGGCTTTTCCCGCCTACTTCGTAAGCTTGAAAATGGAACGGCCAATTTTTAACAATCTCTTAAAAACTATTTTTCAGGATATCATATCATAAATCTCCTTTTAATATTGGGAAGCGTATTGGATGTTAATTTATAATATATATATATATATACACATATATATATATGTGCCAAAATGGAAATATAGTTATATTCATGTGAATAATGCTGGACTTATATATATATATATATATATATAGAAATAATTTTTAAGAGACAGTATATTTATTAAATAATATTTATGTATTTACTAATTTAAAGGACTTATGTTCAAATCAAAATTAAGTATGCTTTCATGGCATTAAATTTACTTAGATATTGTTTTGACAAGTTAAACATATTTATTATATGCATATAATTAAAAGATAATAATTATAAATCTTATTATTATTTAAAAAAGACATTTTAATGTTTTAAAAACCAAACCGAAAGTTAAATTTATAAAAGATGTTTAAGATTTATAAAATTAAAAATTTTAAAATAAAATTAGAATAAACGGTCTTTTAATTTAGAATTTAATTGAAAAAACAGTTAAATAAAAATTAAGACTATTAAATAAAAATTAATTAGCTTATTTAAAAATTAGGGTTTGCCCGAATCTTGATCAGATGCCCAATCGAGCTTGAAATCACCTGAAAACATCGTTGTTGTTCAAAGGGTTAAAATTAGGGTTTACCTGAAGCTTAGTCGGACGCCCAATTGGACTTCAAATAACCCGAAAAGGCCCAATTAGGTTTGGAATCACCCGAACCCGGTCTAGCTTATTGCCATTCAATCAAGGCTCCAAACCTCCCCGGTAATGACAACTGATAGTTAGCTAAAAGATATACAGTGTACAGTAGTACAGGGAACTACAATAACTAAAAATTACAACATAAAATGGTGTCAAAATTTCATCCCAGTCCCAGCCAGAGAAAAGTGTTGAGTAAAAGGATATGAAGAAACATGTTAATAATTATCACAAGCTCTGATGCCAATCATGTCTTTTTCAGCCTCTTTATCCTTTCCAATGCACCAAGCCGGTTTTCACCATCTATAGTATCCCTTGCACCACCAACTCCATCTGTCATCATCCCTTGGTTTTCACCCTCCTCCCTCTTCCTGACCAATCCTCCAAAAACTGCATTCGGAACATCTTTCTGCTGAATCTCGACTCGTTCATCATC
The DNA here is from genome assembly GCA_027563825.1 of Erythroxylum mucronatum. NCBI lineage: Eukaryota > Viridiplantae > Streptophyta > Magnoliopsida > Malpighiales > Erythroxylaceae > Erythroxylum > Erythroxylum mucronatum. Next base: position 28,607,055 of record JAOSBP010000204.1, read on the forward strand.
ACCTTCTTCAGAATCGCTTTCTTCGGGAAGTTCAATGTCTTCATTATTCGCTTTTGTCCCACCTTCAGTCTGTGACTCCACCCCTGCACTTACAAATCCAACTTTTCTACCGTTGTTATCTCTAGCAGCAGTGTCATTAACTGCAGGAGCTATCTGTCTCTCCAGAGCGGCCATTTCGTCCTCGGGAACCCCTGCCTGTTTCAATTTATCTTTGGCATCATCAATGTTCAGCCTCTGATCCTTCTGCATCATATATTCAGGCAGGATGAAGTGCGTCTGCAGCAAGAAGCAAAATCAAGAAGTTATGTAGCAATCTTAGTAAAATCCGGTATCAAAGGAATTAAATAATGCAAAAATGGATCATCAAAATTCTAAGATGTATTGCACTTGAGATTTCAATGAGCTAATGTGATAAAAGATCAACTAGTACAAAAAAATGAGACACATTGCCAATGAAGCAGAAATGGAAACAGTTCAAAGTAGAAGTTAGAAACAACAACCAAACTTGAATAAAGAAAAAGTAGAAGTCACAGGAGTGGGCATGTGTGCTATACGTCCCACTTGCTATACCGAAAAGTTCTGGCTTTGATCTGATAATGGTTCATTTCTATCAACGTAATAAAAGACTATATAATAGCATTCACTTATGTGGATCCTATCTCATTTTAAGCATAATTGACTTCAAGCTATTTCGAACAAAGAGTGGATCACCAAGGATGGCATGATACCTGGCTATAGCTTGCTGAGACGGTTCGTTTGAGACGCAACATTTCTCGGAATGTATCTTCATTTCCATGTTGCACTTCAAAGTCATGCCATCGATTCCAGAAGTCCACATCAGATCTTGGATCTGAAAATGAGGCTGCAAAGACATATATTGCCCGTGCACGATCTATTTCTCCCAAGTTTTTCTCAAGCTCGGCATACTTCAAGCACATAAGTTTTACATCTTTGTCTGGTAATCCGGATTCTATTGCCTGCTCATATATCTCCCTTGTTTTGGGAACACCAAAGATTTCTGATGCACGAGCAATGTAAATTTCATACATACTCAGTTTTTCATGGTTAGGAACAGCCTTTGCTGCTTCATCATACACCTTCATGGCTCGCTTCGCCAAGCCATAATCCTCCTCTAACTTTGCATACTGGAGATACAGCGGTTTCACTGCATCCGCAGGTGCCTGGCAAGTGTAGGAAAAGAACCACAAACAGTAAGGTCAACATCACTGAACAGTGAAGTCAATAAGTAAAGTAGATAATACTTTGGATGATAGGAACAAACCCCAGTAAAAAGCTTCTAGAAATAAAGAAAAATACACAAGCAATTGGAAGGAAAGAAACAAAAGGATCTACAGGAATGAGGAAGTAAACAAGTATTAATTAGTTGCAGACATCAGCAATTAGATCAGAGCCATTATGACAGCAATTGGAAGGAAAGAAACAAGAGGATCTACAGGAATGACGAAGTGAACAAGTACTACATAGCTGCAGACATCATCAGTTAGATCAGAGCCATTATGGCAGCTAAATTTGATCAACATGCTCTATCTACAAGAATGAAAACTAGACGAAATTTGTAACGCTTGCTTTTATCTTTCATATGCTTTTATAATTTGTTTTATTATGTGAACTCATTGTAATGTTGAGATAGCTTTGCTATAGTTAATACAGACCTTTATTCAATTTTCAAAAAAAAAAATCCACTACAGTAGCACAAGAATTATCATCAGTCTATTGTCATGTGTAAAGTAAGTACCAATTAAAAGTCTGAGGAACTGAAACACTGAGATTGCTCAATAGAATGCATACCATCTCAATTGCATGTTCAAATAACTCTCTTGCACGTTCCAGCTTTGTCTTGCCATATCTCTTCACGAACTTCGATAAGTATGTCACCCATATATCTTTCACATGAGGGTACTTGAATATTTTGACACCCCTTTCATATACCTTGAACGCATCTTCAAAGTATTTATTTTCCTACAGATGCAAAAGCAGTACAATTTATCAATTTGCTAAAAAAAATAGCAGTCAGAAGGACAGAACCAAAATATTACAGAAATATACTTCCAAAAGCCAAGCGTAATTGATAATGATTTGTGGTGTAGCTATTCGAAGGTCCAATATACGCTCATAAACTGCTCGAGTGGATTCCAAGGTCCCAAGACCCTCCTCCAAATCAACATAAAAAGCCCAAAGTCTCAAAGACTTGTGCACTTTCATCTGAACAGGCTCATTCCCATCAGCAGCCACTGTAATTGATATCACATATAAAAGTTCTTGAACGTTAGTTCCTGATTTTGAGCATCCAAAAAAAGAATACAAAAATCAACTTAAAACAATAAAGCAGAACAGAAGTTCCACCAGTTCGACACAATCCTCAAGGCCTAAACTCCTGATAACAGATCTTTTCAAATATGTCAGTGGATGTAAGGACCTAGAATAATAGGAGTATCATAAAATGTATTTACATTACTTAAACATATGCCTGGACCTTTCAATTTTGTATCAAGACCAAGTAACAAATTGAATCAACTTCACAGTGATTATATCAAGCGACAGCATTACCAAGCCAAACAAACACTCCTGAACTGTAAGAATTAATCAAGAAATATTCGCGAATGTCAGGACAACCGAAATTACCTCTTCGTTTGACTTCAACTGACGGTTCTGCAGTGGCTCGCCTCAAGAGCTCCAATGCACCTTTAAAATTCTTATGTCTGATTTCCATTTCAGCCCACTCACACCACACACTAGCTAGATTATCCACAGTTTTATAGTTCACTTGTACAGCCTTGTCAAAGATTACTCTTGCATTCACAAGATCATTGTGATTTTCATACAATTTAGCAAAAGCAACCCACAAAGTATGAGGCTTGCCCACTGCCTTCATTGGATCAACTGTCCTCACAGCCTCAGTATAAGTTAGAATTTGTCTTGTTGGATTACCTTCAAACAGCTTAACCCGTCTATGCCACTGTTCCACGTTGTGTGGATTCTGTCGCAAAAGTACACTATTAGCCAACTCAGGCCTTCGATCCATTAAAAATTCCAGTTGAGCCAACATAAAATCCACATCATTATCATCATGTAACCAGAATCCATTAAGTATCCTCTTTTCGAAGTTAGAATCCACTTGCAAACGAATATCTTCATCCAACTCTACCCCATTCTCCTCCCCCCCATCTTCCTCTTCGTTGCTTATATCCAGATCCTCCATCTTGTGAGCAACCATACTCTCTTGAAACTGTGAATATGCATCAAATATGACACTGAAATCCCTCACTGTAACCACAGTGGACATACCCTCTTCAAAAATATCCCTAGCTTTCTCAAACAAACCCCTCCTAATATAATAATCAGCAAGAGATGTCCACAATCTACCAACCTCATCTGTAAACTTCCTGATTCCACCCCTAATAATAGCATCAACATTCAACCCAGAAATCGCCTTAGCATGTCTAGTAAGCAAATCACACAATTCCAACCACAATGTATGTTTTGTTTTCCCCTTAATAGAATAAAACTGATCATCGTTCAACACAGAAGCCAACCTCTCAGCAGCCTCTTGCCAAAGTCGAGAATTAACTAAAAATTCAATAAACTCCTCAATATGACCAGGATCATACATCAAATATCTCCTGTAAACCCTAAGTGAGGTCTCAATTGGAACACCATCTTGACTCACAAACCTCAAATAAAGCTCCCAAATTCGATCATGTTGCGTCACCGGCAAGGCACAGAGAGCCCTATCGAACGTCCGACGAGTCCGAGTGACGAGTTTCTGATTGGTCAACGTCTGCAAGTACATAATCCATATCCTGGGCATCTTATGCATAGTAACAAGGGCTCTTTCAAACGTATTGTTTAGGGTTTCGTACTGGTGGTGTGTGATAGGTAGATTTCTGACTATATCGAGACGCTCGGTGAGATAAGCGTGCCAAAGCTTGTAGCTTCCAGGTAAAGCTTTGAGAGCTCTCTCGTAGATCAGAAACCGCTTCTTGAAGGGCGATTCGCGGCGGGCCACCAAGTAGCGCCACCATAGCTTGAGACTGAAGGGGTTGCGCAAGATCTCTTCTTCATAGAGAAGGTCGTCCTGTGAAGGGTAAAGCTCTTTGGGTATGGACATTGTTGAATTGCCAAAACCTCACAGCGTTTCTGCAAGTGGCTGTGAAGAGCGGAGGAGCTATTTGGGGTTTTGTTATTACTTCTCTATGCAATTATTTTTTAATGTATGATAAATTTTATAACTATTTCCTTAATACAATTTTAAAAGTTAAAAAATAGTTTCCTCCTTTTATTATATCTGATTATTTAATAACAAAAAGAATAAAATATTTATGTTAATTAATATTATTTATTTATTTTTATATATTTTATTTAATAGTATGTAAATTATAAATAAATAAAATTTTTAAAAATTATATAAAATAAAATAATATAAAAATGCGGTAATACCTTATGCCGCAATTCCTTTAAATAATATTACATAAATAAAATTATCAAATTCATATAAAAAGTAATAAACTTTATACGAAGAAAAAAATAGAAATAAGGACTGACTACTAAATTTTTTAATTAAAATTTTTAAAATTTTAGAAAATTTTAATTTAAAAATAAAATTTTAATTTATATATAAATATATATATCGATTTAAATTCGGTTCGAATCTCTCTTCAAATTATTAATTTAAATAACATTGTTATAAGGTAATTTCACTATTTAATTAAACTAATTTTAAATCATTCTTAATTAAATTTAGTTATATTTTAATATGATTTAAACCTTAATCAATTTGACCTTTCCGATCTGCCACATTTCAGACGAGCATCCCTCGTAATGCCAAAGTCGCATCACTCATTTCTGAAGGCCAATCGTCTAAACAATTCAGAGGATTTCATACACTCTGTCAGTTTTTCCCTTGTCTCTAAAACAGAAGCAACGAGGATACAATCGTGTGGAAACTCCACCCTAACGACTCTTTTACAAACAAATCATGCCATAACATCCTTCAAACTAGTTCCCCAGTTGTTCCCTGGTGCTCTCTTCTTTGGCAATAATGCATTAGCCCCGAAGCTTTCATGTTTACTTAGTTAGCAATCAAAAACAGATTAAGCACCAAAGATAGGTGGCACGGGACTTTCAATTCCTTATGTGAATTATGCAAAACACTAGCTGAAGACAGGAATCATTTATTTTTCAGTTGCATCTACTACACTATTGTATCGAGTCAACTTCTTCATAAGCTTGCATAGTATAGCAACATATACGACTGGACTAATACACTCCAATGGATCATTAGCGTATCTAGCTCTCAGAGGAGGGACAGTTTGCTTTTCAAAACAACATTTTCTCTTACAATCTATTATATATGGAGGGAGAGGAATGGTATGATTTATCGACAGGAGCAAACAAGCCCTTATCAACTCGCTGAAGTGATCATTAACGAGATTCGAGGCCTTGTGATAGCCAAAGACGCCACTCACAAGCCATCCGATTGTATGAAAGCAGGGTGGATTTTATAATTTAGTTGCTTGGTTTCATAGCAACTAGCTTTTGTGGTTTTCCCATCGTAGAAAGTTCTTTTTGGAATTCCATATTGGAAACCCTATTGTAGCAATGTTCACTGTAGCAAATGAACATTCCTTCAATTTTCAAAAAATCATCTGTGATTTCACCGTTGATTCAAAGAACCACGATGTTTCCTTAAAAAATGCTTGTTAAAACATAAGAATGTGCATAATACCATTACAAATGTAATGGGCTATTTCAGTACCATTACAAATGCGGAGACTTGAGCCTGTCTCATTTAATGTATGCGGACGACGTGATACTTTTGTGCAAGGCTCAGCCGCAAGTGTTAGTGATGATGATGAACCTGATGAACACTTTTTCTCGCTAGTTAGGTATGCAAATGAACATTCAAAAGAGTGGTATTTATATATCATCAGATGTAAACAATCGGGAAGAGCCTAGCAATCTAGTCAAGCTATCTCTTTAAGGCATACCGTTCAGATATTTGAGAGTACCAATTGCCTTAGGTAAGCCTCAGTTTTCTGACTTCATGCCTTTGCTGGAAAAATTAAATAGTAAAATTAATGCATGGCAGAATTGTTTTCTCTTCTTTGTAGCCAAAGTTAACTTTATTGTATTTGTCTTGAATAGCATGAATGTGCACTAGGCAGCTCATGTCGTTATTCTGAAGAAAGTGATTAAAGAAATGGAGAGGATTATCAAAGCGTTTTTATGGACTGGCAATCATGAAAAGTGTAAGGGTGCGAAAGTTAAGTGAAGTGAGATTGTTATTCCAAAGAAGCATGGGGGATTGGGCATAATTTCGTTCATTCTAATGCAAAGATGTCTGCTTTTGAAGCGAATTTGGTGTCTATTTGTGGATAAAGAGGTAATGTGAGTCAAATGGGTGCAAGTCTACCACCTTAATGGGCAAAGTTTCTGGCATCTTCAATTGAGGCCCGATTACTCCTAGATTTTTAAAAGTTTCTTGCAGTTGAGGGAATTGATTTATCCTTTAATTAGGAATAGAATTGGGAGTGGTAAGGATACATTTTTCTGGTTTGATAATTAGCATGAGAGGAGCCCTCTCTAGATGCAAAATGAATTAATGGGGGTTAGGAGCCGAATTCCTAAAGCAGCCTCTCTTGCTTGGGTTGTCCAAGTGGGAGATCACCTGTTTAGGTGTAGATTCGGGCATCATATCGACAGCTATATGAATGACATTATACTGAGTAATACTCTAGATAAGATGATTTGGGTAGCAACCCAAGATGGTGTTTTCACTACTTCTTTAGCACGCAGCATTAGGAGAGAACCGAGGGAACAAGTACCATGGGCTGAACTAGTTTGGAAACAGGTATTATGCCCTAAATCTGCATTCTTCTCGTGGCTAGCAATTAAAAATACATTGAGAACAAAGGAGAGGTGGTTTGGTACTTTTGACCCCATTTGAGTGTTGTGTAAGCTAATAAATGAAAGTAGAAACCATTTATTTTTTGAATGTGAATATACCAAAGTGGTGTGGATCGGGCTTTGGTCAACCCACACTGGCTTCATTCCTTCCCTGGCAATTTGGCAGTTTATGGAGATCCTGTTTTTTCGGATCACACCCCTATACTAATTCAGCATCATACAGCTACACGCACATTAGGAGCTCCTTTTCGGTTTTTCAACGGTTTATTACGGGCTGACGGGTTCATGGATTTGATTGCTCAGATTTGGAGGGTGGAGGTCCATGGTTTTAAAGGCTATCAATTCATGCAGAAATTGAAGAAGGCTAAGAAGGCGATTAAGGTGTTTAGCAAGCAGCAAACTATTAACCTTCAAGAGTTGGGATCTCATTTGGCAGACTTGCAACAACGATGCTATAGGGACCCCCTCAATGAGGGGCTGAGGGCCCTTGAAGCTGACAGCCTTCATAAATATCAGGAAGCACTCACTCTTCATGACTCTATCCTTCGGCAGAAATCTAGACAAAACTGGATCCGGGAGGGTGACCGCAACTCTAAGTTCTTTCATGCGGCAATTCTTGCCCGCCGTAACAGGAATACTATCACTGAGCTTTCTGATATGGACGGCACCCTCTGGAGGGGGCAAGAGGCAGTGGCCACTCATGTTCGGTCCTTCTTTGCTCAACTTATGGGTTGTTCTCCTTCTCAGAACCGGAATGAGTTTGGGGTTCGGCAGGTAATGAATTTTACTCCCTCTCAGGCCACTATTGACATACTAAATGCCCCGTTCACCGCTCTGCAAATTAAGGAGGCCTTGTTTCGCCTTAACAGCTCCAAGGCCCCGGGACCTGACGGGTTTTCGGCTGGATTCTTTCAGCATACATGGCCCATCATCGGTCAGTTACTCACTGAAGCCGTGCTTGAGTTCTTCTCTTCTGGTAAATTGCTTCGGGAGATCAATCACACTTACATTTGTTTAATTCCTAAAAAAAAGAGGCCTGAGCGGATCACCGATTACAGACCGATCTCATGCTGTAATATAGTTTACAAAATTATAGCATCTCTATTGGCAGAGCGGCTGAAAGGGGTATTGAATGAGGTGGTGAGTAAGGAGCAAGGTGCCTTCTTACCGTCGAGGAGCATTGGTGATAATATTTTTCTACTTCAGGAGCTTCTCGGTGAATATCACTCTGGTAAGAAGCTACATAGTTGTGCCATGAAAATTGATCTCTATAAGACTTTTGATACCCTTGGCTGGGATTATTTAAACGACTGCCTGCAGTGTATTGGTTTACCTCCTCGATTTTGTCACTGGATCTCTCAATGCATTCAAACGCCCTCGTTGAGCATCCTGATCAATGGCATCCCTACGAAGCCTATCATGATCCACAGGGGCATTCGACAAGGGGATCCCCTCTCCCCTTATTTATTTACTCTTGCTATGGAGGGTCTATCTCGCTTATTGTCAACTATGGTGCAATGTAATGGGCTTTTCCAATATCACCACAACTGTAAGGATCTTCGACTATCCCATTTGATTTATGCTGATGATGTGATTCTTTTATGTAAAGCTGACCCACAGGTGTTAGCTATTATGTTAAATTTGATGACTACTTTCTCTAGATGGTCCGGCATGACCATGAATATTCAGAAGAGTGGCCTTTATGTATCCTCAGATGTGCGGGATCGAGAAGATCTTAGCCAACTGGTTGGGTTAACTTTACAGAGTCCTCCCTTTCGATATCTTGGAGTTCCTATCACCTCCGGCAAGCCTCGGTTCTCTGATTTTATGCCTTTACTGGAGAAATTGAAGGCCAGAATCAACTCTTGGCAAAATCGCTTCCTTTCCTTCGCGGCTCGAGTCAATTTAATCGTCTCTGTTCTGAATAGCATGCATATCCATTGGGCAGCCCATATGATTACCCCAAAGAGAGTGATCAAAGAAATGGAGAGGATTCTTAAAGCGTTCTTATGGACCGGTCAGTCTGAACATTGTAAAGGCGCCAAAGTGAAATGGAGGGAAGTTGTTGTTCCGAAGAAACAGGGAGGTCTAGGCATTATTTCTTTTTCTGAGATGCAGCAAACCCTGCTCATGAAGAGAATATGGCGCTTATTTGTTGATAAATATGCCTTGTGGATCAAATGGGTCCAGACCTACTGCCTTACCAATCACAGCTTTTGGCAGCTCCAAATGAGGTATGATTACTCTTGGATCTTCAAAAGCTTACTGAATTTACGCGGCTTGATCTATCCATTGATTAGGAGTCGAATTGGGGACGGTGAGGGCACTTCTTTCTGGTTTGACAATTGGCATATGCGGAGTCCCCTTTGGCTTCAAGATGAGTTAATAGGTGTCCGCAATCGCATTCCTATGGAAGCCACTCTTGCATGGGTTATTCGGGAGAGAGCTCGATTACTTAGTTATCGGTTTGGCCACTTGCTTACCCCTTATTTGCAAGGTCTCTCCCTTTGTAATAGGCCAGATCAATCGTTT
>JAOSBP010000204.1:28789357-28803529 GCA_027563825.1 Erythroxylum mucronatum
ATTAATGGAACAGAAGATCTCGCCAGCGTTGACTATCCTAACCAGCCACTAACCTAGTCTCATGACTTGGAGGTACGCAGAAACACGCGTACGTAAAGCTGGTCTTTGGTCCCCATTCCTTGAGTTGTCCTGAACATTCCCATTGGAATCCAGCTTGCGCATGCCGTGCCTCGTTTGGTTGCCGAGAAAATTGGAAACAAACTACTGTAGGAAACTTTCAAGTCTAATTGTCAGCTGGGATGCGTTTTTGTGAGGTTAATAAATATTTTTTTTATCACAAAAGTTTTTTTAAATAAGTATTTAACTGTAAAATAAAAAATATATATATATAATTTTTTGACAGTTAAAATACAATATTTTAAGAAACTCAAATTTGAAGTTTCTCAAAAGACTTTTTCAAGTAAATTTTTCATATCAATTAATGAACATATTTTTTAGTTCCTTTTACACTTATATTTTACACATAATTCCTACAATACCTACAAACATATCTTTAGGGATGGCAATTGTACCCGAACTCGATGGGTACCCGATAAAATTACCCGAACGGGGGCGTGTATGAGGAGCAAATTTTTACCCGTGGGGCGAGTATGGAGGTTAACAAAAATACCCGTCCGGTATAGGGCGGGTATGGGGATACCACCCCCCATACCCGTTTACCCGTTATATAATAATTACAATTTTGTCATTATATATATATATACATACTTATATACCTGTTATATATATATATATATACAATCATATTAAATAAGCTTGTCTTTAAAAAAAAAGAGGCGGATAAACGGGTACCCGATGGGGGTCAAACCTCCAACGGGGCAACGGGTACGGATATGGGGGTGCCCAAAAAAATCTCCGACGGAGATGGGAGCGGGTTCATAGGGCGGGTACGGGGATGGCATACCCACCCTATACTCGCCCCGTTGCCATCCCTACTTTAAAAATATAAGTTAAAATAATTAATATCAATTTTAAGATAATAAATATATATTTATAAAGCCAAGCCGGCATGAAACGGTATTCACATTATTGCTTGAGACTTGTTAGTGACACCGTTAATCAACTCTGACTTTATAAATATAAGTTAAAATATTTAATATCAATTTTAAGATAATAAATATATATTTATAAAATTCAATTTAATTTACAAAATACCAAAGATAATTATTAATAAATTTTAATTATTAAAAATGTATATACATGATATTTCATGTTGAATTCTGATATCTCAAAATATTATGTTTTAGTCATTTTGAAATTTGTGCATATTATTTATATATAATTAAATATATTTTAATCGGTACACATATTAAATATCTACAACATAAAAATTATATATTTAATAATTTCAAATATTTAAATAAAATATTATAAATTCAAATTAGACTTAATTCTAAAGATGTTAACGGGCCGAGCTAAGGCCCACTTAGATATGAGGGCCGATCAGTCCAAGGTAGAGTGTCAAGCCCAACCTAACCTAAATTTTAAAACTAAAAATACAAATCGATGTCGTTTTCAGCAAAAACACCTAGTCAAGCTTAGGAACAATTACCATGCCTACCCGAGTTCTGGACCAGCGGAACTACCACCTTTCTATAACTAAAAGGTTTCCAAGTTATTATATGTCTCCATCAACACCAAGGCAAAGGGCGCTTTGATTTGGATGTTTGATCTGCCTATTAAGTTCCCAACTGCTCTTGTTCATACAAAGGTCCCATCTCACATACCATTGAATAAGGGAATATTATCGGTCTTACTCTCGCATGGGATCTGGGGTATCGTCGGATTGAGCTTGAAGTGGATTCTATAACCGTGATCAACTTAATCTCCTCCTCCGCCGACCGTTCAACCTCTATCAATTCTATCGTGGGCGGACTTCACGAACTGCTTACTCAGAATTGGACTGTTGTTCATCGACATATTTATCGAGAGGACAACAGTTACGCTGACTAGCTAACGACCTATGCTGAGCAGTTTGATGTCGGAATTACATATTTTGATACTACACCTTATGGGTACCTTTCTCTTCTTCTAGAGGATATGGTTGGGAGTAGTGTCTCGTTGCTCGTTTTGTAATTTTGCGTTCTCTTTTCCTTTTATCACAAAAGTAATGGAACATATTTGTAGTTCCAATTGTTGTGTTTGTTATGCCTGAATAAATTTCAATCATTCATTGCAACAAGTTGGATGGTTAGTGTCTTAAAAGTACAGTGGGGCACGATAATTCGGGAGCAACAGATCTACTCTAGTTAAAGAAACAGTTAAAAAAATTGATGTTGAAACAATGAAATTCTTAATTTAGACTTGCTCATAATTAACTAAAATTCAATTTTTTAATAATATATATATTCGAAATAATTAGTTAATTTTCAATTTAAGAAAGTTAATTATTATTTTTTATAAAATTGAATTATATGGTAACCTTGCCCCATCACGCTTGCTTAGTAGGACTGAACAGGCGTTGCTTCCGGCGCATTGTTTCACCTAATGTGTACAAAAAAACGTTAGAACCCAAAAAGAATAAGAATAAGATATTCCAAAATTAAAATAATCCAATTCATATGATGCAAATTTAAAATTGAAAAAGAAAAAATGTATGAATTAATAATTAATATGAACCCGAAAACAGTATTTATGAATTTTATAACTATAAAAAATAAAAATTCAAATTTAGTCCAAAATTATCAAATAATTGACATTGACATGATGACCCATTTGGGAAAAGAAATTTATAAGATTAATTTCAAACCTAACACAAGTTATCAAGTTAACTTGTTTTAGAGGAGACAAGAGTGATTAGAGAGTCAATTAAGTTGTTAGTTAGTAACTAATTGGTTTAACAACTCCATGATATTGCTATTACCTTTTCTTGAGGGCAAGTGTAAAAAAGAAATTCTTTTCTACCTAAGGAAATTGGGATTTTTTTTAATAATTAATCCCATATTTTTTATTAAAAAATTAGTGTAATAAGGTTTACTTATCTTACTCTTTGTTTCAATTTGCATTTTAATACGAAGATCTTTTGTTAAGAGACTGTATATCACATCATTGGAATACTCAGTACACAAGGCTTTCCGTTTTGTAAGAGTGAGGAGAGGATCATTAAAGGCTTCCCGTGTAAGAGTCAGGAGAGAGTCATTAATATACGGAGTCTTCCCTTTTTATTTTTTACATCAAAAAATATATTTTTTTAAAAATTATTTAATGTTGGTGATCACTAAAAGTTAGTAATTATTAGTTAGTCCCTTCTAGATAAGTAATGTCATTTTTTAGGACATTTTGGCATAAGACTCAATATTAAAAACAAAAAACAAAAAACAGTCATAGAACATAGAACATATAAGTTAACAAGTGTCAATAATGAATGAGACCACTCTGTTTCTATCTCCCAAGTCTTCCCTTTATCTTGTAGTCATAATCTTCCAATGTCTTTACATCCAAGGAACTGGTTTTTGTCTTCTCTGCCTTAGTTTTTCCTTTTATTAGTAATATCTGTGCCTCAGTATCTCTCTGTGTTCTGTTCTTCTTCTCCCTTTATAACTAGCTCCTGTTTCTGCTGGTCTTCTCACATTTGTGATCAAGCTCTTCTCTGCTAAACCTTCCATTCTCAAACACATGGGACTGTTTCAGGATAAAGGTGTTGTCTATAAGCCTGCAGATGAGGTTGATGTTGGCCCTGACAGTCATGAATCCTACCTTCAAGCTAATGTCAAAGGTTTGAATTCCATTTCCTGTCAGGAATTTTGATATTGAAATGTTCTTGTGAGTTCTGTTTTGTTCTTTACTTCTTCAACCTGATGTGGTTTCTGAAAAGAAAATTTCAGTTTTACTTTGGTACTGTTATGGTGTTTGCTACATGTTAATGCCTCATTTCTCATGATGTTCAAATTTTCCAAGGAAACAAAGTGTATAATCCTGATAAAACTGCAGAAAACATCCAACATCAAACTCTCACTTGCTCTTGTTAGATTATAACTAAGAAAAGAATTATAATGTAATTATACACAATCTGGTACTGAAAACCTGTAATGTGATTACGAAGCTCCTCGCATGGCGGGATTGCTGGTAAAGATCTGCGTCTGGTTGATGGAGTTGAAGATACTCGGAACATTTCTTATGTATATGCTGAAGAGAAACAATCTGTTTTATAAGGTACTTAATTCTTTCTTCCTCTTTTTCATGCTTGAAGCCATTTTCTTACAATAAGATACAGCCAACCTACCCCAACCTTCAAAAAGAAGAAAATTTAGACCATGCAGTTTGGTCCGATCCAACCCGAAGTCAATAAGCTAAGCCTAAATTCATCAAACTTCAGGCCGCGCTCAAGCTTTTTAAATTTTTGGGCATTGAACTGTTCGGGATCAGGTTACTCAACTTAGCTCAAAACTCAAATTTGATTTGAAGCTCGAATATATTAAGTATAAATAACGTCGTTTTTAGTAAAATAATGTTGTTTTTAAATTTTGAACTAAAAAAATAATTAGGGATGACAATAAATTAAACTAGGCCTGGACGACTATGTTGTCTAAGGCTTGAGGTGGCCTCGCTAGAACCGAATTATTATTATTTTTTTAATGACAAAACAATGTCATTTTTTTGGGTCTAGTTGGGCCCCGAAAATTGCACTCGAGATCTAGTCAATCCCTATAAAGTTGAGCTGAGCTGAGTTTGAACACATTTTCCATCCTTAAAAATGATCAAGCTTGGTCAAAGCTCGATAGCCTTGATTAGACTTTAGGCCACTCAAGTTCGATCCGGTTAAAGCTTGGGCCGCAAGCCTCGAGCTCGATCAAGTTTCAAATCAAGCCTAAATTTAAGTATAAATTTTTGAGTCAAACTCAAGGCTGAATTTTATTTGATTTAAAATTGTTAACTCTTAAAGTAATTTATACAGAGCACCTGAATTATAACTTATTATGTGCATTCCAAAATTGGACATGGGAAAAAATATAAAAGAACCATAAAAGTCTTCACCAACCTTTGAATGGGAGCAAAGAATATTCTTAACTTACAAAATTAGTATTAGTGCGTAAAGGGCATATATGGAAAGTTGTCTATTTTATAAAATCTAAAGCGACAACCTTCATTTAAGTATATGTGCAACATTAAAGGACATGTCTATTTTTCTTTTTTGAACAAGGACATGTCTATTTAATGTTAACAAATAATTCACACTCGATCTTATTAAAACTCGATTCAATTAAGTTCGAGTTCATGATAAAGTATAAAAATATTCAATCTCGAGTAAGACCTTGGACTTAGGAGGTACCATATTCGAACCCAAATTTTTAACCTTTTTATTTTTCATTAAATTTTTAAAATTTTGAATGTAAAATTTTTAGATTCAAGTTTAAAGTCGCTTTTTTAGATATAATTATATTTTAAGCTGAATTCCGGAGTATAAGTTTACTATATATTCAAAACAAATTTCTTTTTTTAAAATTGGGCTAGAAATGAATAAAATTTGTATATATTAACTATATATACCAAGTCAACTTCCTTTATTTTTCAATATTATCTTATTGAAAGGACACTAAATATATAATTGAAAATATAATGAAATTGGAATTTTCCTTTATTTATTTAAGTTGATGAAATTAAAATAATTGTCCAACCCTTCAAAGTGAAAGTGTGATTGTATAATATATATAGCCTTCCTTAATATTGGGACTTAGTTCTTTGTAGACTCTTCCCGAAGGGATGGTAAAAAAAGTTTAGTCTAGCCCGGGCCAGCTCGAGTTAACTGGGCTTTTAGCCGGTTTAATTTTCTAAAAAAAATTGTGAATTTCAGGTTAAGTTCGGATTTGAATTTCCCGGCTCAAAAATTCAAAATTTTTATATACAACAATGTTTTCAGATATAAAACGACATTATTTTAAATTTAAAAAATTTAAAAATAAATTTAATTAGTCCTTATCGAATCTGATCAAGGTTTGGGCTATCAAAGCTCGATTAGGCTCAGCCTCATGCTTGGAGCGGGCTCAATCGAGCTTTGAGCCAATTTCAAACCCGAAAACAAATTTTCGATTCGGGTTCTGAACCATTAATTCTGAACCAGGTATTTGGTTTAAGAAACACAAGTCCAAATGAAGATTTGGAAAGTGAGTATGAACCATTCAAATTGAACATTCAAACTCGAACTTGGCTTGAAACCCAATTACCCTGAACTTCGTACCAGGTCGGATCGAGCTGAATTTGCCATTCCTATATTTAATCATCCTCCTATACCTAAATTTCAATTTTAGACAGTCACCTCGAAAAAATATGTATCTTTTAAAATTAAAGTCCTTCAAATGATGTCTGATATTGGTCTGCAAACTTTGCAGCTTGTTATTAATGCAGAAATGGCGGAATCACCTCTCTTTGTCCCTTTGAATTCTTTTCAAGGTCAGTTTATCCATCAAAAACCATCCAAACTTCTAACACCCTGAACTTGATTTTCCTTCAGATAGAACAAAGAATATGAAAATTTATATGGAAGATTGGCTTGACTATCCATTGCAGAGCTGAACGAACAAGAAGTGCAGCTCACAAGTACTGATTCATCACCACCTGAGCGTGTTCAAGCAGCCATTGATTGTTTGAGTTCACCTTCAAAGACAGCACCAAATGGGATGGAGTCTTCTTTTCGTCACTGGACGATTATGGATTACCACACCTCCTATAGTTCAGGAGAAACAACCCCTTCTATGGTACGTACATTAAGGTTTCTTTCTGCTGTATCTCTTCTCTTCAAGTTAGTTAAACTGCTGTAGCATCAAAACTTGGTTTTTACCTGTAAAGGTTGCAGAGAGATTGATAACTGCGATTAAAGAGTCTTCAAGTCCTCCATTGGACATGAACTTCTTCATTGATTCCAACTCCAAATATATCTTAAGACAGGCTGCAGAATCAACTTCTAGATATCAGAAAGGTACTGCACTGATCAAACTTCAGGAGAATACAAAATCCGGGTTTTGTACAATAATTTCCAAGAATTTTGATCTTGGTATTCATTTTTACTGATGTATGTATCTGCTACATGATGAAGCATATCACCTAACACTTAAAAGTACGGTTCAGGAAAACCGATATCGGCTCTAGATGGAGTCGCTGTGGCTGTTAAGGATGAAATAGACTGTACACCATATCCAACAACTGGTAAATTCAGAACCAAACATAACCAAGAAGTTTGTTTGAAACAGTTTTGTGTTTGATTGTTTTTGTGTTTCTTCTAGGGGGTACAAAGTGGTTGCACAGAATTAGACCTTGTAAAGCTGATGCTTGTTGCATTAAGCGTCTCAAACAATGTGGAGCTATAATTATTGGTAAAACAAATATGCATGAGCTTGGAGCTGGAATAAGTGGGATAAATCCTCATTATGGGTAAACTGCATTTCCAGCTTGATATGTCTGAAAATATAATCAGGAAGATCAGACAGAATTCAGTTATTAGTCATTTCGGTGCCAGTAGAAATGTTTCAACAGATGAAATTGTGCAGGGTAGCTAGAAATCCATATGATTCTGGGAAGATAACTGGAGGTTCTTCTAGTGGATCTGCAGCTGCGGTGGCTGCAGGATTGTGCCCTGTTGCTCTTGGTGTTGATGGGGGAGGTAAGCTTTAACACTTATATCATAACTTCTTTCAGAATGAAGTTATGTAATCTCAGAATTGATAGTTAAGGATGTGACCTCTTGTAGGATCTGTCAGACTGCCAGCAGCACTGTGTGGTGTAGTTGGTTTTAAGCCGACTTTCGGACGCATACCTCACTCAGGGTTGGACCATTTTCCCTGCATGATAAGCTCTAAGTTGTTAATCTCTAAGAACTTTAATGACATTGACATCGAATTTATCATTTGGTTTCCAGTGTTCTTCCTCTGAACTGGACTATTGGGATGATAGGAGTCTTGGCAGGATCCATAGAGGATGCATTCATTGTGTCAGTATCCCTCTACTCTTTGATCAATTCAGTCTGTTAAGTTCCGGGAAGACTGATCATACCAATTGCTTCAATATTTTACTTCCAGATATGCAGCAATCAATGGCCAAATGTCATCAGATGGAAACCCCATTCTGCAGGTAAGAAGAATAAGATCAGTTATTGTTACACAGAAGTGAAATGTAACTTCCATGAATTCCCAACTTTGATCTCCTCTTCTACCTAAAGTAATGGACTTATGATCTTCTACTCTAATTTCCTATTATTGCAATACCTACACAAGTGCAAAAGGTTCTGTATATGATCAATTTCGACATCTTGCTGAACAGATCTCTTTGTTTCTTATCAGCCAAAACTATACCTTCCCCTGCTGAAGTCAATAAACAGAATATCTGGAATCAGATTGGCAAGATATGGGGAGGTTAGTAACTTGAATAACTTTTTAATCTATGCCACCAATTTCAATCCTGGTGAACTACAAAACTGTCAGAAATTCATATTACATATGTTTTCGCCATTCATCTGGTTCCTCCTTTTGCTCTAACGAAAAGATTCAATCAATCAGTGGTTTAATGACTGCCGGGACGATATCCGAATATGTTGTGCCGATGCATTAGACCAGCTCTGTCAGAATTATGGTTGGCAGGTATGACATCTTGAACGAACATTTTCATACTTAACAGGCCCTGATGAAGTTTTAATGATTATGCATTGTTTCACTAACCTATTTTGGCCATTTAATGTACAAGATAGTAGAGGTCACAATACCAGATATAGAAGCAATGCGCCTTGCACACTATGTTACTATTGCATCAGAATGTACTACTTCACTTGATCCATATATGGAAAAAATGTATGCCTGTCTCACCATTATATCTTCAAGCTCTCTTTCTGCTAAAGCTTCAGGACTTCTGATTCTGACAGTATAAAATTCCTGAAACAGTGACAAGTCAGAGTCAGGATGGGATGTAAGGTTAGGCCTTCGTGTTTATGGTTCTATGAGTGCTAAAGCCTATGTCCAAGCTCAGAAGTTCAGGTATGCTATAGTCCTGACTCCTGACTGATTAGCAGTGTCCTGACTGATACTACAAATTATTTAATCTGTTTCTCCTGTTCTTCTAATTATTGCTGGTTCTCTTGTTTTCAATGAATTATCCTTATATATGAAGTTTCATGTATCTACAGGAATCGCCAAATGCAACTGCATAAGAAGATATTTGAAAGAGCAGATGTCATTGTCACTCCAACAACAGGGTATCCTTTCAAGGGCTGACAAACAGGCCTGATTTAATCAGACTTCTGGCCAATTCTTGCTTGAAAAAATTCTGGGTTTCGAGCCAAGTTTCATACTCCGCCCAAAATTAGTTGGAACCCAAATTTTTATTTGAACATCGATTGAATCTAGCCTATTACCTGAATTCCTTTTTATTATGTTCTTCTCTTCCTTTCTCATTTATTTCTTAAAGTGAATGGGGCAGGTTTGCACTCAAGCTCTAGCTTAAAAAAAAATTAGAGTCAACTCGAACTTTCGAGATTTGGTTAAAGTTTGATTGGAGTTCTGCTTAATGATATCTTGCTAATCTGACAGTGTTACTGCATATCCAATTTTCAATGATGCCTTAGACACTGGCGAACTTGACTACATCAATGGAGGTATGAAACTCCAAGCTTTCAATAGTTTAATAGGGACATCTTATCATCTTTCTTACAGCAAGCCTTCCCTTCCAAGCACCTGAACATTGGGGTTCACTTGTTTAAACATTTCAGCTGCACTTGTACGGTTTCAGATAGCCGGAAATTTCCTGGGACTACCTGCAGTTACAGTTCCGGTGAACCCATCTGCTTCTTTTATACTGCATTTATCGAACCAGTTTCAGGCTGCTTGCTTGACTGTTGTTATTCATGCAGGTTGGGTATGACAAAACAGGAATGCCTATTGGCCTCCAGTTCATTGGAAGGCCTTGGTCTGAACCAACTCTAATCCACCTAGCCTATGCAATGCAGGTGGCATCTCACTTCAATGATTAGTAGTGTTTTGTATGGTTCTTTTCTACACCTTAAAATGAAGACAAGATTAAAGATGAAAATGGGTTGGATTATATCCGAACTTTTCAAGGCCTGAAATCGAGCTGGAGTCTGACTAGCTCTTGATCTTATTTAAAAAGTCTAATACCATTTATTAGTTTGAATTTAGATTTTCTTGACAAACTGAACGTAGCCCATTAATTTTGGGCTGAACCGGTTAGGGAGGGCTTGAGCTTTGCGTCCTTCCCTAGACAAGATCACTGAGGAGTGTGTCAGCCACTGCCTTGCATGTGTTAAATATGGAAATGTGCTAATCTAACAGAGATCGAAGAGTTGTATGGTTTTTAAGACTGTTACTCCCTGCTTGCAGAAACTAATTAAGACCATTCTTTTCTTCCAGGCTCTGCGCATCTCAGGGTTCAGAAAGCCTCAGGTGTATTATGACCTTCTCAGGAATGATCGACTGTAGCAGGATGTTAAGGAAGATCAAATATGGCAAAAAGCACTAGAAATTATATTTTCCTGTTCAAAATGGCTTCCTATACGAAGTTCTTCATTCAAGACATATGTTACTAGTTCATACTCTGCATCTGTATTTCACTTCTGGTTAATGCTACCTGTTCTTTCTTATATTGTAATGGCCACACCAACATTCAATTTCTTTTCTGGTGTTTCTTTAGAACATAAACCAGTTAGTGATACTTCATAACTTGACTCCTTTAATTTCTACACAATAAGATCTTCGAAATAATTAAGAGCACAGAGTTCATTCACGTGGTAAATCAGATAATTCAGTTCAGAAGTAGAGTTTCAAATGGGAAAACAAGCATGGACGAGCAAGCATTTGATGATTGTAACTTGGCACTAAATGCAAACTAAACTTGGAATTGGATCTGAAAGGCATAACTGTCCATTTGATGAATATGAGCAGAATATGTGAAGGAAAGCAGATCGTAGAACCGAATGCATTCAATTAAACCTTTTCGTTAGTCCAGAGAGGAATATCTTTTTACCTTCATTCAATGTTTCAGCTCCCTTTCGAAAACAGGGAAACAATAAACTTTTGGAGGCCCCATTGTAGAATCAGAATGGACACTATGAATATATTCTATCCTAAGCCTTCACTTCAACTTGCTGAGGTCGATTTTCTGGAATCAATAATCCAAGTCCTTCCTTCTTATCAGCAGCCAAATAAGACTTGTAGTCTTTAAGATACATTGGATTTGATGTTAACACCCTTATCTCTGAGTTATGATTGATCTCCAGGACTTCAGGTATTCCATCACTACATCCTTTGGACATACCGACATCGATCCTTATAGCCCTGTTACCACACACCGCGCTAATCCCAGACTCCTGAATTGTATGCCCCATAATCATCCTTTTCACTCCAGGTATTGTAGCAAGAGCATGCTCAAGAGCAGAGCAGAGCAATCACAGTTCCTGGAGAACTTCCTCAACCAAACCACACCTTCCCTACCTCTGCAATACCCAGGAGCAAATCTCCCCATCATACCACTAATCCAATCCCTAACCTCCTCATTGATCCTTTCCAAGCCATATTCAACATGTTGAGGCAACAATCCTCCATGAACAAAGACAGAGTCTCCAACAACCAACACTGTCACATTCTGTGTCAGAAATTTCTTGGCAATAGGCCCGTTAGGCCTAAGAGCAGCAATTCTAGCTCTAATTCCAGAGAAGAATTCTTTCTTTACACCACGAAATGTCGTCGGAATTCCATGAAACACGTCCTTTGCCTCTTCCAACCCAGCACAAAGAATCTTCATTTTACTTCCCACACCATACCAATAACCCCAATTCTCAAACTCCTCTAAACCTGATTCCGTCACATACCTAAAGTCACCTTCCACGTTCATAATCTCATGATTCCCATTCATAGTAATCAAATTACCGCCAACTTTCGCAGCCTCTCTCTTCAACTTCTCCAAAAGGTACAATATCTTCAACTCCTCACCCCCACGGTCAAGCACGTCGCCGACCTGGACGACAGTGGCTGACCCGCCGATCCAATTATCCGACGCGTCGATCAATCCGGCCAATCGAAAAGCCTCCTTCGACTTCTGGAGATCGCCGTGCAGGTCGCCGATAGCGACCAAACGAGTTGGCGCCAGGTACCTTGTTTGCAGGGGCGGGGTACCAGCGGTTACATCAGGTTTGGGGTGGGAGGGAAAGAAGAGACCACCACTGACGGAGAAGTCGACGAAGGCGTCAACGAAGGAGGAGAGAAGAGAAGGTATGTCTTTGCATTCTGCGTTTTCTTTGTTTTCCATTGTCGTTTTTCTCTCCCGCCTTGCCTTCCTCTCTAAACCTTTTTTAATACATGAAATTATTGTAATTACTTAACGTTTTTACTTTGACTTTAATTAATAAAAGTAGTTACTTTGTTTGAATTCTCTACTCAGTTCTTATTTTTCTTCATCACCTAACTCTACCCATTTACCACCTAACTCTGCCCAATATTGGACGAAGACGAAGACGAAGACGATAACTAAAGGTGTTTTACTTGAATCTTGCTATTTATGCTCTTTCGATTAAGTCTGTCGTACAGGACTTGTCTAGTGTAAAGTATTCGATTGACGTAATTTACAAGTTATTGGATCTCCAAAAATTTATCTACTACGCATTCAAAGGATAATAGTTGCGAATTTTTCCATTTTAAAAAAAAAGTATTGTGATCTAAATTAAGAATGATAATGGCAGACCAAGTCTGCAAGAGGCTTAGGCTTCACTTGAGGCCCCATCGGTGCCAGGCTCAACCTAATTCCAAACTGAATTATTATTTTTTAAAATTAAATATCAAAACGACATCATTTTATCAATACTAATCAAGTCTTAAGTAAGGCTCAAGTTACTTTATTTTTCAAAAAATTGGGCTTAATGTTCAATCAATCAAAGCCTGAACTGATCACTTCAGAAGTGGCTTGACAGCTCAAACCAAACTCAGGTCCTATTGTCATTTCAAATTATCCAAACATAGGATTTCACATTATAACATATTAAATTGTCATTTCAAATTATCCAAACATAGGATTTCACATTATAACATATTAAATGTATCCTTAAAAGGTGATTAAAACAAAGTGGGAGAGGATTGTTGAAACTAAGTTGGAATTTATTTAATTTTTTAAATTATTTTATATCAAAACCTTATTATTTTAATTTAAATCATTAAACTCATCAAATTTTACCTATGGTTGAGTACATATTAATTTTCTTTTAATGATTGAATATTATCTTTTATTCAATTTTTCAATTTTTCAAAAGAATATAAATAACTTCAACTATTAAATACATTAAAAAATGATTTTCCCATCAAATCAACAAGTTTGTATTCCAATCACTTAGCTTTGCTCTTCTATACGAAGAATACTATTCAAAAACTCTTGTATCTTAGAATTGAGTGATAAAGCATGTTCACAAAGATGGCAGTCTACATTGTGAAAATGTACACTTTTCTTGTTAGCATCTTCCTATGAATAAGTGACTATTTTCTAAAAGCAATTAAAACTAACAAATTCTACAATCTTTAATTAGACATTAACTTACCAGCCCATGATTGAACTTGAGTTCGAGCTTGAGTTCTCTCTCGAATTATTTTCAAACTCGAATATCCAAATCCTTGAACTTGGTTATACTTAAATCTGCATCTGTATTTCACTTCTAGTTAATGCTACCTGTTCTTTCTTATATTAGTAATGGCCACACCACATTCAATTTCTTTTCTGATGTTTCTTTAGAACATAAACCAGTTAGTGATACTTCAGAACTTGGCTCCATTTAATTTCTACACAATACGATCTTCGAAATAATTAAGAGCACAGAGTTCATTCACATGGTAAATCAGATAATTCAGTTCAGAAGTAGAATTTCAAATGGGAAAACAGGCATGGACAAGCAAGCATTTGATCATTGTTAACTTGGCACTAAATGCAAACTAAACTTGGAATTGGATTTGAAAGGCATAACTGTCCATTTGATAAATATGAGCAGAATATGTGAAGATCGTAGAACCGAATGCATTCAATTAAACCTTTTCATTAGTCCAGAGAGGATTATCTTTTTACCTTCATTCAATGTTTCAGCTCCCTTTCGAAAACAGGGAAAGAATATATTTTTGGAGGCCCAATTGTAGAATCAGAATGGACACTATGAATATATTCTATCCTAAGCCTTCACTTCAACTTGCTGAGGTCGATTTTCTG
>JAOSBP010000204.1:28813662-28843124 GCA_027563825.1 Erythroxylum mucronatum
AGATACTCCCCTTTTGTTTCTTGGGAGGTTGTTCCGGATGTTATCATCCAATTCTTCATTTGATTAATGAAATGGTTATTTTCCTTTAAAAAATATATATACGTCAGTCAAAATTAACACAACAAATAAAAATTAATGAAACGATAACATCTCAAGCAACTCTCGCATTATTTTCAGTTTATTTTCCCGACATCCCAAACTACTCTCACACTAGCGTTAAGTGATTTAGATATTTCATTTTTTTAAAAACAATTAGTTTTTGTGATTAAACGACGTCGTTTTATTAATTATGTTAATTTTGATTAACATGTATTAATAATTAGGATTTCTAGAGCAAGCGGCAAATCATATCAGTAAAATTAATGGAGACACTAACTTCATGTTAAAATTGAAAAAAGTTAAAATTTTAAGAATTTAATTGTTGCTTTTAAAAATTCAGACTATAATTATAAAATTGTATAAAGTTTGGTTTTTTTAATTACATCCTTCAACTTAATTTCTAAATTGTCAATCATTGACCTATTTTTTATGTTCTAATTAAGTAATTAGGATAACTATATTTTGTTTAATAAGCTTTTATCTAAGATTACATAACAACACTATTATTAGTTATACCTATACCAATAACTAATCTTACATTTGATTACAAGATTCCAATTTAAAATATATTAGAGATTAACACTATATAACATTGTATATATACCTTTGATTGATTTTGTTACAATACATTATTGTATTCCTTTTTCAATTTATATTATAAAGTTACATACTCTTAATCTTATAAAATATTCTAAAGATAAAGTTTAAGTTTCTCTAATATACATCTCATGAGATTACAATAAATTAAATATCTTTAAATTCTTTACTACTTAGATATTTAAATTAGAAATTATTTTCTTACTCATTACACATTTGAAATTTATTTTTATATCTATACACATATATATGTATATATCTACATCAAAATAATTAAATATTAATTATGCTACATATACATAATTATGCTAGATAAAGTTGCGTATTATCGGAATTTTCCAAATTTTGTGTTTTAAGTTAGAATAGTACTTAGTAATGTTATTGTTGTTTAAGATAATTAGGTATTAAAAAAATTAAAAGCTCTTTCTATTTTTAATATTTTAAATTTATTTACTTTGCATAAAATATTAATTAATAACTATAGAATAACACACGAAATTTTAAATCGATATTATGCCCAATCAAAATATTTAATTATTTATAATTTTTCTTAGTCGTGTTTTTATTTCAATATATTTACTTTTTATGTATTTAATAAATATTTTTTATTAAGGTTGTAATTAATAATAAATTAATGCAAATTATCAAAAGACGGTTAAAACTTGAAACTAAAAGTCTGTTACGAAGAGGAAGAAGGAAGAAGAAGAAGAAACCGTTACGTTGGTTGTTTCGGATATTACCCTCTTCGTCCACGCACAGACGCACTACAGGTTTCTCTCAATTCGGAAGCGAGTCGCGCTCAATTTTAAACATTCCTGCTCTTAACATGTTTGGGTCGTTTTCTTATGCTGACATGTTTGGGTCGTTTTCTTATATTGTTTTGGCGGTCTTCAATTGTTGTTCTCCACTCCTATTTACACTTGGAATTTCCTTTACGTTGTCTCTTATTTGGGTTTCGTTGATACTGTAAGTTAAGTAAATGTGATGTGAAGTTCCGCACCCGACGCTTGTTGATTGTTCAGTTTTGTTGATGAAATCAAGTAATGACATGTTCATATCTAATTTATCTAGGAATAGTGATTGCAGGCGTGACTGTGAAGTTGGGATTTGGGTTTTCCAGTGGGAAAGATATGTAAAATTGGGTTCTGTTTTTGTGTATCATCTTTTACTTTTTGTTATAGTACTCAATACTTTAACTTAAACCATAGTGTGATTTGGATGCTTGATGCTTCCCAGGTTGTCTAAGAGAGATGGAACTTGACAATGTTGTCTCAGAGCTCCATGCCCTCAAGAAGTTGTATCAACTTCTTCAAAGCAATGGTATGCAAAGTCCAGGAACTGTAAGCTTTCTCAACCATCTAAGAATTGCTTTGGTTAAGCTGAATTATACCTACATGAGTGTAAGGAAAGGCATGGATCCGAATTGAGATAAGTGATCCCCTTGCTTATGAATGTTCATGCTTCAAATCTAAAGCTCACTAATCATGTCACTAATTGGGTAAGATAATGTTTAAAATTACGGATTGTGGGCAATTACGGATGATATGAGCACAATTGTTATGATAAATCGCTGCAACGGTCCAGATCACAGCTTGAAAACCAATTCTCTTCCTTTTTCATTTGTGTCAGATGATTAAAGAAAGAGGAATATTATGTCATTAATGTGTTCTTCCCCTTCTATTACGGTTTGTTTGATAAGGATAGCTTTTCACTGTATTCCATGAAATAAGCTTTAACACTTCCACGTGGAAACTGGCAAAGGAATGGAAAGCTTATTCCTTCTTTCCTTTCACTTGGTTAAATTTTGTTTGTTGATAGTTGGACGAGAGATCACAGCTCCTTTTGAAGAATCTACTCGATTCAGCAGCAGAGAACCTGTTCCACATTGTTTCTGAGGTACGTGCTCTTGACTTTGTTTTGTCATCTCGAGTATCAGTTTTTTATTTTCATCCTGAAATGCTTTCCTGCTATTCCGTAGTCTTCTGCTGATTTAGTTTCCTACTAATCTGTTGAGGTCACAGGTCTTGCCTGTGGTAAAATCAGGCGTATCTCACATACCCTGCTATTCCAGGACAGCCAATGTTCAAACTTCTTCAAGTGCGATTCAGAATTTCAACCCAGGTTCAAACAAGTTACTGAGTGAGAGGCGGTCACTTATTGACAAGGCAGCCATTAATATGAAGTTGGTGGACTTCTCTAAGATCTTGAAGGAAGAAGGTAACTACACAAGCCAGCAACAAGATCAATCTCATTGTTTTAATGGGCTTTCCAGGGAATCGCTGGAGATTGTCGAGGATAATCTGAAACCGCAAACAGGGAAGACGAGACCGAAGCAAAACTGGAATTGGGAGATTCCAAGAAAGCCAAGCATTGCAAATTCAGTTGTTTGTTGCTCAGGTTGCCAGGGTGCAAGCTTGATGAAATCAAAGTATGAAATTATATCTAGCCAGCCTGATAAACCAGAGAATATAGGAAGCAACTTTTCTGGAGAAGTAGCTGATGCTATTGAAACCATAGATTCAGGAATTTCAGTTTTGCAGCCCTGGGTAGGCAGGAAGAGTCCCATTAAAGCTACTATGTCATCTTGCAACCATGGATTCTGCTCAGCTTTTCCCACCATGCAAGAGAACAGGGAAAGAACCGAGAAAACTAGGCTGGTTCTCAAGCAACTTCTAAAAGATACCGACTCTCCAAGTCTGCCACTGAGCCAAATGTGCCGCAACCGGAAGGTTTCCGAGTCGAGCTGGAGTCGAATTGCGAGGAGCAAGCAGAATGTAGACAGAACTGAGTTGCAGAGTCAATTATCAAGCAAGAATGTTTGTGGTTTTCGTGTCCCTTTGAATCAAGATGAAAATAAGCTCCAGATTCCCAAAACTGAGATGAAGATGCAGAGTAAGATTAAGGAAGGTAGAGGAGTTCATGATCCAGAAAGAAAGGGGAAGCTAGTAAAGTCCATGGCACAGAGTCAAAGTAAAATTTTGAGGCCAACACTAATAGATTACGAATCTTCGTCCCTATATCATGGCAGCCATAGACGGAGCATTGCCACCAGGAGACCTTTTCATGGCTCCTCACGGCAGTATAATATATTGCCATATAAGGAAGAAGCAGAGGACATAGCCACCGGAAGTTCTGAGTCAGTCTCTTCCCGGAGCTGGACAAGTCAAGATCAGCAAACCACCACGACCACGACCACCACGATCACCACCAACTCCACCGCCAGTAGTGGCTTATCCTCAAGGAACACATCAGGTACAATACCTGAAAGTGAAAAGAGCAGTATCTCTTCTTATACAAAAGCTAGTTCCTACAAGGACACAAGTCTCACCAGGCGGCGAAGTGGAGGTCTAAAGAAGCTCAAGAATAAGTTAGGACTAATCTTCCACCACCACCATCACCATCACCACCACCACCACCACCTCCACCACCACCGGCGCAGCATTTCCCTGTGGAAGCAGTTGCAGAATAAGTTTCACCATAAACACAAACAAAAGGTCACTGAAAAGGAAGCAGCAACTCAGAAAGCGAGGAAAGCATTGGTTAGTAACAAGCACCGGGTTGGACATTTTCATGCGCTTGTTAAAGGGTTGATGAGACATGTTAAGCGCTCAAAGCCATCAAGAGGTGGTGGTGGAGAGAAAGGCAATGTCCATCACCGACGTGACAAGCGTTCCTGGAAAATGGTTCCCACTCGCCGGAGAGTTAAGCTGCCTACTAAAGGGCGTATCAGACTTGGGTTTTTGAGCAAGAAACAGAAACCACGGTTAAAAGCACCTAATAAGATGATCTAGCAAAGCACCGATCGGTGTTGGCTATATATGTGTATGCAACTCACATCACATGCACGGGTTTCTTGAAGATAGTGTTTATTTTTTGTGATGTGATAAATGATTAAAAAAATACATTAGTTATTAATTTATTTATTAATTTGGGTCGGACCCAACAAAACTTCGCTAGGTACTGCGAATGAGTGGGGCACCAGTATCCACTGATCCGCCCCGAAGTCCATCACCACTCTGATTTTAGCAAGAGTCGGAGTCCACTCTCAGTCTCAGCTGCCGTGATCGGAGGAGAAAGCAAAAATGAAACCTCCATTCACAAGGTTTTTCGCTTCTCTGCTTCTCCTCTACTTTCTCGCCCCCCAGATAGCATTTTCCTGGAAAAAAGATGAGTTCCGCAATTGCAACCAGACCCCTTTCTGTAAACGCGCTCGCTCTCACAAGCCTGGTGTCTGTTCCACCGTTGTCCGCGACCTTGCCGTGTCCGACGGCGATATCACGGCTAAGCTCGTCCCACGAAACCCACCGGAGTCCGATCAAGATGATTCGCACAAGCCTTTGATTCTCACTCTCTCGATCTATCAAGATGGAATCTTGCGCGTCAAAATCGACGAAGACCCTTCCTTGAACCCACCTAAGAAGCGATTCGAACCACCTGAAGTGATAGTCTCGGAATTTGATGAGACAAAGCTTTGGCTTAATAGAGTGTCGACCGAAACGATCGATGGCGACGAGACGCCGTCATCAGTCGTCTACTTATCGGACGGCTACGAGGCTGTACTCCGCCACGATCCGTTCGAGGTTTACGTCAGAGAGAAATCGAGCAATCGGAGGATAATTTCGTTGAATTCTCATCAATTGTTTGATTTTGAGCAGTTGAGAGCTAAAAAGGAAGGCGATGATTGGGAGGAGAGATTTAGGGGTCATACAGATACGAGGCCTTTCGGTCCACAATCGATCAGCTTCGACGTGTCGTTTTATGGAGCTGATTTCGTTTCAGGTATACCAGAACATGCTACTAGTGTGGCACTGAATCCAACTAGAGGACCTGGAATTGATTTCTCTGAACCTTACAGGTTGTTTAATTTGGATGTGTTTGAGTACTTACACGAATCACCATTTGGTCTTTATGGGACGATACCTTTGATGATTTCACATGGAAAGAGTGGAAAAAGTTCTGGGTTTTTCTGGCTAAATGCAGCTGAGATGCAGATTGATGTGTTGGGTAATGGGTGGGATTCTGATTCTGGGCTTTCACTTCCTGGGGAGAGTAGAATTGATACTTTCTGGATGAGTGAGGCTGGCATTGTTGATACTTTCTTCTTTGTAGGACCAGGGCCAAAGGATGTTGTTAGTCAATACACGAGTGTAACAGGGAAACCTGCAATGCCTCAGCTTTTTGCGACTGCGTATCATCAATCTAGGTGGAATTATAGGGATGAAGAGGATGTGGAATATGTGGATTCTAAGTTTGATGAGCTAGATATTCCATATGATGTTTTGTGGCTTGACATTGAGCACACTGATGGTAAAAAGTATTTTACCTGGGATCCCATTTTTTTTCCACATCCGGAGGAAATGCAGAAGAAGTTGGCTGCTAAAGGAAGGCACATGGTGACCATTGTAGATCCTCATTTTAAGCGGGATGAGTCATATAAGGTGCATAAGGAGGCTACCGAGAAGGGATATTATATGAAGGATGCTAGTGGGAAGGACTACGATGGGTGGTGCTGGCCTGGTTCCTCTTCGTACTTGGACCTGTTGAATCCTGAGATCAGGTCTTGGTGGTCTGATAAGTTCTCCTACGAGAACTATGTTGGTTCAACGCCAATACTATATATTTGGAATGACATGAATGAGCCTTCTGTGTTCAACGGTCCAGAGGTGTGCAAACTGCTTCCTTACACAGTTTATTCCGTTGCCTGTTATGTGTTTCTATCTTGTTTCTACTATATCCTGTGACCTTTCATGTTTGGAACATGGCCAACATGGGAATCCCAACTCCCGTGCTACAGAATTGATTGTTTGATGACAAATGATATTATTTAAGGAATCTGCATTGCCAGGTTAAAGATGTTTGAATAGATTTTTGCTGATACAGAACATGATAAATTAGGAAGTAATACTTTCTGGACTCTTTTAAAAAACTGCTGATTATTGAATTACAGGATTTTCAAATTTAATATAGCTTGACGATGACAGGAATCCCAGTTACAATAACTGAAATAAGGCAAAAGTTGGAATAGCTGTTCTTACCTTACTTGTTGCTGGTTTCTGAATTTCATACTAGCTAGTTGTAGATAATGTCATCATTCAGGCTATCTTGATGAGTCATACATGTATCGATGATTTTTTAAATTGTAACAGGAAACATTTTGTTGGTCTGCTTTTATTGGAAAATTGGTTGTTTGTTGTAATGGTGGAAGCATATCTTTTTGCTTGGTGAACCTAAGTTCCTGCAGAATGCAGCACATGAATAGAATATTTTGGGTGAAATCATAGGCATATAAATATTAGGTCTTTAAAATAGCTTTTCCTTCGTAATTCCTTGGAGAAATTTCTAACCATAGACTTCAAGGTAAAAATGTTTTTGATAGAAAATTTACTTGGAGAAATAGATAGGACACTGGAACAATTAACTAGCTATTATGACCAGATAACAATGCCAAGAGATGCTTTACATTATGAAGGCATAGAGCATAGGGAGGTACATAATGCCTATGGTCTCTACTTCCACATGGCAACATCCAATGGCCTACTGAGACGAGAAAAGGGGAAAGACAGGCCATTTGTTCTGGCAAGAGCATTCTTTCCTGGAACTCAAAGGTATGGAAGTGTTTGGACAGGAGACAATACAGCAGATTGGGACCAACTTAAGGTTTCAGTTCCAATGATTTTGACGCTTGGATTAAGTGGAATGCCATTTACTGGTAAGGAAATTGGTCTTCTTTGTTTTGGCTATCAAAGGTACTTCCCCTTTAGCCAGATGATCGTAATTTTTGCCTTTACTCTTGACATTTTTTTCTTTATCTGTAGGTGCTGATGTTGGTGGATTCTTTGGCAATCCGGAGCCTGAGTTATTAGTTCGCTGGTATCAGCTTGGTGCTTACTATCCCTTCTTTAGGGCTCATGCCCACCAGGACACCAAGAGACGAGAACCTTGGTTATTTGGGTAATTTTTCCCTTCCCCAATAGTTAGTTATTTAACCATTGCTGATCTTTAGTTATGTCAAATTTTTTCTTTATTATTACGTCAGTAATACATATTTTCATCTGCTACAAGGGAACAAAGATGAAACTAAAATATGCTTTTTATAAATTTTTGATGGCTCACTCATTGCCTTTGGACATTTGGTGTACTCATTGGCTCATGAATCTTCCTAAAAGTTTACCATTACATGTTTTTATTGGGATGTCCAAGATTTACATTCTGTTTATGTTGGTGCCTACAGGGGATGAGGTAAATCCACTTTGATGACATGTTACTTGACATAATAGTATGATTGTGCATACATGTTAGAAGAAATCAAAAGCTTTATGCTTCTGGTTGTTCAGTTACCTAGTCAGTGTTAAGACGTGATGTTATTAAGTAATTGGCTTGTCTTCAAAAGCATGTAAATACATGAAAACTATACACCTTTGTAAGTGCTAAGTAGAATGGAATGAATGTTAAGTTTTTCTGGACCCTTATCTGGTTTGGTGGTGCTATATTCAACAAACCTTTGTTATCTCTTAGTTAACCTGCATAAAAAATATCAGCTGGGATTCTTTGTTTGAAAACCTTATGCAGCCCAATTGCCCTTGTGTTGAATGTGAAGATGTTTATTGAATGTTCTTCATTGCAGAGAGAGGAATACAGAGCTCATAAGGGAGGCAATCCGTGTGCGTTACACGTTACTCCCATATTTTTACACATTATTCAGGGAGGCAAACATTACTGGAATTCCAGTTTGGCGTCCATTGTGGATGGAGTTCCCAACTGATGAAGCTACTTTTAAAAATGATGAGGGCTTCATGGTTGGAAACAGTCTCCTGGTCCAAGGGATATACTCAGAGGTGCTGCTTCCGTCAATACTGGATTACATTTGATATTTATAAGATGCATTCTGATTTATTTTTTTTTGCTATTATATGCCCTGTCAAACTAAAATATTATGTGAAATATTTCAACCAGCGAGCTAAACATGCTTCAGTTTACTTGCCCGGTAAAGAATCTTGGTTTGAATTTAAAAGTGGAACTGCATACAAGGGAGGTAAAACTTACAAACTAGAAGCTTCAGAGGAGGGTATTCCTGCATTCCAGAGGGCTGGAACCATCATACCAAGGAAAGACCGTTACCGTCGAAGCTCCACTCAAATGGTGAATGATCCTTACACGCTGGTAAGCAGTTGACTTATGATACTTCTACTTATAATTGTTCAACTGCTCATTACTCACAATGATGTGTTTATCTAGAGGTACCATGTTAATCATTTGGTGTATTTGCCTTTTTTCTTTTGTTTACCATTTTCGTTGTACCCGAGTCTTTCATTGAAATGACTGTACTGACTGCACGCACATTTGTATCTGGGTGCTTGTGAAGTATGTACTGGGTTTAAGCCTGAAAGGTCAGAAAATGAGAAAATAATGTCAAACTGACACTTCCATACTGGGATCTGTTTAGGCCAGTGGCTTCCCTTGATGGAACCTAGTTTTGTGAAAATTTGACTGCCATTCTTCTGTGTTTGTGTTTAGGTGATAGCTTTAAACAGTTCTAAAGCAGCCGAAGGTGAACTCTATGTCGATGACGGTAAAAGTTACGACTTCATGCAAGGGGCTTATATCCATCGCCGCTTTGTGTTCTCAAATGGTCAACTAACATCCTTACACGTTGCTTCCAGCAACAATCGCAAATCCCGGTTTTCTTCAGAATGTGTCATTGAGAGGATTATACTTCTAGGATATTCTCCTGGACCAAAGAGTGCTCTTGTTGAACCAGGAAATCAGAAGGTTGAAATTGAACCTGGGCCGATTAGGCTTCCTTCACGGATTAAGTCTTCTGTTGTAACCGTCCGCAAGCCTAATGTTCGAATTGCAGACGATTGGACAATAAAAATTTTGTAAGATCCTTTTGATTAGCACAAGTTTTATCTTCCGGGAAACATATTGTGATGTATTGATAGAATTTTACAGACAATTGCTCTATGGGACATGTATTAAGATAGCCCTCTTGGGTCATTCAGAAATCTAAACACACACTCTGTTATTTCTGAACTTGATTTGCAGACTATGGAGAAAACAGTCTAGCATTAGACATTTTCATAGTACTTACTCTTATGGTTCTTTTTTGTGCATGAATCATCTACATGTACTAACATAGTATGTTGAAATCAGAGACTTGCATAATCACACTGTTTCTTAGGTTTGATAAAAAGGTCTGTAACAGGCAAAGTTTGGTTTCACCGACCTTGGACTTGGGCTTAAGTTCAGGTCTTGTAAAAAATTTTGGACTCAAATACCTGATCGAAACTTGTGTTTGTGTTGAGGGTTCAATAGACGTCAGGCTCGGACCTAGTTTTTAAGGTTCAGCCACTGTCGTCCTAGTAATACTTACAGTAGGACAATGTTTTCAGCCATGGAGACATTCCTGCTGCTAATCTAAAACTCTAGCGTATGGCAATTTATCAGTTGGATCAAAAAGGAGAGATGAAATTGCTTTGAGCCTAGATTGTAGGGCTCCTGAATAAAGCTATTTTACTCCATTCTGTTTCTTCAGCAGCTGCCAATTTATGATATTCTCAAGCTGTTTTTTGCTTCAACACCACATAATATTCTAAAGAAAGCATATATTTACATTAACATTTGAACATCCTAGTTCAACTTGGAGATTGGGGATTTCGCCCCTCATAATTAAACATAGTTATGCTCCAGAATACAAAGTTAATACTGAGTCAAAAGAACCTAAATATGCCTATTCAGTCATTGCCTAATTTAGGAGTGGCACTGATTCTCTGAGGCTCACTAGAGCAGAGCAGGTTATGCCGATTACTTCAAACTTTGGTTATCGACGCGTATCCTCTTGACATCAGTCTCTGGAACATCTACATCACCTCCATTTCCCTTGACTGAAGCTACCTGTTCCTGAATAGTAAGTACAAGTACCATTCAAAAGCTCAGATGCTATTAGAAAGGGGAAGGGGCGATTTGTGTTCTTATAAAACTAAGGGAATCATAAATGCCCTGAACAGATATCCATGGATTGAAAACCGTCATTTCTTGTAAATCTTCCATGTTGAGTACAAGTCCAAATGGAGGATGGTCAGTAGTCAACAGTACTCGTGGATTCATGTTAACCTTTTCCCTATATCAATCTAGCTTAATGAAACAAGTTTGAGATCATTAGAAATAAAGTACTTTGATCAATAAAGAGGGAAGAAACTTAACTCCAATATACAATTCCTGCATTAACTACTTTACTAAACCAAGTTTATCTAGCTGAACACCTGAAAAGTTCCATCTTGCAACTTAATCAGTAAGCTGGCTAGTTACTCTGTTTCTGCATGACTTTTTTCCTAGCATGTTTTATGCAATTGCTAAATTTTTACAAGAACCTAACAAATTGGTATTCTGTTGTGTTTTTTCACACTGCAGTTTATGCCAAAACGGTCATTGAAGTGCTGTTATCACTTTCACTGCTCTATAATTGCACTATGATTGATTCATTACCTCAAATTGGGTAACAGGAGAACACAGGTTGTTAAGAAATTTTTGAAGCAAAAATTAGGAAACTACTAAGAAATTTCAGAAACACTATCTCACACTTTCATCAGGGACAACAGCATATCTCTCTGATGGTGGCACCCAGGTTTTCCCTGCCAAGAGATGGTTGCTTAAGCTACAAAATTCAACAATATGAACAGAAACCTTTCTTTAGGTAGTATGGTTAAAAAAAGCATGCAGCACCTGAAGATGGATCAGCCAGTGAGGACTCTATCTGTTGGCCACCCGTTCCATCGGCACTCAAGGCTTCAATGATCGTAGGCACGTTCCTTTAAAATTCCAAGAAAATTCAGTTATTGCAGATGCAGAAATTTGTAAAGTTACTTGCAAAAAAATGTACCGCATACTTCTTCTGAAACACAATTTTATTGTGTGATCATAAAGCGTGTGAATAAAATAAACTAACAACCAGCTCTTCATCCCTACTACTGTTATACAAAACTCTAATTTACTAAAACAGTGTCCCATAACAAGCTTTCTTAGGGTGGTGTCTTGTCTCTGTCTAGCATCAGTTACATTACCTCGGAAGAAGAATCGTGTAAACTAAGTAGGTGAAGATGAATATCCACAAGGAGATCCAAGTTATTACCGGTCTTTTGACTCTCCATGACCAAGCTGCCCATTAGTACCTCTTCCCCAAGAAAACACATTCTGTCTTTCTGTGAGAGCAAGAGTATGCCTCCAACCACATGAGACTTGAACTACTTTCTGGAAAGTACAAGGCTAAAAATTCAGATCCAGAATGAAAATACAAGCCTTAGATCAGTAAATTCCCCCCAAAAAAGGAAACATAAATGGCATCCCTTCATAACTAAACATCAACGTCATCAACTATCATAAGCAATAAACTGAGCTACAGTAACAGATTGTGCCTGATCAAGTGGCAATTTGACTTGTACAGGAGAACAATGATCGATGTTGTCACCAACTCCAACCTGTCCGAACTGTAACAAAAAGCACAAAGAAACATAAATTTGATAAACCAATGTAGCAGAAGCCATCAACACTGAAGGAAACAGAAACATGCAACGATATCTATCCTCCAAAGACGCAAATATACCATATAAAAGAATAACTTTTACAAACCTTGTTCCATCCCCAGCCATAAAGTTTTCCACTGGATGTGAGTGCCATGCTGTGTCTCCAACCACCTGATATCTGAAAACATAAAGTCCAAGAAGAGTAATTCAATTAATTGGGACCCAAATGGAAACCATATATGAATAAATACAGTCAATCAGTTGCACTTACTTGAGGTGAAAATTGATTAACTACTATATTTTCCTTATTACAACTTCTAAGTTTATTGTGTTATTTTACTTTTCAGTACGGTAACCTATAAACACTGATGACGATGGAAGAGGATGAACTTTACAAGAATTATAATTTGTAAATCTTTAAAAATCACATTGGCATTTTGAAATCCACTTATTTCCTCAACAGTTGCATGTAGGTGATACGATTGAAGATCTGTTTGCAGAATGATTCCAAGATCTAAGAGAAATAAATGTTTAGATTGAAAAAAGCCCTTCTGAATTGACCCCAAAAAAAAGAGTAAACCCAGTTTTGATTAAATTGGATAAAGCAACGCATTGAAAGGAAAATGAAATCACCTGAGATATAAAATTCTCCTTCAGTGCTTCCAATTTATGAGGAATAAGCTGATCTTCAAAATCACCATGTCCTAGCTGACCATATTTGCTCCAGCCATATGTGAATAATACACCAGAAGATGAAACAGATATTGTGTGCCGCCATCCACAAGCAACGATGTGCATCTTCTCCCCCTACAATACAAACAAAGTTGATTCTTTAAGCAGTCATAATTCTGTGAGAAGAACGGGAACAAGAAAAGAAAAAAGCAGCCATAAATGTATGTTTTTAAACAACTCTATGTGCTCACTGCTCTCAACAGATCATATGATAAACAAAAAACTAAAAAAGAAACATTAAAAAGAAACCAGATAGTATGGTCAGGTTCCACCAATCAAACATGATGGTTAAGCAATTTCCAATGATAAAAATAAAGAACACGAGTTTGTTTGTATACATTAGGTAGATAAACTTTCTGGGGAACTAAGCGATCATTTCTGTCACCCAGGCCCAAGTTTCCATAACGACCCCAACCCCATCCATAGAGTTCTCCATCTTCTGTGACAGCTGCAGTATGTTCAGCACCCGCAGCGACCATTTTAATAGGAGTTCCCTACAAGATGCATGAAATTTCAGTACACAAGATGACTTTGTACAACCTCAACGGGTATAATCGGTTAACATTTTAGTAACATAAAAAAAAAATTCTATTCCCATTTTCATTTTTCTCATATTAGTCATCTGTCCTGATTCAAGTGGAAGTTATCCATGTAGTTCTCATGATTTAAGAAATTTACAAGCAGTCACTTGTCTACATATTACAAGGCATCCTAGATGGATCAACAAACTACATAATGTATGTTACTTCTAAGTTTCAATCTCTGGACTCCTACCAACTAACAAAACTTCCGAAAACCTTGAAACAGAGAAGGAAAATTTTAAGTGAAAGTTCTCAAGGTGACACATTCCCACATCCCTGAAGCACAGTACAGACTGAAAACCCACCCATCAATAATCAGAGGTGTAAATGAAATCAACATGCATGGATACTGTCTGAGTACAAGGACACAAAACCTTTCCTAAGTCCTGCCAATGCAACTAAAAATTAGCTTCAAACTAGATCTTCAGACTCTTATCCAGAAAACAAGTACAAAGGAGAGCTAGAACACGTTTAAGAGGTTCAAAAGATGACTTATGGAGCTTAATGATAATTTGCCGACGAAATTTCTTGATGCATAGAGAGAATAATTTCTTTGAAAGATATCAATTAGCCTAAAGCACCTGAAAAGCTTTGATTCTCTGTGGCATGAGAGAGTCTTCAGTGGTACCAAGACCAAGTTGCCCATTTTGATTTCTCCCCCAACTTCAAGGAGACAGGCAAATTTGGTCAATTAAAAGCATACCTTATAGTCAGACAATCAAAATAGTAATGTATTCAAGACATCAAGATATGGAATTGCAGGACAGAAAACATTTAGATACAGATTGCTAGCAGTGAAACAAAGATCAATGCAAGAAGTGATAAATTTAGAAGGTAGGAAATAATTTTGATTTTTGACAAACAGCATCATACAACAGTTTCAACTTCCAAGTAAGCACTAGTCATTTTGAATCCATTACAGTAGGTAAGTGTTCAAAAATTTAGTAAGAACAGCTTCAGACAATTGGTGCAAACAAGCACTGTGAGGTCAACAACCAACTGTTAGTATTATAACTTGAGAAACTTTTCTTTGACATGCAATTCAAGCTACAGAGATAACCCAAAAATTAAAACAGCAGCTTCAGGAATGAAACACAGCCTCTCTACCATATAAGGATAAAGCTGTATATTATTGGACCTCCCCAGATCTCGCATTTCGGTGGGAATCTCGTTAGGTATTGTTGTTGTTGTTGTTGTTAGTAGCTTCAGGAATGAAACACTGCTCTAGGTACGTTAAGCAGAGGACAGTAACAAAGATTTCAATCAAATTATGTGAGAGAGACAGATAACACTAACCTCTGCACTTCACCTTCAATTGTCACCGCCAAACAATGGCTGTCCCCACAAGCAATTTGTTTTATTCTTAAACCTTGTAATGCTTTAATTGGTTGAGGAGTAAATAAATCGCTGGAACTTCCATGGCCTAGTCTTCCAAAATCTCCCCTGTGAAAGTGAGAACAACCGTAAAATGTTTATAAGCCACTTCTGAAACCTAGATCGCAAAAAATAACTACATTCAATGTATATAATGCTCGATCAATCTTGAATTTGACTAAACAAAAAATATCAAACTCAACCTGAACTTAATATAATATTTGAGCGGTAACCCTTCCACATCCAGACCACATATGTTTACATATATGTACATATATCTTCGACATAAGATCAGAAATTTAAGAGTAGTAAGGAAAGGAAAACAAACCATCCCCAGCTATAAACTTCCTTTCGTGACTCAGAATATGCAATTGTATGATCAGCACCACAAGTAACAGATACTATTTCTTGCCCATTTAAAGCACTCAGTTGTGTAGGAGAAAGTCTGTCCTCAGCATCACCGTGGCCTAACTGCCCATCCTCTCCTCGTCCCCAAGAGCACACGATGTTTCCAGCTGTACATAATCAACAGCGTCATTTCATAGATCTGATCGATAGAGTTCAAGCCATTCAAGTATGAGAGCAGTAATGAACTTAAAGTTACACAAATGAGCAAACTACTCAAGACATACTTGCAGCCATACTAAGTCAAGAAAAAGTTTGAGAATCAAATAGTGAAACAAAGGTACAGATACAATGATGGTGAAAGCAAAGGCCGATGGAAGTGGCAGTGACAACCAAAAATAGTGGTAAAAAGTTTCAACTTCAAACTTCAAAGATCTTATGATAACTTCTCCATTTTAAAAATTTTCTCATTTTCTCCTCATTTTAGTTTTCATTAAATTAATCAAGAATGTCCTACCTCTTGTTCATCCTACATAAGAAACCATTCAAAGTCCTTCATCCTTACTTCCATTTGTCTCATATAACAGGTATTATGAAGGCGGAGGAGTGAAAAACAAGTATTTAGAGAGAGAGTCCATTGGTCAAGAATAGGTGACCAGTTAAGCTTCAGACAACTTGAAGCTACAAGAAACACAACATTCCAAGACACCCATTGTCTGCTTACAGCTCGATTCCTCACCCACTCTCACAAAACTCCCCTAAAGCATACACCTTTGAAACCGAGATAGCTCCGACTCAATCTCTCTACTTTCTCTACTTCTCACATTAACAAGAGAAACAAGAAGCGCACACAACACGCGTTAGCACACAAAGTAGTGAACTTAAGCACACAAAGGAGTGAACTTAAGAGCAGTACTCAAAAAGAAAAGAAACAGAATATGAACAACCTAAACCACTGGACAGAACACCAAAAGCACAAAAGATTCAAAATTGAAGCAGCAAAACTAAGAAATATTCAAAATTGAAGAGCTCACAAAGGAGAGCAACAGAATGGCTGGCTCCAGCAGAAACTATAACAACACTACGAATCGGACTCACAACTTCGCTGCTTCCCTCATCTGCCATTGACCCTTTTCTCACTTTTCACTACTCTTTCGGGATCTTCACTTAAAAAGTTAAAACTCTTTCTTCTAGAAAGAGAAGATGAGTGGAAGATAGAAGTAATTAATACTGCAAGGTTGCTCCTGCTTTGTGACGGAAGAGTCTTACCATCTCTTTTGTAATAAATACATCATATCTTACATCATATCTTTCTATACTATTACACAACATAGTCTATATTCATACATATTACCATCAAAAACAAGTTTCACGTCCTTTCAAAAAAAAAAAACAAGTTTCACGTCTGAAAACAAGGCCAGGAGTAACATGTGACTGTAAGAACTACGGAGGATAATGAAGTGACATGAGAGTTGACATTAAACAACGTAGTCTTTCTGTCTAACAACTATACACATTATTACTATCTTATCCTCAAAAAGAGAACACAAATAGTTGATTGTTTTCTTTTAATTGCTAATTGGATAAATGCTTAAATATATGCAATAGATTATAAATTAATTATTTCAGTAAATTAATTAAATTTATAAAGTAAAAATGAGTTTAATAAGATACTATTCAAGATATTATTAATTGAATTATAATTTATATATTTTAAAATAATAATATTAGCACTAATTTTAATATTTTAAAATTTGATCAGATTGCTTTCAAAATATTATTATATTGATTTTTTAATTTTAGAAAACAATCTCTCTATTAATTATGTAAGGTTGCGTATTATTAATTCTCCATCTGCATATCATATCGGTGAGATTTTTATTAGGTTATTGTTGTTATATTTTTTTAAAATTAAAAGTATGTGATTTTTCTTTTGACGTCCTACGAGGTGTTTCAAGAGGGTCCTATTTTTAAACTATGAGAAGGTACCTTTAAGTCATCTACTCTCAAATTAATCCCCGCTCAAACCGAGTAGGTCCCTTGTGGGAGGCAAAATTCTGACCCTAAGTTTTAAACGGTTGCATACATGAAGACGGTTCAAACCCGCGACCTCACTTAAGTCAGAAGAGTCCCTTACCAACTCAACTTCGGCTCAGTGTTAAGAATGTGATATTTATCAAATTAATAATTTAAGATTAAATTATTTTTAATGAAAAATGAAATGAGTCATTAAATATTATTAAGAGAGAGAGTGGGACTAACAAAGACTTTTGAACAAGTACATCTTCTCTATTATTTAATGGGAAATAGACAGCACATGGGTCAATTTCATCATTTTTATAATTTATTTATTGTAAAAAGTACATTTTTTAATATAAAAAGGAATATTCTGAAAAATTAAAGACGTCAGAGAGAGTAAATGGTAGGGGTAAAAAGGGAATAAACTGGGGGCAGGCCGGGCAGCTGAGGCGGGAGCCGCGGCATTGAATGCGGGCTAGGCCCACCAATACTGTTATGTTGAAATTTTTATTTTCAATTTTAGTTATATTTTATTTTCATAAAATTTTAAACAATTAAATTTTAGCTTTATTCTTTTAAAATAATTAGGATATTTATAGTTATAAAAATTTCA
Organism: Erythroxylum mucronatum; assembly: GCA_027563825.1. NCBI lineage: Eukaryota > Viridiplantae > Streptophyta > Magnoliopsida > Malpighiales > Erythroxylaceae > Erythroxylum > Erythroxylum mucronatum. Next base: position 28,831,542 of record JAOSBP010000204.1, read on the forward strand.
TAAAATTTATAAAAATAAAACTACTATATTTCTTTTAATAAAATTAATATATTTATCTTTATTATATTTTATATTTTGAGGATTTTATAATAAAATGATATCAGAATTAAAAAATAAAGATTTTACATAATTTTTAATTAAAATTACATATATCAATTTTATAATACTTAAGAAATGATATAGAAAAATGGAAAAGAGAATAATGGTATTAAATAAGTTAGTAAGACATGATAACCTTTATGATAAAATCAGAAAAAAGAAACCTTTTAAAAGTATAAATTAAGTAAAAAATAAAAAATTCACATTCTTCAAAAAAAATTAAAAACTTAATAATTTTAAATTTTATTTCAAACTATTTAGAAAAATTCTTCAATTAGAATTCTGTTAAAAATAATTATAATAAAATTATTAATTTATATAATTTTGATTAAGCCTCCGCTTGGTTAGATTTATACTAGTAGAGCTTTGATCAATAAAGCATTTTTTGTAAATCTTTTCTAATAAGAACTTTTCTAAGAACCTAGTTAACTGTTTAGTTGTCATTTAAAAAAGAGTTTTTTTGAATGAGCTTCATTCCATAGACTGTTTGGCAATATAAAAATAAAAATATTTTTAATTTTAACTATATTTTATTTTTTAATAAAAATTATTTATGCATGTAAATATTATTTAAAGTATAGTAAACAATATACAAAGCACAATATATTAATTATTATATAATTTTAAACCATATGGAACATAAATGAAAATATATCTAACTAAATCTTTTATATGGATTATAACATAAGTAAAACTAATATCAAAAATAAATATTAAAACGTATAAAAAATTAAATAATATTATATAAATCTTAAAATAAATATTTTAAGTTCAGTAAATAGATAAATACATATTAAATTAAGCATTTTATTGTAATATAAGTAGATTTGCAATAATTTAGAGAAGATGGGTTTTCAAGATAACCATGAAGATGGATTTGTGAGTATTGTGAAAATTATGTGTAAAATATAAGGACAAGAAGGATTATAAAATAGACTCATTAATTGATATAAAAAATTTATACAAAAAAGTGATTCGAGAGGTTTTTTTCAGAAGCTCCAAATTTGAATTTCTTAAAAAGTTTTATTTTAGCTGCCAAAAAAAGTCAAATCTATTAAAAAAAGTACCTTTTTTATTTTACAGTCAAATAATTATTTTATTAAAAAAATTGTGGTGAAAAAAATACTAATTAACTTTCCAAAAATCCATCCAAAGTACTAAGTTGAGTCAAATTTAATAATTAAGTTAGGTTGTTAGGTAATCATCATTTAATTGGTTCACGTCTCTGTCAAAGTACATGATTAAGTTAGGTAGAGTTTTTTAAATTTAAATTATAAAAAGTTTTTCAAAAATTTTAAAAATTTTATTTTTACCCTAATATATGATTATATAATTTAAAATAAATTATCAATCACGTGAAAAACAAACCTTTTTTTTTTACGAAGTATTTTATGAGAGTTTCAATTATTTTTTTTGGTGCAAAGGGAAAGAAAGAAGAGGAAAAAAGGATACTAGAGCCAAAGTGTGGCAACGAAAGAAACGTCTTGAGCCAACAAACTACGAGTGCCCGGGATAGGATCCTCCTAGACATTCAAATTGAGTCGGTGATGAGCTCCATACGTGGCCAAGAGATTAGCACAGCGATTACACTCACGAAAGGTATGAACGAGGGAGCATTGTCATTGATAACTGATCAGTGATTTCAATTATGAGAAGATATCTTTAAGCTATCTACGCTTAAACTAATTTTCGCCTCAATCGAATAGGTTACATACAAGCGCTAATCCAAATTTACATAATTGCATATATAAAAAGAATTTAAACCCGTAATCTCAGCTAAACCCAAAAAAAAAAAAGTCCCTGCCAACTCACGTACGCGTTGGATTTTAGAACGAACCTTCCTTACGTTTGTGAAAACGTAGCCATATGGGCTGCAATTTCAACGTTAGTGAAAGGGAATGCTTTGGTTTTTCTGACTTTTGCAACCAAATCGTACGTGCTAAAGATGATCAAGTCTTTGAAGTTTGGTCTCCTGATCTCCAGCATTGGACTTTTTGCTCTTCCTACAATGCATAATATATATCATAATTTTAAAAAACGGACCAGATTGACTGATTCGATTAATTCGATCGGTGATCGGTTGACTATTTGGTCCGATTCACTCTTAAAAACAAATTCTCAATATAACTAGTAAGAACCGATCAAAACCGATCAATTAATCGATCAAACCAAGCGATCACTAGTTTAATATATTTTTTATTTTTATTTTTTATTTTTTAATATTTTTTGATATATTTTTATATTTTTAATATTATATATAATTAAATATAATTATTACATAATTATGACGTTACACCGGTTCGACCGGTAGTTGAACCGATCAAACCAGTGATCAGTAAAGCCTCCGATTCGATGTCTGTTCCGAGTTTTAAAACACTGATATATATTATACGAGACTTGGTGCTTGTAAATTGGTCTAAAATCATATCTTAATAGAGACTGAACTCAACTTGAATTCAAATTTCACAAAATCATAATTTAATAGAGACTCGACTCAGCTTTGAATTCAAATTTCATACAATCATATTTTAATAGAGAGTCGGCTTGGGTTGAGTATGAGATGGTTCAAATTTAGAAAGGGGATGACAAAGTCTAGCATTTGTCATTCACTACAAGTAAATTCTTTTAGGTCAGGTCTAATAGACTTGGAAATTTTTGACGGTGCGTTTTCAAAGAATGTCTGAAAAATATTACATGCTCAATGACTTTAATGATGTCAGTAGTAAGTATATATTCATTACTTTTGGCTAATTATTTTGTCACAAATTAAGAATTTTGAAGAAGTATTTACCTTGTGAGAAAATAATGACAGGTGTAATAATGAAATTTTATCTAAAATCTCTATCTTTTTTTTATAATAAGGCTTTCTTTTGGTTTCTTAAGAGGTATCCTAGAAGGATCTCAATTATGAGAAACACATTTAAGTTATCAACACCCAGACTAATCTCCGCTTGAGCCGGTTAGGTCTCTTACGGGAAACAAAGCTCTAACCTCAAGTTTTAAATGGCTGCATATATGAGGACGGTTCGAATCCGCAACTTCACTTAAACCAAGAGAGCCCCCTACCAACTCACCTACGCCTTGTGGTTTTTTATAATAAGGCTTTGACTCTTAATCTTAATTACATTAAATGTTTATCTTTGTATGTTTTTTAAAAAGGTTAAATTAGAATTTAAAATATCTTATTTTTTAATTTTTAAAATTTGTTTGAAATAGATATTTTCGCAAATTGGAACGATTTTTAATTGTTTACTATGCAAATTTTTTTGGGACAAAAAATAATTCACAATTATAAATTTTAATTGTGACCTTAATATCACTTTTTAAATTTCAAGCATTAAGGTTATATTTGGTTGGGGTTTTATTAATTGAACATAATGGAATGTGATATTATTTCATCGTTTGAGACGAGAGTTTATAATGGAATGAGATGAAACAAGATTGAATGAAAGAAGAGGGTTTCATATTACATCTCATTTCATCGTAAACAATAAAAATGAAAAACCACCGATTTGGGGATTTATGATAGAATGTAAAATGATAAACAACTCTACATTATATTACATTAGAGACTCTTCATCCAAACAAAAATTCACTATATTACATTATGAACCATTATATCCCTCTCAAACAACAATTTTTTAATATTGTATTTTGTTTCATTATAAACTATTTCATTTCATTCTATTAAAAACCTTAAGTTCAACCAAGCATAGCCTAATAGTTTGAGTGAAAGCGAATCTTGAAACAACTAGTATGGTTACTCCATTGTAATTAGAAAGTGGCGAGTTCGAGTTACAAAAACAACCTATTTGTAAAATACAAAAGGAAGATTGCGTACAATTAATGACTTTCTCCTTACTCTTGTAACGCGAGGGACCTAATGTAATGAGGTTTGCTCCCATTAGTTTTTTTTTTTACCAAATGATAGGTAAATTATTTTACTTTACTAAAAAAGTTATAACTCTAAGGCGTAGGTGAGTTGGTAAGGGACTCTCCTGACTTAAGTGAGATTGCGTGTTCAAACCGCCCTCATATATGCAGCCGTTTAAAACTTGAGGCTAGAGCTTTGCTTCTCGCAAGAGACCTATCCGGTTCGAGCGGGGATTAGTCTGGAAGTGAATGACTTAAAAGTGTCTTCTTATAATTGGGACCATTCTAGGACACTTCATGAGAAACTAAAAAGAAAAGTTTTTTCAAATTTTGTTTACATAAACCAAATATCAAGAATTAATAATTTGAAAACGAGTTTTATTTTTTTTACTAAATGATTTGTAAATTATTATAAAATTTACTCAACAAAATTTGCTTTTAAAAAAATGTTTTAAAACAATTAATTGTAATAAAAAATTTGAAAATATGTAAATTTATGAATTTTATTATACGATAATTTAAATTACTATTTAACTTGCTTGCTTACTCGTTGCCCACAATATGACTTCGTAAATCACAAAATTAATTAATTAATAATTTAGGGTCAATTTCACATTATTTCAAATTTCAACCAAATTACAATAATCTGAATAATCCAAAACACCATTCAAAAGTCAAACTTGGACCCCTTCCCACGCGGCATTCAAGCGAACAAAAGATATCATTTAGACGTGTGGCAATGACGCCACCTCCATGTTGTTTCAAATGCAAGAATTGGTAAATATGGTAATGAGTTGGGTCGAATTTCAAATATGATAAACTATTTTATTTTCCTTACATAAATCTCCTTTTTTTTAGTTTTAAATAAAAATTAAAATAGTAAATACATTATTTAAAATACATAATAATTTTTTATAAGTTTTTGAAAAATGATATCATCAACCCTTCCCTAATATATAAATTTTTGTTATTTATATTTTGGTCCTCAAACAATCCTATGTTCGCACTAAGAACTTCTCTTACTTGTCTCTAAATAGAAGGCAACACTTCCAAAGAAGAAGAAGAAGAAATGTAAGAGTAAAAAGAAAAAAGAAAAAGGAAAGATTCAATCTTTCCAATGGAAAACGAAGCTTCATCGTAAGTAACTCATTTCCCAGACTCTTTGTGTCAACAATTTGACTGGAAAAACATCCCCACTTACGTTAGTCCCTTGTTTTTCAATCTTTACTTACTTCTCCACAGGTTCGAAACCAGCGAGATGCTGGCCACTTTCTTAGCTTCCACCCCATTGTTGTCCGAATCCTGGAGGCTTTGCAGTGTTGCCAATGGAAAATCATCGCATGAGTTTGTCATAGAGCAGATTGGAAACACCACTTATGTGGCCTTTTGCGGTGTTCAAGAAGTTTTGGGGTCCCCAGATGATGACAGGAACTGGGTGCCATTTCATGGCGTTTGTGAAGAGCTTTTCTCTCCATTAACCTATCGAAACGATGGTGATGATGAGCCAGTGTTAGTGCATGTTGGTCTGTTACATATCTTCATGTCCATGTACAACAACCCAGAATTTAGAAACCGGGTTAGTGTTTCTTAGACCTTTCTCTTTTATTTATCATCGCCGTTGCAAGATACGTCTATGACGTTTTGTTGCAGAGAAACCTTAGGATGAAGATGAGACTGTTGTGACTGAATACGTATTCACGCGGAAAATGGAGTTTTCGTGGTCAAATAATAGATACCGAATCTCTGAAATTATCTGATCTTGCATTGAAACAAAACTTGATACGAAGGATTAGTCATATCATCCAAAGTTCGACGTCTGCTTCTACTGTATTATTGAGGCATTGACGTGTAGGTAGGTGTCTGCTTTCTTTGGTTTTGGCCTCACATTATAGAGTAGTACGGTCCAAGTGTTCCCATTCAGAGAATTAAACTTGGTCTTGTTTTCCTCAAGTCAAATTAGGAAACTTAATTGTCACATGCTTCCATCTGTATTTGCCTAGTTATACTTATCCAGCAGTTGCCTCCATTCACTGCCACCTTTCTATCTCCGAGCACATGCGAAATTTGGTTTGGTTTCAATGGCCGTGGACAATTAATGAGGACAGAAACTTGCAGAAGAGCTCATAATTAACCTGACAGGAAATTAGTAGTCTATTGTGATTAAGCCCTAAAAGGTCTAGTACAATCCCCTATAGGAAGATATATAGTTTCTGAACAGGACCATAGAGAAAAAGGTAATGCAGACATTGATAAAGGACGCATTTCTAGGAAGATAGTCCAAAGATAAAGACTTCTCTTTTCATCTAAAAGATACAGAGTTTGTCTTACTTCTCGTTTCTAAGAAAATTTCTGCATCTTTTCATATTTCAACTTTTGTCAATGTCGTGAACATGTCCTAGAGATTATTGATCAGAGAGGTGGAGATGGTAAAAGAAAAGAGAAACTCAAAAGCATCGTCACAGTAGGATATTTAGAAGTTTTAAAATAAATCTTTGAACTTTTTTTGTTTTTGTTACACAGAAGTTATTTATCGAAGGGCAGGCCTTTTATTTGCTATCACTGTCTTCAATAATCTCCACTATCTGAATATTCCCACTTCATCATATGAATCCAAGTGGCCCTATCAAGTTTCTTATGAAATCCATGGTGGGTTTCGCTGAAGGCAACTCATCAAGCTGAATTATTTGTTTAATGTGCAGGATGCTTTTATTTTATTGTCAACAAGCGCACAGTGACATAATTATGGGAACCATATTGTGTCCTTCTCATTCACTAAGACAATGGGTGGGGCAAGCCAAAAAGAAAGTGCTAGAAGTGAAGTGGGGTTGGGTTCATCAATGTAAAAACATGGTTGAACGTGTTGTTGCCGTCTTAAGTTTTTGTACCACCTTGCAACTGATTTTTACCTATTCTCTCTGTTATAACAAATTTTTTTTACCAGTCTTCTTCTATTTTTTTCCCTTCCTAAAGAGTTGTCACATCCCACTCAGTTAAGGTAAGGTATCTGATAAATTTTCCAAGGCCTTTCGAGTTGCATTATGTGGTGGGTCAAAGACGAAGTTTTATTGTTTGCTTAGTTGGTTGTTGAGTTTTGAATGATTTCAGGGTCAAAGAAATTGACTGCACTTCTTGACCAAAGAATTGGTGCTTTCTCAATTCATGTCAGTGACTATTGACTTCACGCGTAATGATATGATCTTTGAAACCAGGTTGCTGTAACTGTGCATTACAGTAAATCTAGTACAATGTTACAGTAATAAATGTTACTTGATTATGAAAGTATATTCTTGCAATGAAAATTGTTTCAAGTAACTAAAAGCTACACATAATAGTAGTCTGAAAAATTGAACATTTTTGCATGTAGGTGCTGATGAATATGCAGACTAGCAAATCAATAGTAGTGACTGGTCATTCTGTGGGAGGAACCACAGCTTCTCTTTGTGCTCTGTGGCTTCTTTCTGGCCTTCGATCCACTTCTTCATGCCCTTCGATCTTCTGCATCACTTTCGGGTCTCCGTTGCTAGGCAATGTGGGTCTGTCTCGAGCAATTATCAGGGAAAGATGGGGTGGCAACTTTTGTCACGTAGTCTCAAGATACGATCTTATGCCAAGACTTCTATTGATCCCAATAGCTCCCATAATTCCCCAGATAAGTTGTCTTGTTCCTCTCTGGAACTTGTGTATATCCAAAATGCTTCCTTTGCAGCTTCATGATCAAGCCAAAGTTGAAATCTTCAGTTATGTTTGCAAAGAGCTTCAGGCTCAATCTGGAGAACGTTCAATGATGGTTTCATATTGGCCATTCGGAAGTTACTTCTTCTGCTCTGATGAAGGGGCTATCTGTGTGGATAATGCGGCGTCTGTGATCAAGATGATGCAATTATTGTTTATGATGGGTTCACCAAGCTGTTGCATTGAAGATCATCTCAAATATGGAGAGTATGTGAGGAATGTTTGTTCACAGTTTCTGGAGAGCAGAAGTTTTGCTAACGGAGAGCATCCTGAATTAAGCTATGACGCAGGGGTTGCACTGGCATTGCAGTCCTCAGGAATACCTTGGCAGGTACTATTTCCTATAACCAATGGATATATGGCAACCCATTCAATTGGTGGCTGAGTAACTTCTTGGATCAATTCACAGGAACCATCTGCAGGACCAGCCGGAGATTGCTTGAAGGTGGCAAGGCGAATGGGCCGCACACCAAACCTGAACTGTGCGAACCTAGCTATTAAGTTATCCAAAATAACACCTTACAGGGCAGAAATAGAATGGTACAAAACATTATGTGATCATAGTGATGATCAGATGGGCTATTATGATTCATTCAAACAAAGGAGAACCTCAAAAAGGGAATTTAAAATCAATATGAATCGACATAAGCTAGCTACGTTCTGGGATCGTGTTATCTACATGATGGAAAGCAATCAACTTCCTCATGATTTTGAAAAACGTAACAAATGGGTAAATGCATCTCAGTTTTACAAGCTCCTGGTCGAGCCACTGGACATTGCAGAGTATTACAGGACAGGGATGCACCGAATCAAGGGCCATTACATTAACCATGGAAGAGCAAGAAGGTATCAGATATTTGACAGGTGGTGGGAAAGTAGAGCAGTTAGTGAGCATAACTACCATAGAAGCAAGTTTGCAAGCTTGACTCAGGACACATTGTTTTGGGCAAGGGTGGAGGAATCTAGGGAGTGGCTGGATAATGTTAGAAGTCAGAATGATTCTGGAATTCTGGATTTCCTGAGGCAGAAGCTTGATGAATTTTATAGACATGCAAGTTCATTGATTGAAAGCAAGGAGGTGTCTAAAGATGTACTAGCTAAGAATTCAAGCTACTGTCTGTGGGAGAAAGATTATAAAGAACTGAAATCTCAACAGGTACAATGGAGGTCACAACTTTCAGGTTTCATTGATGGAGAACTAGTTCTTTAGTATCTGTCCTAATCTTTTGATAAATGTCAGCTTTTAGTTGTTGTTTTGTATATTTTGTCTTGACAGTTCTTTTACACAATAAGAACTCAAAAGTAGATATTCTAAAGGACTGACTGTTGTGAAACCCTGCTAACTGCTGGTATTTGATTCCTTCATTGAAGGTAATGGACACAGTCTGTCCTGTAAGAACTCCAACCAGAAACTGAATTTAGTAAGACACAACCAACAATAACCAGAATTGTTATTAGGGATTTAGCCCGAGTCTGATTCGAAACTTGATTAGACTCAAGCCGATACCAAAATTAATTTCATTTTGTCGAATCAGCTTCGGTTGGTTACAACTGTTCAAGTCAGCTCCTTGATGCAAGTTCAGTTAACTCGGATCGGACTGAATCGGATCCAATTTGTCTACCCTAATTCTTATCAACTGTGGATTGCTGGCAGAAAGTGGATGTATATACACTTACAAAAATGACTGCTTTTTCTTATAAAATGTCAACAACTTCAGCATTTGAGTAAAAATGCTCAGAAAGATTATTACATAAATTTTCATTACAATAAAAACATCTTGTGCTGTTTAGGATTATACTTAAAACAACAGCAGCTGGTTGCATGATTCCAAGAACAAACACAAAATAGCATGAAAGGTGTGGACTCGAAGAAACCTGTTTGGATTCCGATTTCTTAACGGAGGAGGTCAACAGAAATCCAATCTAAAATCAATCACCTTTAGGGTTCTTTGTCTCGTGGGATTGTTGCGGTGGAGAGGTTTTTGTATTGGTGTTCTTCAAAACGGTGAACATGTTCGTGAAGAAACCCAAGATCACTGAGGTGGATAAAGCCATTCTCTCTTTGAAGACCCAAAGACGCCAGCTTGCTGATTACCAACGGAAGGTTTTACATTTCTGGTTCTTTTGTTGTTTCACTTGAGTTTGTTGCTAATTGTATGTGAACTTTTCCAACGTACCAAAGAAGACACCCGTTGCTCCTACAGTTGCAAATGATTCTGAAATTGGTTCAGCTGACGTTCCTACAAAGATAACGGGTATGCATTTTGGTCTTTGCATTTTTCATGGAAACGAGTTAATCATGGGATTATTCTGAACTGCAGTTAGGGAAGAACCATTGCCTGCCTGATTAGATAGAGATATCGTAACATATCTGACAACTCATGAAGGTGTCCTGAGGAAATTGGATTGGTGCGCTGCACAGTCTTCATTTGGGAGATCAGTTCAGATGAGAGTCTACAGTTTGGTCTTATGTATGTAAGATGTAATCTCTCCTTTCTTCTGTATATTACTTGATGCTATTGAATAGCTAAGGTATTAGAGTTAAAACACCATGAAGTTCATTTGAATGATGACAGTCTATACTTAAAGATTGCTTTTTTACATCACCCAAATGGACATTTTCAGTAAAGTTTGGATATCTACATCTGCATTTAATTAGTCCAATATCTCCATTTTTTAAAAGGAAAGCTTGAGGAGAATTAATTGAGATATTGGCTTCAGTTCAAGCTGATTTATAACAAATAATAAAAAAGATAGTAACTTGCCAGAAAATTGATGTGTATTCAAGTTATGGAAGCCAGTAATCAACGATATGGTCATACCTGTGATCAAAGAAACACTCATTCCCCTCTAGAAAGATCAGAGGTGATCTGAGCTGTAATTGTACCAAGTTGTAAAGAGCTAAAACACGAAATTGGTATGATAATAGGCAAAGTTTCCATATGCTTGCACACAGAATGTTTCTGGTTTATGTACATTAACTTTATTCCCGTGCTGTCTATGATTTACAATACAAACATGTTGATATCATTTGCTCTTAATTACATTCACCAGAAAAGAAAAGAACCAAGTCTCAGGGGCCAAGGAGATTTCATCTTACAGTGATTCAACATTTGAGTTTACAAATCTGAATGCAATATCTCTTCATCTGATGAACAGTGTGGTGTGCTCCAGGAACCGTCCCCAAAAAGTCTAGATAGGATGAGCCGTGCTACATTCTCTGCAGCAACAGCACCAGTCTCCATGGTGCTTGCTGCATTCTCGAAAGCGTTCACATAGTACAAGTGCCAACCGTCCAAAATAAAGGGCGCAAACACTTCTGGGGCACTATAATGGGGGTATGCACCCCAGTTTATTCGAATGGTGTCCGTCCTCACACTATCACAAGCAGAAAAACAAGTTCATCAGCGTATAGTTAACAATCTTGAATCAAAGAGTACAGCTAACTAGTATGTTCTTTCCTTAGTCCTAGGCAAATATTAGAAGTGGATGGGGCTTCATGAGGACAGTTGCAAAAAAGTGTATGTGCAACATTTATAAGTTTGTGTTCTGCCCGGGAGCTTAAGAAATTCAAAGAATTAACTACTTGACACAACTTTCGATTGTCAAATTTTAAGAATACAAACTGGAGCCATTCCTAATATGATATAGTTACACTAGTAATGACTGTGATGTGGATCACTTATGAAACTAAGTACATCCTATTTAAACATAAATCACTCATCAGTAGAAAAAAAAAATCCTGGTTTTCCATTAAAAAATTCAACGAACAAAATGCAAATCAATATATTACCTAAAGATGTCATCAAGCAATGCATCATCCATAACTTTGCGAGAGAATATCTTATATGTCATGTCTGTCTCATTATGTTGCTTGAG
>JAOSBP010000204.1:28858723-28872008 GCA_027563825.1 Erythroxylum mucronatum
ATATTACAGCTAAGGATACTCTATAAGGATAATCCCTTAATTAAGGGACTATCTATTATTATGGGATTCTCTACACTTTTTCAAAAAAAGGTTTTTGAATTTGAGATTGATCACATTTTGGTAGTGGTTTTGCTGTGGATAGAATGGATAATTCCTTTAAATTATTTTTGTTTTGTCCTTCACCAATTGTCTCTTCCCTTCTGCCGTCTTTTAGTTGTTCATTTTGTCCAAAAGTTTGTTTTTCAATTACTCTGCAACAAGAACCCGATTAAGTTTACTATCTGTTCTCTTACTTGCAGATCCTATTCCGACATCTGCAGGAGAAGCTCATCTTTACTGAGGTAAATGTGTAGAAGACATGATTCTTATTGAGTTGTTCCACAGCATGCCTCTAAATTTGTGCTTTAATTGGTGTATGAAGTTAATTTTTGATCCAATCTGCTGATATATCTTGCTGCAATGTGCTTGTTCGACAAGAGTCTTTCTGTAAATTTTCTTGTTACCTATTTCAGTCAAAGCTCAAGGAATCGCAATATCAATTGATACCTTGGCGGTCTGATCTAAACCACTCAAATTTGGCTCCACAGTCACCACCTTCTTCTATTGGTGCTGTCTTGGCAAATCCAGTGAGTACTTGATTTTATTTAAGATTTTCTAGTTATACACATATAAGCATGCACTTTTTGTAATTATATTGAGTTTAGTTTCAGGAAAAGAATGGGCTTGAATTGGTTCCACAGATGGCATATTCCCAAGGAAAGATACCAATGGCTTCTTCAGATCCTCAGTCAGGGATAGCTTGGGATGTAAGGGGTCACCATCAGAGTGGTTTTAGTGGTGCTGGTGCAAAAAATATGGAGCCTGATGACGTAGGGAGGTTTTCACCTCTTGCAAGCAGGTGAGCCTGGTCAAATGGAGACTGCTATTGTGAACTCATTGTACAAATAACAATCTTCTCCATTTGTTGGTGGGTTTCTGTTCTTATGTTGATTGGTCATATATGCATGGATTATGCAGTTAATATGTATTGATTTAAGTGAAGAATTAATTTCAATGAAATTGTAGTGTCGTAGATACAATGAACTGAACTTTTTTGTATTTGAATAAGTCCCCAACTTTGGTGTCCCATGAATTCTCCATGCTTTGATTCAAGAATACATGCTATCTCATAGCGTTTGGAAGATAAATGTAGTGAACAATCTTATGCATGAAATATTAGAGAGAGATGACAATTTGCTTTAGTTTTGTGCCTTAGAAGTTACTATAAACTCGAACCCTCTTCAAGAATGTGATGATTTTTAATGTAGATGGTGTTGTCAAATGAATTTATCTCGTGATCCTTCACTGGTTTGTTTTCATTTTGTGACGTATTTGAATGATAAACTGGATAATGATGATAAAATGACTGTGCGTGAATCATTCAATTGATAAGTGATTGACTGTGCAAGTTTCCTTTTTAGATCTTTATTTATATCTCTTGGACATTGCATTGTAATTCTCCAGCCGCTTATTTGAATAAAAAGTTCCTTCCATGCTTTCACGTTTGCGTTGATGGTGCCATGATTAGTATTTTATTGTTTTATTGCAAAACACAATGGAAACTTACTAACATATGGTTTACGCTTGTCTTATGGTAAATGAACATTAAGGGAGCATAAGAACACATACCCAACTAAGTTAGAATGTGTGTCTTGATATAGTGCATTGGCTACTTATCAGGAATCCTGCAGTGCATGAGGTAAATACAGTTGCTAGGGGTGATGCTCATGCAATGCGATATGTTGAAGGGAATACAGGCAAACAAGTCATATTTCGTGAGCCTGTCAGCAATAGTGAGATGGATGATCCTGAAGCAGAAGGAAATCATGAGAGAGAAATGCAAAACAATTGGGGAACAGGCACTGCTCCGTACGCAGCAGCTGTTGATGATCGTACCTCGTCTTATTCACCTTATTTACCTTCGGTTTTGGAAGAACCTTCTTCATCTTTTTCGGAGGGTGAGACTTATTGTCTTTGAAAATTAAAATTGATTGATTTTCCTGCAAGTGAAACTAATGCTGACTATCTAAGTGGATATATTGTCACATGTAGCTGCAGATGATGATCCATTGCCAGCTATAGATGGCCTCCAGATTTCAGGTGAAGCATTTCCAGGAAGAGTACTTCAGGCATCCGGGTACTCTATCAATGGAACAACCAGTTGTAATTTTGAGGTGCAATTTTGTTGTCACTTACTAGTGTCTCACTCTTCGGTGCTTTGTGATCCAATTTTCTTGGGTTGCAATCACTTATAAAATCTAGTAGCATTTCTGTTTACGAGTTTCTGTTGCTCAAATTAAATCATTTTGTTTTTATATTTTCAGTGGGTGCGTCACTTAGAGGATGGATCTGTTAACTACATTGATGGTACTTCTGTCCTTGATGTTTTTTCCTTTATTTTGTCCCCTTTTTGGCTTTTCCCTTCTTCGTTGCCTTAAACCTCATTCTCATAGAGTTTGTATTGTAGGAGCAAAACAACCAAACTATCTTGTTACCGCAGATGATGTCGATAACTACCTTGCTATAGAGGTCCAGCCCCTGGATGACAGGAAGAGAAAGGTGTTAAATCTATATTATAATTGAGTGCCATAAACAATGCTATGCTTGGAAGTTCCTATTATTATGCTTCTCTTGATGCTCACTTTGTTTCCACTTCTAGCATTTGGATGTTTAGATTGGTAGCTAATAATTTAGAAAGCCTTGAGTTTACTAGAGATAGTAGAGCTATTGCAAGACTAGCACACACAAATATGCATGTATGGGTAGCAACTTCCCTTCTCACTGCAATATAAGATTGGAAAATGCCTAAGAAATAAAGCTATATGGTCCAGGCAGAACAAGGCTGGTTTGATTGTTAATCCTTTTTTGGTTTTGATTGGACATTAAGCTCTTAAAGGGTAGCACGTTAGACCAAGCCACCGCATGCTCATGGGCATGTTATTTAGATTGTCCTAGTGGATCCTTTTTCCTTTGGACTTACGTGAGGCTCATAGCTTTGACAGATGATACAAAGTTCACTCTGGGATTTGAACTTTTATCAAAGTTGATCGTTAACACCCTTTGCTTGACAGTCTCATTTAGGTCCGCTTAAGCAAAACTTTAGCCTTCAACGACCCTCGCAGTGTTTACCTCACACGCTCGAAGAAACAAAGCTACGGAAGCAATAAGAAAGTAAAGGCAACAAGGAAACAAGAGAGATACGGTAAAACAAACCTTTATATTACTTTCCCTCAATAGAATACAAGGAATACTCTCTCTGACTGAATGAGGAGAGCAAAGCTCGAATGAGCTATATATAGGCACTCTAACTTGGAAGCTAAGTTACATTCAGAATCCTACTTAAACTGAACTGCCTAAGATCGTGTTAAGTTCATGTCTATCTCTATTAGATTACATCACGTGGATCGATTGGATGACATCTCCATCCAAATATGACTGTAATTGATAAGATAAAATCTACAAGATAGCAGAAAGATAGAGTTTACATTCAAATAAGAAACTGACATCTTTATCCTCGAAGATCTCTACTATTTTCAGATGTTGAGTCTCCTTACAACTTTAACTCTTAGTTGTCGCCACATCATCCAATATTTCCTCGTGATCCCTATCTACTGATGATGCAGTGTGATCTTGTCGAAGCTTACATAGCACACTGACCTGATCCAATGCTTCCCAAAACAAGTCTGCTAGTCGTGGTCCATTCACCCGAGCATGGGCCAAGTCCTTAGTCTATCAAGTCTTTAGCCTGGGTCGAGTCAATCTCCACAAGGTTTGAGAGTCTATTAAAATTCGTACCAAGTCCGATCCTACTCGCTCATGTTTGCCTTAGTGTTTTCAAATTCCTCACTCATGCGTGTAATCCAGCTAACCTTCTTCCTAAGACACATCGTGAAGGTGTTAAAGGAGGCCCATCCTCGGCTATAGATGACACAGTGGGCCAGCCTACGAATGCATTACGGGTTTATAGTAGAAGGAAGGATAAAGCCACGATAGAGAATAGAGAATAACTAACTCCGGCAGATGCGGATACGCATAACAAACTATAACAAACTATAAATATAGAGTATGGGAGAGGAAGAGAGGTATCGAGTTGTATTGGAGTAATTGTCGGCTATTAGCTGGGAGGAAGCAATTCCTTGGTACTGGTCTATGCGATTGTTTCTTTCAGCTGTATTATCTACCAGACAGTGAACTTCCATTTCTATATATCAATAAAAGTTCACCACTTATTATCGGACTTGTGTTGTTTATTCTTCTTTATACTCCTAACTCTACCAGAAGGTCGCTGAGAAGTGCTCCGAAGTTTAAGGGTCTAACAACAGGCACGCTAATAGACCGTGAAGATAGTGTAGGAGCCTTAGATTTATCCACTTTTTTATGGTTTTGTTATTATTAAACAAACAATTGAATTTTACTATGTCATACGTGTTAAATTTCAGAACAATTAGTTGTTCGTATGTATCTATCTATAGTAGCACTCTATCCTAAAATTGCTTGCTAAGAGTTACCGAGAGAAAAGTTGATAAATTGTAATTTGAGAGCATGCATAATCTCATGTTAATTTATTGTTGACCTCAGGACATGAAAGATGATTGATATGCTATTCTAACATATAAATTGTATAGATCTACTCATGTGACTGGATCCCTTCCCCTACATACATGTATTCATAGATAAGAGCTTGATATTCATTTATGAGCTGCATTTGCAGAGCATTTTCTTCTTGTGTGATAACATTCACCAACACAAAATTTGGTGGTCACACTTTACCCACTGTAGTTTTTTATTCAAATACAGTGGTAAAATTTTGTTTTTCAGTTATAATTTATGCTCATAGAAACGTTACTAAGTGAAGAATGTCATTATAGATATGTTCCTCATTTGTGTTAAGCAGTTATATGTGATAATCTGTCTTTTCTCCAATCTTATCTGAAATATGTCCAGGGGGGGCTTGTGAAGGTTTTTGCAAACGAGAACAGAAAGATCTCATGTGGTTAGTGTAATGCACCTTGTTTGGATGAACTTCTGTTCTTGTTTTATCTGTAATTCATAAAATAAGATATGCTATCATAAATGTCAACAAACTTGTTAAAGAATCAATTTATCATGAAACTGTTGCTCCTGTGGTTTGTTTGACTTTTTTGGACGTTGCGAATCAGCTTCAGAATCCTTCTCCTTTTATATCTTTTCAATGATTTTGATTTCCTTGTGGACTTGAAGTTTGGGTCACAGAATCCTGATCAGCCTGATGTGATCAGCAGAGTCCAATTGTAAAAGTAATGTCCAATTGTAATAGTAATATCTTATTTTTGTCCTTTATGACTTTTCCTACATTTGACATTGATCTTGGTAACTCCAAGCTGCATCCTTATTGGACAGTAGCTTGACTTGCTTTAATAGTAAATAAGATTTTTTCTCATGCATTCATTAAATAAATTTTTTATCATGTATAGTTGCTGATACCTTTAGTTTTTGTCTGATTCTTCACAATCATCTTCTCTTCTTACTCGATGTCATCACTTGTTCACTTCTGCAATAAACATTGTAATTGATAATCCTTTCTTGCATATAGATCCTGAAATGCAGAACCACATCGAGAGGACTCTTTATAGTGGCCATGTTTCATATAAAGTGTCTTTGTCGGTAAGACTTACTGAGAAAGGAAAATGCCCTAGTTTACCTGAAATTAAACGACCAGATTCTTACTGTAGGCCCTGTAAATTATATTTTTCCTTTTCAGACTGGATATCTTGGTATATGGGAAGCAGCTACACTGGCTATCAAGAGAGAAGGTTTCAGTATCAAGTGTAGTGGAACGAGTGGTCTTGTTGTAACAGAGAAGTTTTCGCCAACCTTAAGTGTAAGCTCACTAGCTTTTTTTCTTTGATATCCTAATGAGCAGGACTAGGCAAACTCATATGTGTGGATGTCAGATGATTATGTCTTAGTTTTTCCGTGTGTTGCACTAAATGCATTCTTCTGCAGGTAACAATTCCACCTGGACAACCTAATGAGTTCATAATAGCTATCTCTAGTGACGACGTGCATCTTTTACGAACAGAGAACAAATCGAATGTTACTTGGTGAGAATAACGATTCACGTAGATGTATTTGAGTTTGTGGTGTAATTTATGAGTATATCTGGATAGGAATAACACAGCGAACTAAAACATGACATGTTTTTTTTCCCTGTTTGCACGAGTATCTGCAATTAGCATAATTTGCAACCTAGGAGAAATGGGGTTTGAAGTCAATCTTCTTTGCTGTGTCATTAATCTGTTGGGAACCCTCAGCTTGGCTGAAGATTGAAACACGTGACCTTTTTTTTTAAATAGACCTCTTTGCATTTCAAAAGAAGATTTTGTATTAAGGCTTCTCAGGTTGAAGAATATTAGATCCTAATTCACATTGTTAACAATTATCATGAAACTTTTACTACTGTTGTTTGCTTTGTTTGTAATCTTCTTAAGGTTGCATTCTGATATTCATTATACAAAGAAGACCCAGAATTATTGCAGTGATGAATCCTTTTAGTAAAAGAATTTTCTATAATACTTAGCATTTGGTGCTTGCTTTGCAAGTTGATCTTAGTACTGAGGTGTTTGATTTTAAGCAGTTTTCAAGAAAAAAGACTGTAGAGACTTTCTAGAGATAGCAATGGGAATAGATGCTTATGTACCATTTTTGACAAACAATGATGGCAATTGGAATCAACTTAAAATTTTCTAGTTTTATGTACGAGTTATTTTGTGGAACATGTAGTGCTAATACTCAAATTTACGCAACCAGCTTAGTGACGTGCAACTCTTTTCCATTTACTGAGGGGCTTAAAATTTTCTGCTAGTAAATTTATTCAAGAGAACATATGCTTGAATATGCCTAGAATTTTGGTTGTTTTGTTTTACACCTGTCTAAGCTTATTGATTCTTTTATATTTCCAGTTGGAACTTAACTTTCTATGCACACAACCTCTATTTTTCTGCTTGTTTTCAATCCTCTATAGATGATGGATACATATTCCATGTCAATAATTCCTAATCTGCAGTAATATTTTGCATTTAAACCAGAATTTTGCATGCTTTAATGCGAAGAACTATGTGTTCTCACCCGTGCACTCTTTAATAAGCATTCATGTATTTTCTTCTCTATCATGCTGCTTTGATAACCATAGAAGTGGCAACTTTCCATTTCCTATCGATCCTAACCCTGTTCCTTTTTTGGTGCAACTTAATAAATATTGGCTTTTGGTTCCATCTTATTGCAGTTCAAGGGACACAATTGTGCTTACAATGAGATTGTTTCTTATACGGGTAAAGTTCTTATGCAGTCTCACTCTATATGTCGCAATGCAGATTTGTACTTTTTGCCGTATTGATGTGGACCTATGATTTATGGTTTGTAACTTTTGACCCCTTTCCATGGTTCAGTCCAGTAATCCGTATGGAGCTCTTCAGCTTTTTGAGTCTTAAATAAATACTCTCCCTGTAGGCAGCCTTGTCTGCGCACAATCTAGCTTCTGGAACATACAATGTGAGAACATAGTGAGCAAGTAATATAATCAATCATATAGGGTATCCATCAGTACATGATTTAACGCCTTCATTGTCACTCAAAACTGGTACGGAATAGAAACCCCTCTAGGAAGACAGCTATTGTAGTTTGTTAGACAGGATTGATATTCATAGCCTTTCCAGTTCTCTCAAAAGCCTTATTGCTCCTTGGATAGGACCCTGATGCTCTCATAGTCTATGCTTTCAATTACTCAATTTTGACATGAATGCAGTTGTCTTTAAATTTGATCCGGCAGAATCCTTTTTGCCCCTTGTAGCCTCCCAAACCGCTGATGAAGAAATCCTGTAGGAAAACTTATAGATCCCACAGCACAATTATATGCAAAAAAATTATATTACTTATAAACATTTCATTTATGATTCAGTTTCAGCCAAAATTGTTAATAAAGTAGCTTTAGAAGATACCTTTCAAGACAACCCATGACGAAGAGTCGATAAAGTTCTACTAAAATATTCCGATAAAATTAGCGTAGAGGTCTTATTCTTTTCCACCATTGCAGGCAAACGAAAGAAGAAAAGGAAAGAGGCGGGGTCTGTTCTTCACCAAATGATAGACAGGAAAGTTTTCCTCTGGGGGAGCAGCATAATACGTTGTTGATTTCAGGTTCAAATGTTGCTTTCCGAAGTTTCTCGAGATAGCTTGTAACATCCTAACAAAAATCAGCATCTGTTGTATTTGCAGTATAAGTTCTCTCTCCATTCTCCTATCATTTTTGGCCTCATTGTTACCTCATCTTTCTACACCGAGCTTGGTGTTACATAGGAAAATGAAAACGCTATTGAAAGGAAAGAAGACATAAGTAGAGACAGTTGTAGTAAAGAAAAGGGAAGAAGACGAAGCAGAAGCAAAAACAAAAAGGAATGTATAAAGGTTGGTTTCTGTAGATTTTTGACATTCTTATGTTCACACTAATTAGACCTGGAGTTTATGTAGAGCATTTATGAAGCTTTTTGGTTGAACATAACGTATGATTTTAATAAATATTGGTGGAGTGAATGGATTGGAAGCCATTGTTTTTTGTTTCATTTCCGTTTTCCTTTTCCCTCGGATCTCCTGTCCCTCTGTTCTGTTCTAATATGCTCTATTTTATTTCAGCCATATATTCATGTGAAACTTGCGTCTGTTCTGTTCTAATCTGCTCTATTTTATTTCAGCCATATATTAAAGCAGGATTACGACAGGATAAAGGAATATATGACAGATGAAATAATGCAGGACTACGACAGGATAAAGGGGACAGGGATCATCACCCTTTTCCTTTAATTATAGAATGGAATGGGAAATGTCAGTTAACGAAACGTTGATTTAAATAAACTAAATTTATAAATTAGTAATTTAATTAAAAATATAATTTTAGTATTTATAAATTATATATAACAAGTTACGTATCACGATATGACACGTAACATCGGGTCTTAAAAAAAGAATATTTAGTTTGACCGGGTGATGGGCAGCTTTCGTTTTTCTGTAACTGTAATTCAACCATCTGAACAGTAACCTGACACAATCGGGTAGAACGTAGAAGAAAGCGAAGCAGATAGCGTCGCCAACTAACTTTCTCTGTACTTATCCTTCTCCGTAGTGTCACGTAGTGCCGATCATTTCATGAAATTGATTTTCCTATTTTAATTTTTACTTCACTCAAAATTTATAATTAACAATATGGGATTAAACTATATAAAAAATATTTAAATGTAGAAAAGTCTAAAATAATGTACCGATGAGATAATAAATCCCAACAAACTTTCCTCACATGGGAATGGTGCACCAAACATGTCCATTAGGAAATTAATTATATAACTCCGTATTTTGCACGTTCCTTGGACTTTTGCAAATCTTCTAATTTATTCGGTCGGATCCGTTGCTTGAGACCTTTCTTCTCAACTCGGATATGATAAAAAAGATGTGATCACTTATCATAGAGTTGTTGAGAATAATTATGATATACAAGTTTATGACCTGTTAGATATAGAAGGCACTTTGGTGAGATCCATTATCAAACAAGAAACTCTCTTTTTTATTGTATAATAATAATAATAATAATAATAATAATATTTGGTGTTAATACCGGAGAAGTCAGAACAATATACAATTTTATTCTCAACTAATAGAGGTTGTTTTTAAATAACCTATGTAAAAAAAGGTGGTGGTCAGGAGAGAGCTAGAGAGAGAAATAATTTTTTTATTATACTTTTTAAATAAGTTAATTACTACCATTTTTACCTAAAATTTTGATTTTTATAATAACAATAACAATAATAATAATAATTATTATTATTATTTATCCTTATGTATTTATGGTAATTTTATTTACTTAAATATTTTACGTGCTATGTTTTTTTTTTTTTTACTTATCTACTCTTTTAACCTGCATCACTATTTTCCTGTGTGAGTCTACAGGAGACAACCTCTCTATTATGTAGGGGTAAGGCTGCATATTATGACCTCCCCAATGTTGGACCCCGAACTTTTCTATTAAATGAGAGATTGTTGGCGATTATTCATATGTAAAGAAAAAGAAAATTCTTGAATTTGAAATGAAATGGCAAAAATGATTTAGGTACAAGATGGGTTATACGTGATATGTTGGAAGTTAAAAGCTGGAAAATGTATATGTTTATTGAGTATGCTTCGGTGTTTTAGCCATAACTTTTGTTCTAGTTATCCAAATGAGATGATTCTTGATTTGGATTAAATTAGAGAGATAAGGCTACAATTTGTCTAACGAAATCAAGTTTTGATTCGGTCTCTAAGAATGTCAATTTTCTGATGGAAGTTGAGCACAGAATAATGTTTCAGTATAAGGATAGTTCGAACTATTTAGGGTATAACTTTTGGACTATGGAATCAAATTAAACGATTTTGATGTCATTGAAAAATCGAGACAATGAGGAACATTTTTCTAGAAGGAAGTGTCACCAAATTCCTTCAATTGGATTATTAGAATAAGGTCTTGATTTTTGAAAGGAGTTAAGCATGACTTAAATGAATTTTGAGGCATTGATAGATTATTTATGTTATTTTGTGGAATTAATTAGCATATTAATGAGACCTGGTTTTTAAAGTGTTGGATTCCTAAGACATTCCTCTATCTCTTCATAGAAATTTATAACTTTTGAGATTAATTTGAAAAAGATTAATTGAATCAAAGTGAGAGGATCGGTTGAAAAAATCTGAATATGCTTCAGTATTTTGGTGAAATCTTGAGCTATAGAGCTCCGAATGAGATGGTCCTTGTTTCTAAATAAACTAGAGACTAAGAGCTACCATTTTGAAGAAGGTAATAGTGATTTTTGTGATTTCGTTGTGTGAGCTCGCCCTTTTGGCTTGAGATGTTATGAGAATGGTGAGGAACCGATGATGGCTAATGAAAGTACTTTGAATTAACTCTATAAGGAAATCCGATCAGGCTTGATCAGGGTGAAATGAATTAACCCTACAGAGTAAGACGTACATGCTTCATGATTCCAAAGAGTGTGGAAAAAAAATACTAAGGAGTTATGAAGAAGATCACGTTTCATGATTTCGCAAGCATTAGATTCCGGACTCAAGCGGGATTTAACACCCAGACTCCGCTTGATTGCGGAACTTTAGACTGGGTGTGATGATGACGATGATGATTATTATTATTTAATTATTAGGTAATCCCCTTTTTTCATTAGTTTTATTAGATTAACTTTAAAATTAAAATAAATAAACTCTTTTAAAAATAAATAAAATAATATAATTTTGACCTAAAATATTTATTTTTAAAATTTGTTATAATATTATTTAACTATTACATTATCTCTTTTATTTTCATTAATTTTTAATGTATTTGTCACATTAAAGTTAATTATTATTATTATTTTATAATTATAATTATAAATATAAATAAAATAAATAATATGTTATGAAATGATTTATATGATAATTAAATAATATTATAAAATAAATATTACTTAATATGGTTTAATCGAACGAACTCTATTTTTAAATTTTTATAATAAAAAGAAAAAAAAAAGGAAAAAGTAAGGTGGGCCGTTGACCACTTGAAGAGGTTGAGATGAGCGAGAACTCTGAAACTTTGCTCGTGTCCGGTCTGTCTGAAGGACTAAATAAGAGAGCAGAAAACAATATCATTAATACAGCAGAAAAGACAAGAGCTTTGAAGCAGAGGACAGATCAGGAGAAAGAGAGCGAGAGAGAGAGAGAGAGAGAGAGAGCTGATGAGGGGTATGTTTGGAGAGGACGTGAATGAGAGTAGATTGAAAAAAGGTAATGGTATGAACAACAACAATAACAACAACTTGTGTGAAGATGAGGAGATTGAAGTTGGGATTGGGAAGATGGAGATGGACGATAACAGAGAACCCCTTTTGGTGAAAAGGGTCAACACCACTTCTCAGATAGCCATTGTTGGCTCCAACACTTGTCCCATTGAAAGCCTTGATTATGAGTACTCCTTGTCCACTTCTTCATCCTATTTAGCTGTTCAAGATTTCTTCTTCTTTTACTGTTTTTTTTTTCTAATCTTCTTGTTGCTTTGTGTTCTGCTGTAGGATTCTAGAGAATGAGCTTTTCAAGCAGGACTGGAGATCAAGGAAGAAAGTTCAGATTTTTCAGTATGTTTTTCTGAAATGGGCATTTGCCCTTCTTATAGGGCTAGGAACTGGAGTTGTTGGCTTCTTTAATAACATTGCAGTTGAGAATATTGCTGGTTACAAGTTACTGCTCACAACTTATCTCTTGAACAAGGATAGGTAAGCTCTTCCTCCCTTTTCCAACAAATTCTGTATGCCTAATTTCTTGTGCATGTAGGATTCTTTCTTGATCTGCTTGATATGATTCACTTTGGCATTGTAGGATTATTTAATACTTGTTTAAATGAAGGAAAACTTGCTTCACAAAAGAAATCTAAAAAGTATCCTTTATCGAGTATAATATACCTTTTACCCTTCCCTTTTCCTTTCTTCCAGAACCTGGAGGAAAGGATGACACGGGATAGGAACATCTACCGCAATGAACAAAGCACATACTAATATACAGAAACGAAAGCTGTAATGCAAAAAAAGCACATCAATCCTCATTTATAGTTAAATAACGTCACCTAATTAATGAATCTTTTTACATATAATCAAGTTGATTGCTTGTTTCCGCTAGGACTTGAACCTTGGTGGTGGAGGACCTTTTTAGTCTTTTCTACCATTGATGTGAGAATCTGTGTTGTAGATACTGTATTAGATAAATATCAAATATAGGAGATAAATATCAGATATAGGATATGTGTTAGGATCCCTAAGAATAAAGGATCCTCCTCAGATAGGGTTAGATTCCTAATTCAGTAAGGATTAGGAGATTTGTTTCCTAATCTATGTTGTACTCTTTATATATATATATCCTAGTAAGTTTCAATAAAGAGGGTACCTTGAAACCCTAAATTCTGATATGGTATCAGAGCTTTAGGCTCGAATTTTCTTGGAAATAAAGAGAGGATTGAGCCTTCATTGCTATTCTCTTCTTCTTCTTTCTTCGAAATCCTTTTTCCCTTCTTCCTACGTCAGCCTTCATCGCTAATTAGATCCTTTATTGCTGTCCTATTTGGCTGTACCCAAAATCCTTGTTCCCTTTGTTCCAGCCCTCATCACTGATTAGTTTTTGGTAGAAACAATGGCAGAAACCAAGGAGAGTGGTT
>JAOSBP010000204.1:28872108-28898955 GCA_027563825.1 Erythroxylum mucronatum
GCTTGAGGGGCCATTGTTGGCTGGAGCATAGTCCTTGAGGAATTTCCTACGAGGCTATAGCTTTTATCAATAATATCACTATATTTCCATCCATTTTTCTATCAGTATACTTCCCATCACATCGGTAGCACAGTCCCTGCATCCTTTTACGTTGTAGCTCTTCTACCGTCAGTCGTTTGAAAGGAAAAGAATGTTCCCTTCGGAACGTCCTTCGGCCCTCGCCAGTTGAACTAGACCCCCACTGCTCCGGTGATCGACCTTGAGCTGGAACCGTTCTAGTGTTGGAGCTCACCGCCGGGGTCGACGCCTTCCCCACTTCGGTAAACTTGCGATTAGGGATCCAAGGTGCAATCGTCGGGTTAGGGCTAGTCGAGAAAGTCCTCTTCACGCCCCAATTTTGAGAACCCGACAATCCCGACCCTCCCACGACTCTCGGATTTTTGTTGCTTCTGGAAGACTGATCTAACAGGGCCCAGTTTCGACCTTCTGTCGTCTGGGCCAACTCCATCACTTGGACCAACGACTCGGGTTGGACCATCAACACCTCAGCTCGTATATCTTCCTTCAGACCATTCACGTAGGTCGTCGTCACCACCTCTACCGATACATCCTTCAGCATCAATGTTACCACCTTAAACCGTTGATTATAATCAGCTACCGTCCCTGTCTGCTGAATTTTCAGTAGCTCCGCTAAAGGATTTCCCACCGTCAAACTACCAAATCGTCGAATCACTGCCCTCTTAAACGACACCCATTCAGCTAATGGTGACCAGTTTTGCCTCCACTGATACCAACTCAGAGCTTCACCTTCCATACATACCGCTGCAGCAGGCAACCACCGATCCTGTGGCACACTGTTCAACTCAAAGTATCGCTCCACCCGAAACACCCAGCCAAACGAATCCTCTCCATAAAACAGAGGGATCTCAAGCTTCCGATAGCTCTTCTCCCCTCGTATCGGGTTAGCTTGTGCTGAAGTCTCTCCTTCAAATCTCTGCTCCGATTCTTCTTCCACCTCTCCAGCGACTTCCTTATTTTTCCCTTTATTTTCCGTTCTCCTTAAGATTTCGAATATAGAAGCAATGTCCCCAGCAACCTTATCAAACTTAGCTTCAACTCCCGCAACATCCTCAACTATCCTCAACATCTCTTTTTCTACGTTTTCAACTCTAGCTTCCATCCTCGTAAATACCATTACCTATCACAGCCTCGCTCTGATACCAATTTGTTAGGATCCAAAATCCTAACAGGCACTATTCCAGCAATCAACAAAAGGAAACACCAAGAAACTCAAGCAATGAAACAGAAAGCAAAACAGAGAAGAAGGAAATATGAAAAGAAGCTTAATGCAGTCGTATATTGATAGGCTAATCTTCGAGGGCTAGCCAACCTCCTCAATACAAAATCCTCTTAACCAATTCTGAGATATCCCCCTCATCTGTCCCACACTACCCCTTTTATTCTCCCCCTCTCTAACTAACTAACCAACTCAGCCTCATATCTCTCCTTACACCCCTACACACTCTCCAAATTACCGATCTGCCCACCCCCTTCTCTTCCTAACGTACTACTGATTTTTACGAGTCTCAACAGATTCCTAGTTCAGTAAGGATTAGGAGATTTGTTTCCTAATCTATGTTGTACTCTTTATGTATATATATCCTATTAAGTTTCAATAAAGTGGGTACCTTGAAACCCTAAATTCTGATAAAAAGGTTATGTAGTACTTGCTTACGTGATATTGTGACTTGACAATCAAATAGTTCCAGTGCAGATATTACTTGGCTTTTGCAGCATATCTTGGTTTCAACTTGACCTTGGCAATTGCTGCTGGGTCTCTATGTGCTTTCATTGCTCCAGCAGCAGCAGGTTCTGGCATTCCTGAGGTGAAAGCCTATTTGAATGGTATTGATGCTCATTCGATTCTCGCTCCAAGTACTCTCTTTGTGAAGGTAAATTGCATTTTCACTTCAAGGAGCCATCTTGTCCTGCATCCACATAGACAATGACTTATCTACCTTTGCAAAATATAAAGCAGAACAAATCAAAAGTGCTAATTCTTTCTGATTCCAGATGTATATCTAGTGTAGCGTGTGGATATGTCATTTTATAAGCTTAACGATTCACTCTCTCATCATACCAAACTTGGCTACAGCAACTCTATAAATGCCTTCAGTTCATTATTTTATAAAGTTCGAATTGATTAGGTCATGTAGGAACAAGGTTCAAATCTACCAGTTCTGCTTGTAGTTGATATCATGGACTATTATGGTTATCAAAATTCAATAACTTAGTTAAACAATGTTTTTGATGCTGGCATGTATTAACATATTTTACTTCCTTGACTTAGAGATGGGCACAGCTCTTAGAATACTGAGACTTCTTGCTAAAACAGTTGTTGTAGCTCTTTCGATTTTGCAACTGATTTTCAGACAGAAAGGTGCAAAAAATTCGTTTGTTACTATTCAAAGGGACACAGTATAACTGACATTCATTATGCTTTAATTATAATGCCTATTAATTTTGTTCTTGCCAGTCTGAATGTACTCTGATATGTATGTGCTTACTCGTTTACCACAAATCAACTTAGATTTGTGTTGATCTTTCAGTGCATATTCTGTTGTCTGCTAAAGTTGGATCTGTTTTCTTGATAAATGCTATTGAAATTTGTTGCATTTCATTACTCACTTTTAAGGTGTTTATGAATCTGAAGTTGGCAAATAAAATCTGCTATGTTTTTTCTTCTTTTATTTATGTTGTCAACGGAATTATGCATGACATTATTTGAATATGACAGATTTTTGGTTCTGTTCTTGGGGTTTCTGCTGGATTTTTTGTCGGTAAAGAGGGGCCGATGGTTCATACAGGTGCATGCATAGCCTCGTTGTTAGGGCAAGGTGGTTCCCGAAAGTATCGTTTAACATGCAAATGGCTAAGATTTTTCAAGAATGATCGTGACAGACGAGATTTGATTACTTGTGGGGCTGCTGCTGGTGTAGCTGCAGCTTTTCGTGCTCCAGTTGGTGGTGTTCTCTTTGCTCTTGAAGAAGCAGCTTCATGGTATGAATCACCTCCCCCCTAATGGCCAAAAATGCATCTGTTTCTAACTCCCCGCATTCTTTTACGAATATCTTGTGTGTTTGCATTACTTCCCTATGATTGAGAAATTCTGATAGGTTTCCAAACATCGATTCTTAATGAAAGTGAACTGCCAAACAAAGAAAACAGAAGGCGAGATCACTCACTAATTCTTGTTTTCTTGAAACTGCTAGTGACTAATCATAAGAAAGTCTCTCTTTGAATAATTCTTGTTACTTATGGATGACACTGTTACAATATCAATTTTGGTTTTGCCTTTTGTTATGTCCTAGGTGGCGTAGTGCTCTTCTTTGGAGAACTTTCTTCACAACGGCAATAGTTGCTATGGTTTTGAGAGCTTCTATAGTATTTTGCTCTTCTGGAAGATGTGGATTATTCGGACAAGGAGGGTTGATCATGTATGATGTCAGTTCCGCAAAGGTTACATATAGTGGCGCAGATGTATTGGCAGTGATACTCTTAGGAATTATCGGCGGCATCTTTGGAAGCCTTTATAACTTTCTTGTAGACAAAGTCCTCCGAACTTATAGCATCATCAATGAGTATGTTCTCCAATTTCCTGTTAATACATATTTTTTTGTTGCTGCTATATTGCTAAGATAATAGTTGCTGTATAGTAGTAAGCAACAAGTTGCAATGAAGAGCTTCTTTCTTTTTCATATTCTATATGATTTTTACCCGGATCACATGCCAACAAGACGATCACATGCCAACGAGACATCTGAGCTGATTCTTGTTGAGTTCTGTTTTTACCTTTCTCTTCTGACACCAACAATGGTTCCTGTGCTGTGGCTGCAGAAAAGGTGCTGGTTTCAAAGTATTGCTTGTTGCTATCATTGCAGTGTTGACATCATTGTGTGCTTATGGCCTGCCATGGGCCACCAAATGCATCCCCTGCCCTACAGATATATCATTAGATTGCCCTAGCACTGAAGAATCTGGAAACTTCAAAAGCTTTCAGTGCCCATCAGGTTACTACAATGACCTAGCCTCCCTTTTCCTGAACACGAACGATGATGCTATACGCAACCTATTGAGCACTAGCACTGTGAATGAATTTAAAATTTCTTCTCTATTGATCTTCTTTGTGGCTGTTTTCTGTCTTGGTGTTATTACTTATGGGATTGCTATTCCATCTGGTCTGTTCATCCCAGTCATACTGGCTGGAGCTTGCTACGGTCGTCTCGTTGGCAGACTGTTTGAATCCATTTCTAAACTCGACACAGGTCTTTTTGCCCTGCTTGGAGCAGCATCTTTTCTTGGAGGCACCATGAGAATGACCGTTTCCCTGTGTATTATACTGCTTGAGCTCACTAATGATCTTTTGCTGCTTCCGCTTGTAATGCTAGTTCTTCTCATCTCCAAAACCGTGGCTGATAATTTCAACAAGGGTGTTTATGACCAAATTGTGGAATTAAAGGGATTGCCTTATATGGAGGCCCATGCAGAGCCTTACATGAGGAATCTGGTTGTCGGGGACGTAGTTCCTGGTCCATTGGTCACTTATTTTGGTGTTGAAAAGGTTGGAAATATAGTGCATGCTTTAACTACTACTGGACACAATGGGTTCCCAGTGATTGATGAGCCTCCTTTCTCGGAAGCACCGGAATTATGCGGGCTTGTACTTAAGTCCCATTTACTTGTTTTACTCAAGGGAAAGGTTTTCTCTAAAGAAAGGGTACGTGCTGGTGAAGAGATATTACGTAGATTTGCAGCATTTGATTTTGCCAAGGCTGGATCGGGGAAGGGTATCAAAATTGAGGATCTAGACTTTAGTGAGGAAGAGATGGAAATGTTTGTAGATCTCCATCCTATTACTAATACATCCCCATATACAGTTGTTGAAACAATGTCACTTGCCAAAGCTGCAATTCTATTT
Source organism: Erythroxylum mucronatum (assembly GCA_027563825.1). Taxonomy (NCBI): domain Eukaryota; kingdom Viridiplantae; phylum Streptophyta; class Magnoliopsida; order Malpighiales; family Erythroxylaceae; genus Erythroxylum; species Erythroxylum mucronatum. The sequence continues at coordinate 28,877,087 of JAOSBP010000204.1, forward strand.
CGACAGCTTGGGCTCAGGCATATGTGTGTCGTGCCAAAGAGTCAGGAGGTATGTAACATGCTCTCCCATCTATTCCTTAATGTGTTAGATTGCAGTAACTTATCTGCATAGGAATACAACCATTAATGTTGTTGAAGCATTCTCTTCTTCCGGTGATTCAGAACTATGAAAATGTTGTTTACAGCCTCAGTGTTCCTCTTATATTATTTTCTTCTCAAGGGGTTTCAGTTGAGGCATTTTATGCTTTGTCATCAATTTGCATGATTAACTTGCATATCTTTTGCCACTGCAGAGGCCTCCGATAGTTGGCATTTTGACTAGACACGACTTCATGCCGGAACACATTTTGGGGCTTTACCCTCATATCAAGCCTCACAAATAGCTCAAGCAATCAATGAAAGTTGATATTTTGATGAGTTATGGCTGTGTTATGTCTCAGAGTTGGTTTGATATTCTGCAGATGAATAATTGGTATTTAATATTCTGGAAGTGATTTGTCATTTTGATGTGGTGACAGCAGAAAGACTAGGCCAAATTCCACTCCCTATTGTTGTTGAGGAGATCCTATTTGATAAACAATTTTGCAGAGGCATTCAAAGACAAAACAATGAGAGTCAATACAGCTTCAAAACTCGTACATAAAGCAAATTATAGAAGTCTTTGTATAATATGATGTCTTGATAGTTAGCTTTGAGCATGTTTTTGAATGTAACAGTAAAATTATGATGATTTATGAGCTTGTGGAATGAACTTGTACATTCATTTTGTTTACTATTTATTTACTCCTCCAGGATGCTGAAACTTTAGGATGGATATCAGAAAATTCTATTAAAGTGGCATTCATCTGCCAAGCTCTCAAACTGTGTATTCTTATTATTTTTGTTCCTTTGATCCGTAACGGCTCAAATGTCAACCTGGAACTTGATCTCTATGCTATCTGAATCATTGACATACATGTTGCTATTTTAACTATCATATTTCTTTTCTAGTAAGAGCTTATGATCAGATATTATTATAAGGAAAAAGGCTATCATTTCACGAACACTTGCTCAAGGGAAAAACAAATTAGACCAAAGAGCATTATTGATTGTTGTCAGCAAGAGGCATTATCATCATCTCATCACCAACAAAACTAGCCTAATGTTCTTGCGAGTTCACAGAATCCATGAACCATTATTGCCTCTGCGTCTTCTCCATACTCATGTCAAAAACTAATGATGGCTGAGCACCAGTTTTGCTCGACAACCGATTCAAGATCATTCAAATCCATCATGTTCAAGTGTTTAATCTTACCTTCACTGACCTAAAGCTTACATCACTAGTGTCACCCCCTTCTCTTTTTCTTTGTTTCTTGAGCTGCATATTGGCTTTGGCAATTCTTTGCCTTAAGAAACTCTCTTGTTTCACCATCTTCTTGCGTTGTTCTTTCTAGGCATTTGCTTAAAGAACTTGATGGCCAAACCTCTGGTTGAGAGTCAGTATGAACTATAAACGATTGTACAGGCTTTAATGTCAGAAATGGTGCTCAATTCCCTGACCTCCTTCATTATACCCTTCTTTCTCTTCTTGAATGTTGCCTTTCTAGCTGAGTCGCTAGTTATGCCAGCAAGCTTCAACTTCTTTCTAGACAAGATGTGAGTGATTCATCCATCTTCTTCTTCTTTTCTAATGAATAATTGAGATTTGTGTAAGTTTTCTTTGCAATGATAAATGATGTTTCTAGTGTACTATTTTGATATTATCTTTTTATGTTCATGTTCTCTTCAAAAAGTTTGTATTCCTAAGCATAACAAAATATGTCCTTTTAATGATTAAGGATTGTGCGGAAATAACAAAGTTTTTAAAGTCAATACTTTTTCTTTATAGAAGCTCTTCTCTTCTCCAAGTACAAGTGCATCAGAAGGTGGAAACTTACTACTGAAACAGCTTGCATAAGCACAACAATATTGCTTCCATGCTCTTATGGCATGTATGAATGACAAAACATCTTTAGGCATATATATCAGCTTAGTTTCTAACATCATCCTCATAGTAGGGGCAAAACAGTTATAAGTGAACTTCGTGCAAAAGAAACAAAAGGGTACAACAGAAATCTCAAGAGATACAACACTAACTCACCTCAATTGCTTTTCAATCTCTTCCTGGCAGATGTTTTCTTTGATGTTTTCAACGACGGAGCACCAGAAGAAACATAAGATCTAAGTCTCTTCAGAATCTTCCTCTCACTCACACGCAACATGAGAGAATGGTATTGTTTCCTTTCTTTCAAATCACATCTCTTTAGTGCTCCAATATCATCTTGAGGAGATTTTAAACCGTAAAAGCTTTCCCTCTTGTCCGCAAGCCACAAAAGAGCTCTACATACTTCTTCAGTCAGCAATAAATCTCTACTTATTTCTGAACTTTTGTCCAGTGTAGCACCACATTTTTCTGACAAGATCACACTCATTGATTCTTTATGCTGACGTGCAGTTGATAATGAGAGATCTAGTTTATGATAAAGGTCTTCTTGCAATAACATAATGTACAACAAACTCAACAACTCAACTTGCGGTTTCCCGTCAAATGAGATCTCAAAGTATTCAGCATTCTGGCTGACACATGCGGAGTAATCCAATCTTCTCCAAAGGGCCAACCTTGCCCTACTATAACGATCTGAGAACAAGGTTGAACTCCACTGTAGTACCAACTCCAGATCAATATTCACAATGTCATATTCATTATCAGGCTCTGTAAACCCGTATCTGTGAAGCAATGCTGCATTTCCCATTGACCCATACGTATTGTAGACCTAAGAAAGAAAATGCGGAAAGAAAGGGAGGTCAAACAACATAACCTACATCATAACAATTCCTCGAAGGAAAAAAAAACTATGACCTGAAAACCAAAACTCACATACATTACATGCATAACAAATCATTAAAGGAAAGGAAACAATCTGCTTTGAGTGATTGTTTTAAATGAGTACAAATATACAAGTGCATTAACAGAAACAGATCATAACAAGTTTCCATGAAGGCAATGATACAGATCCACATATGTATGCACTCTGCAATTTGTATTGTGCGTCTGATTATGTAGCATTCAATTATAAATTGTGGTTCTGAAAGACAGATTAATCACATCACACATTCATAAAGATTTCACGATTATAGAAACATAAGAACTGTACAAACCTCAGCTCCAGCCTTTACATCTTTCACCATTATCATCTCCAAAATCATAGACCGTTCCGAACCACCAGAAGACTTCTCATAAACACTGCATTCTGTAGGCAAACCATCAAGGTCACTGTCGTCTGTGTTATCAGATTCAGAATGAGAAGATACAGAGGTCAAATGAACATCTTCAGCTCCTGTCCTGTGGTTAAACCTGTATTGCATTTATAACATGCCAAATCTCAATGATATATGAAAGGTTACTAATAGACAATTTTTGTTCTCTATGACAAAGACTTCTTTGTGCTTAGGTGGGAAGTAGAATTTGGGGTGGGGAGGAAGGGTGAACACTAAATGCAATATCCAGAGACAAGTAGTAAAATGAACAACAAAATGAAATCTGACAAAATTAAGCTCTTTTCCTAGCAACAAAACATTTAGAGAATGAATACTTACAGATCTGCCAAAGGAACCATCCCAAATCCATGATAGTTGTCTATCTCAAAAGCTCGAGAAGCAACAAGACTCTTGGAAGCAAAATATTGCTCAACTCCGAAAAAGGTCGGATTAAGAGGCAATAAATCAAAAAGAGGCATTATGCTCTCTTTCCAATCCTCGTAGATAAGAGCTTTGTCTTCTTTTACTATCTGCCTACAAGTACATAAGATATTTCTCAAAGGGCAGCAGTTCTCAAGCTAAAGCAACTTGGTTGTTAAACCACCTTAGGTTGGAAGGTTCAAATGAGAAGTGTTATCCCAACTACAATTGCTAATCCGTTACATAAGGTGTTCTCTACACTCCAAAGCCTGCTCTTACAACATGAATTTTACAAAGAATCAATTTAAATTATGAGATCAGTTATTCGGCCATCAAACTAAAGCATGAAGCTAAAGCCACAGGCAAAGAAAAGCATTTGCATCAGGCAATCTCGGGCTATTTAGGCATGGATGAGCCAGAAAAAGAGAACAATAACAAAGAGATCCAACTTGCAGACCATAGGCTATCATTCAATTGCAGCAACATACAGACAACAAACACACAACATTGATATTGTACTTCAACTGAACAGGAATAGTTGGCAATTTTCATGATATATCAGATAAGCAACTAGTAGCATAACCCTCATTGTGGATGGTTATACTTTATACTTTATACCTTGTGAAGTTCAGTACCACAAAGAAAGTGATCGACCTCATCAAGAGTCCAAACCAAAGGCAAAGACTCTCTCTCAGGCAAGACTTGAAGATATCCAGCCCAAGGAGACTCCTCACCGAGGCTCTTCTCATACATAATCGCCACAGCCAACCCCAAAGAACCACCCAACTCAGCTGTTTCAATCAGTTCACATGCCCCACTGTTCTTTATTGTAAGGCAAGCCCTCTTCGGTATAGTCGCAACCACCTCACCTTCCTTCAATTCCCTCAATGCTCTCACTGAAATTCCTCCCTCGATACTGTCGACGAACTTCAAAGCCCCACCGCTGTACTCCACGCCTTGAGAGTTCATCCACCGCTTGAATGCCCTCAATCTCCTACGTTTACACCCAACAAGCAAAATTTTGGTCTTTTATTCCCATTTCAAACTAACATTGCAGACTAAAGATTCCATCTTTTCACATTGTACACAGTAGACGATACAGACACATAAAGAGAGAGTACCTAGACGTCATGATCGCGAACTTCGGCCAGCGGTGGCTCTCAGCTCAGTCGTTCAAAATCTTTGTAGGTTTACGTACTCCTATATCCTATATTGTTAATGGGACCAAGGTGAGCAAGTGGACCAAAATGGTCGCTAAAGTTTATGGCTTTTGTTGGGCCCACGTGAACTTACGCAGTAAGATTCGAACTTCGATGTTTTTGTTCAATAAGAAGAACAAGCACATAAAGCCCAACGAATATATACGTATCTTCAAGAGGGATGCACACGGACAGAACAACCTTAAAACAGTGTCGCGCGCGGACGTCGAGGTTCAGAGAGCACTACCCCTTCTTCTTCTTCTTCTTCTTCTCTCCTCCTTCTTCTGCTTCTTCTTCTTCTTCTGCTTCTTCTTCTTCTTTTTCTTCTTGTTGTCTCTTTTTTTCAAGAAGGGGGATTTGGGGTGATATTTGGTGGTTGCTTAATTGGTTGGTTCTTGTGTGAAATACTGTGGTTTTAACCTCTTGAAGTTGATAGTGCCAGCTTTTAGGAGAATTTTGCCAGGTGAGCGTTTGGGAATGGAAGTTCTCCTTTGGAGCCCCAATGTTCAAATGGCAAATACCAGTGCAAGTAATTGTTACCACATTGTGTGATGCATTCTAGATTCTGTTGTCTATTTAATTCTTTTGATCTTTTCAGATACATGTTTATATTGGTTCTTTGAAATGGTAGTGCTTTGGTTTCTGTTGAAGAATTTTACCCGATTTAACATTTTTTGTTGTTTGGAAGGACTTACATTTTTCTTCCCTTTTGTAATTAAGGGTTTCAAAAATGTAAAACTTAGATTCAATTTCATGGGTTCTCCTATCTTCTTATTTACAGCTCTTTGCCTAAGTTAGGGATTCGGACTCCATTTATGCAAGTATTCTGTTTTTCTTTGGAATTTAATCTCAAGTTTTCTACTGCAGGTGGTAATTGGACTAGCTCTTTCATTATGAGAGTATAAAATAAGGATTTTTACTCCATTTCTTGCTGCTTAGCGATTCATTTATGTAACTATAGTTGATAGGATGAGTGGTGCCCCTAAAAGATCACATGAAGAGGTCAGTCATTCCTCTTCTCCCAAATACTCCTATGAAGACGTAGGCTTGAATCCAAAGTTGACATCAACAGTTTCAAATGAGTTACAACCTCACTACGAAATGGGTCCAGATGGTCGGATGGCAAAAATACCTCGCAGTTGTTTTCATGATGCAGATAGAAAATCTCATCTTCTGTCCATGCATCGCATGCCTTCGTCTTCAAATGATTTGCGTTTGGATTCTCATCCAGTTCCTCATGACAACAGATTGGATCGAAAAGATTCCAAGAAACATAAAGACCATTTTGTTGAAAACCAAGATCCTAGGAGTGAAATGAGGAATCTGCATAGTGAGATGAAGAGGGATTCAGAAGGTAACAAGGGCGAGCAGGATGGAAGGTTTTGGAGTAGAGGTGATGATAGCAAGCAAACAAAATATAATAATGACACTTATAAAGATCCAAAAACTGCCATTAAGGTGGCAAAAGATACATTTACTTCTTGGAGTGGGCAATTGAATTGGAAAGAACCTAAAGAATATCATAGCGGACAAAGATATTCAGAATCCCCTGCTGAGCATGCAGATCTCCAGCACGTGGCACAGGGTAATTCTGAGCACCCAATTGAAACTGGAAAGGGAGGTGCAAGCATTGAAAAAAGGGATTATATAGAGGCGCATGAAGCAGTCAGTGAAAACAAAGTTGATTTTAAAGGTGAGGATAGATTTATAGACAAGGACAGGAAAAGGAAAGAAGTAAAGCACGGGGAGTGGGGAGAGAGAGACAAAGAAAGAAGTGAGCACAAGAGCAATATGCAGACAGCTTGCATCAATAATGATGGCAAACAATCAGCTCAGGAAGGTAGAGAGACTGAAAGGTGGGAGAGGGAGAGCAAGGATCTATCCAAGGATTGGGAAAACATAAAAGAGGGGGAAAAAGATCAAATGAAGAGAGAATCCTCGACCCGAGTACAAAAGGAAATTTTGCAAAATGAGAGAGAATCTGGAGATGGATCTAAGATAACTGAACAGGAAAGTCCATCTGCAGAGCAGAAAAGACAAAAAGATTTTGATGGCTGGAAACATCTCGATCAAGAAGCTAGAGACAGGAGAAAAGAAAGAGATGATCATCTCGAAAGAGATGGATCTGATAAACGCAATATACTCCATGATAAAGAATTGGATGATGGAGTTGCAGAAGGTGAGGAAGCTACAGAGATGGAAAGGGATGTTTTAATATGAAAATTATTCTTACAATTACTAAAGCCTGTTCAATGGATTGCATCCGAGGAAACATACACTCAATTTGAATTTTTTGTTTCCTTTCTACCATGGCTTTCCTGATTTGAGCTGCCTAAAACATCTTCAATCATGATACTGATTACATAACACATATAAATAAGATTACTTTGTGGTATTCTGTGATTTTTTCTATGATAAAAACTGAGTTGGTGCTTTATGCTTTATTAAATTAAGAATGTTTAATGCTTCTTATCCTTTTTTCCAATATCATTACAACTCACAAGTTATACTGTTTACTTTGCATGGGTGTGGCATTTTTAAGCTGGTGGTTCTTTGGGTAAATCTGAGGTATCTTCTATTGTCTATAAAGTTGGTGAATGCATGCAAGATCTGATAAAATTGTGGAAGGAGTATGGATCATCTCAATTTGACAACAATGGTGGAATTACTCATAATGGTCCCACTCTTGAAATTCGAATACCAGCTGTACATGTTACAGCTACAAATCGTCAAGTAAGAGCTTGCTGCTTCGCAGTGTTGATATGCTTTACTATTTGTATGTGGGCACTGGAATTTTAAGTTTTGTATGTAGTCACACTGATTTTTAGGTTTACAGGTAATGGTGGTGGTAATGAATGTTGTAAAAGGTTTGTATCGAAAATTGAATGTAACGGAGAATTCTGTCTTCTGACTTTAAGGATATAAGCATATGCATTAATCTCCATTACCATAGCTGCAATCTTACTGATTTTGAAGCTTCATGTAATATACAATTACATTATACAACTTCTTTGTTCCGCATTCTTTTCTGTTGTCACATTTGAACATCCTTTTCAGTTTTTCCACTGTTCTTGGTGCAGGTAAGAGGTGGTCAGTTATGGGGGACAGATATATACACAGATGACTCTGATCTTGTGGCAGGTAATTTGTTATAATTAGTGGACGTTTCTCTCTCTCTCTCTCTCTCTCTCTCTCTATGGGTGTATGTGTATTTAGAATTGACAAATGGAGGTGCTAACTAATACGAGTATTATGTCTTGTTACAGTTCTCATGCATACAGGTTACTGCCGTCCCACAGCCTCTCCTCCACCACCTGCCATTCAAGAGTTGCGTGCTACCATTAGAATACTGCCTCCGCAAGATAGTAAGCACTTCTACCGAATTTCTATAGAGATCAAAAGAAAGTTTCTATACTTTTTCAGAAAAATTTAGGGTCTGCTTGGATTATTTACTTGTGTACATTTAATACTGATACTTTGAATTGTTTTAGGCTACACTTCTATGCTGAGAAATAATGTACGATCCCGTGCTTGGGGTGCTGGAATTGGTTCTAGTTATCGTGTTGAGCACTGCTGCATTGTTAAGGTAGCAAAATACTACTTCTCTATGTTTCCATTATATTATGTCTGGAGCAGTCTGATGCTTCTAGCGGTTTATACATTGTTTAAGTTACTTGTTCATGGTGATGATTTGCACTGATCTGGTTTGCTTTTCATACTCTTGAAAAGTTCTACAAAACATATATTCTGAAGAATTTTGACAATCTTGCTTGGACTTTAGATTTTTTAACTTCTTTCTGTATTTTATTTGGTCTCAGAAAGGAGGTGGTACTGTTGATGTCGAGCCTTGTCTAACATATACATCAGCAGTGGAACCTACTCTTGCTCCTGTGGCTGTTGAGAAGACAATGACAACACGAGCTGCGGCCTCAGTATGGTCTAAGAATATTTCTTTCAAATTTAGGGACTCATTTTGTCACTCTAGTTTATAATACAAACACAAGCCAAAAACTTTCTAGTTTAATCTTGAATCTGCTTATTGTTATGCTACAACATTAAAGCATGACATTAAAATTGAGAGCTGTGAAGTATGTCATCATTACATGCTTCTTGCTTTTATGTGAATGAAGATATAAAAGAAAACTGTTGATGTTTCAACTTTTATCTGAGTTCTTTTTACTTTGAAAGTGGCGCATTACTGACAAACTAAATCCTTTTTTATTGATAAAAATCATGCATATTGAAGCTAATAATATGTAGTCACTCAAAATTCTAGTTATTATTAAAAGGACATATAATTATTTTTATATAAAATAAGAACAGGTCTAAACATTGAAAAGCTGAACAGACTTGGTCAATATTAGACAATTTAGACTAATAGGTTTTGCTTATAGGTGTCATGTATCTGTTAGTAGGTGCAGAACTGTAGTTCTCTCTTTTAAGGAGGCAAGCTGGAATCCAGCATTGCACTTGACAGCTCTCAAAATCCACAAAAGACCTGTAAGCCATGGCTTCATCTGAAGTACCCTTAGTTTTTTTCAAGAGAACATAATACAGAATAAAGCATTTATCAATTCTGCGTTTTCTCTGTACTAATAGTTAGTGAACATTCCGATATCTTTTGTGGGAATGATAAAATAAGTTGAAACAGATATATGTCAATATCTAAGGGCAGTGGATTAAAGATTTGTCTATTATGTGTCAAGTTCATTACATGTTAGTTTTTCTTTGATATGAAATGATCTGTATCGTGTTTACTATACACTTATTTACTTAAATTATGATAAATGGCTATCTAAATGATAACCATTATATGTTTTTGCCTCCTGTTTAGCAATTTACAGGCATGCAGATGCTTAGTAAGTATGATTGTAGGCATTAAATTATTGTCTATCCTTTTATGCAAATTTTCATAAGATCCACTTCCTGTTCCATTTCAGAATGCATTGCGCCAACAAAGATTTGTACGTGAAGTCACAATACAGTACAACCTATGCAATGAGCCATGGTACACTTTACACTAGACGTATGCATATTTTGAACTTGGATAGAGCTGTTTTCACTTATCGGTGCATCTCAATTTTCTTGTGCAGGAGGGTATTAAGCAAGTTAACCTGCATCTAGTTTTGTTAATAGAATTGACTGTTTACAATTGAGTTGTTATATTGTTCAAACTTGACCATGCATCCTATCCATAAATGGTAATGTTTGACTGGCGATCTATATTGATGAAAAAAAGGTGACTGATGTATGTTTTTCAACTGGACAATGCAAAACAACAAAGTTTCCACAGATATGACGAGAGACTTTTCTTATTCAATGTGTTGAAAACCATAAATCTCCCCATTCCCCACCTAAACTGAATTATCTATCCTTTAAAGAGGAGAAGAGAGTTATCAATTCGAGTTTTTCAGATGGATTGGAAGTTGCTAACATCCTCTTTACCTTTTTAACATTGTACAAGAAGTTTTAACGACTCTAAAATCTCTCATTGAAACATATGGACGCCACTGTAGTCAGTGTGTCGACTTGTATTATCTTCCCACACTATAGACTCAACAGGTCAGTTGCCTTGGTTTGTGTTCATAGTTCTACGTACGTGCTTCCCCTTGAAGACACAAGTTCTTCTCTCAGCATTAAGTATCTCTTTTTGGTTTCCACCTTTTATTTGATTCACAATATTTCTCTGTGCAAGTCACATTTGTGTTGATTAACTATCTTCTAATCTTCTTGCACAGAAATTACGGGAATGTTTGATGTGCTTATGAATCTCCATTATTGAAAACTTTTACAGGATAAAGTACAGCATTAGTGTTGTTGCTGACAAGGGTTTGAAAAAACTGCTGTATACTTCTGTGCGTTTGAAGAAGGGTGAAGTGTTGTATTTAGAAACACATTCATGCAGGTACCGTATCCAATTATTTCCTTTCTTTTCCAGTTACTTGCGGCATGATTTGTTCATTTCTCAGTCCTTCTGTCTTTTCTTCTTCTTCTATGTGTTTAACTTTTCCTTATTACCGGAACATTTTGGTCTTAGCTTTGTTATATACTTGCAAGCAAGTTCAGACGAAGTTCTGTTTTTCATTTCTGTCTTGGCATGAATGATGGAACGAAACTTTAGCTTTTACATAAAGCTTATTTGTGATTGAAACATGAAAGCTGCTGTGTTTCATAGCGATGGTTATATCGTTAGACAACCTTCCTTCTGGCACAAGTTGGTCAATCTATGCAAAATGGATCCCCCAAATTGTCTCTATATTTTCATATCTGATTCTCCCTTTTTTTCCTTTCCAAACCCCACATCTTAGCAGCGTTGCTACTAAAATGTTGTTGATGTTGTATAAAAACGTTTTTGACTGTTCGGAAGTTTGAGTAGTTAAAACCACAAAGTCCTCTTGGAGAAGTATTTCATGAGTATCTGCTTTCCAACCATTGCTGAAGGTATGAGCTATGCTATACTGGCGAAAAAATGGTAAAGGTGACAAATTATACTTCACTGCGTGAGGAGACTGAGAAGGTCCATAATGATCATCCACATTCCTTAAATGGTGTAAAGAGTGACTCTGATAGCATCCTGATTGATGCATTTCGATGGTCTCATTGTAAGAAACCGTTACCACAGGAAGTCATGCGGTCTGTTGGTATCCCTCTGCCTGTCGAATATGTCGAGGTATTTCTTCTCGTTATTTTGAGCTACTTCCTTTCATGGTTCTAAGCCTAAGTGAATATGCACTCTTAAGGGTGCCTTCTTCTAGTTTCATAATGTAATGCCTAAGAAACTATGGATTCTCGAGTTGCTTCAGAAAGGATGTTGGTTAAAAAGATCTTCCTGCTGCTCTTCACGTTAACAGTCGCCAAAAACATAATGTGATACGAACAAAAGTACGAGCCTTTATACCGAACTGTTGCCTTTGCTTTGAATCCCATGATTGTTTAGAGTTTTGACTGATCTATCAGGACTTCTTATTTGAACCTCTTTTTTAACTTTTCTACATCCCTATGTAAGGTAACAAGCTGGTTTTGGAATAGCTATCTTGTTCCTGAGAGATATTACTTCTGCAACTGAGAATTTGTTGGAGAGCTGTTGTTCTAATATGGGAACAGTTGCATTCATATTGGTTTTTATTTCGTCCATACGATTAGTTGTATTTGTGCCATTTTTTCCTTTTATATCGCCCATCCTGCAATGAGGGCTGCAGCATCTCTCACCTTTGATCCTGAACAGGTATTGGAAGATAACCTTGACTGGGAGGATGTGCAGTGGTCACAAACTGGTGTTTGGATAGCTGGAAAAGAATATACACTTGCTAGAGTCCATTTTCTTTCACAAAATTAACTTTTGTTTTGGTACTAAGTATGGTGTATTTATGACTTAAGGCCCCTTGGGATGTAAATGTGATGTTGAATATAGTAATTAGAGTGTTTAATCATAAGTTAACTACAATTTTTTTTGACCAACATGCTAAAAGATAACGCCTTGAAGCTGGAAATAGCTGAAAGACAGAAACTTTAGCTGCTTGTTTGCAACAAAGATAATTAAGTTTGGCGACAAAAGGAAGTTGTCTTTACTTCGATTCAGGTTTGGACCTGGACCTCATAAAAAATGCTTTGGATTTGAGCCGTGTCTATGTTCTAGCCCCGTTTTGATCAACGCAATACAGGAAGATAGAAAGTGGGCTGCACTTTGGTTAGAATTTGGGTAGAGACGAAAGCAAGGAGGAAATCGGAAGATATGGTTTGTTTGTTTCTGGGGAAAGTGATATTCTTATTGTTTCATTAAGGCTTGAAAGAATTTTAATTGATAATTTCTTCCAATTACACAAGTATCGAGACAGCAAATCATTAGACAAAACAAAGGGAAAAGAACAAGAATTGGCATCGTTGAATATGTCATCAAATCAAAACAATGCAAGAGGAAAAAGATCTCTAAGGTCTACATTTGCAGGCTTTCAATTGTGGGTGAACTCTCCTTTATTGTTAATTCTTAATAAATTTATACGCCTCAGACAATTTCTCGGACCGAGTCCTAGGTCGGCCAGATATGTGTTAGAACACCAACTCCTTGTATATATGCGTGTGTGTGATTGTGGGTATGAATGACAGATAGCAATCTGAAAACTTTGAGAACTGGATATTGATCAGGTTTTTGAAGAAATGGTTATGAAGGATACCTTTTACTTGTCACATGGCTCGCCTATGCTGTCCATTGACGGATCCATTGAAGCACGGAGCTTTTTCCAGTCATGGCAGGAACAAGTCTTGAAGGAGAGACCCTCTTCAATTCTTGTCATCTCCGGCCACTGGGACACTGAGGAGCCCTTCGTTAACGTTGTCCAACAAAACGACACCATTTACGACTTCTATGGCTTCCCCAAACCCATGTACGAGGTCATTCACATTTCTTCTCAGCAACCTCAAGCTAGTTTCTTTTGATCCTGAATGCTTAGATTTCCGACAGGTTTCTGCAAAACCTGTCAAAATGAACATCTTTATAGCAATTTCATGTGAAAATCACTCCGTGATGATACCATCAGTGTTGAAAATTTCCCATTACATCTTAAAAGTATTGCAGGCTTGGAATCTGCAGATTGCTGACCATTGCAGACTTGGAATCTGCAATTTGCTTTTGTTACTTGCTGTGATAGCTTTTTCCTGTGGACATTGCAGCTAAAGTATACTCCTCCAGGAGCTCCACAACTTGCAAAGAGAGTTAAAGAACTGCTTGTAGCATCAGGATTTAAGACTGTTCACGAAGACAGGAAGCGAGGTGTTGACCATGGAGCTTGGGTTCCATTGATGCTAATGTATCCAGAAGCTGATATCCCAGTTTGTCAGCTGTCAGTCCAGTCTCATAAAGATGCTACTTACCATTACAACATGGGAAAGGCACTGGCACCTCTTAAGGATGAAGGTGTACTGATAATTGGTTCTGGTTCTGCTACACACAACCTGAGGGCCATGCAACCCCGTGGCAGTCCGATCGCTTCCTGGGCGGTGGAATTCGACACTTGGCTTAAAAATACTCTTCTTGATGGAAGGTAAAAGAGCTCGGTTAAGATCATAGTTTTAAATTGCAGTCCACAATTGCAGTTCATGGTCCAATCTCTAAACTTTGATGTAGATATTGTTTCACCTGCTGCAATTCGCTCTGCTTCTAAAGCCATGAAACTGAAACCTTTTTGGCGTTTCTTTTTCATGCAGATATGAAGATGTGAACGAGTATAAAACAAAGGCACCATATGCCAAGCAAGCTCAACCATGGCCGGACCATTTTTACCCTTTGCATGTGGCCATTGGAGCTGCTGGTGAGAACTCCAAAGCCAAACTTGTACACCACAGCTGGGACCATGGCACCCTTTCATATGCTTCTTACCAGTTCACAGCAGATGCTTGAATTAATCTTCCTTCTGCAAATGAAAATCCCATGTGAAATTGTTGCATAGATGAATTATCAGACATGTTTCTCTGTGCACAAGAATGATATAAAACTTGAATATCTGAAAGTGTCATCTATGAATTCCTCCAGTTCTGTTTATCTTACTGACCTTATCAATCCAACAGTGTTGGAAGAGAATAGTTGAAACCTGCCGGCCTTCGTGACAACATCATATTCAGAATAAATTACTTTTAAGAATTAGCAATGCAAAAGTCAGACAACAGCATAACTCAACTCAATCAAAGAGCTAAAAAGGCAAAACGCCAAATATACGCGTGTTAGAACTAATCCTCCTTTTCTTATCAAATTTTCTTTTTCTAGAGTTTGTACAAAAAGAAGAAATTGGAATTGGAAAGGAACAACTTCTTCACTGACTCCACTTCTTCCAAGGCAATTAAAGCCTTTGTTTCCCCTATTTACAAGTTCACTTGGCGCCACAAGGAAAAACTCTCACTACTGAGGGCAAAAAAAAAAAAAAAACCACCTCAATGTACAACCATTTAACATTTTTTGCTACCATCTAACATTGTTTGCTACCATCAAATGCAATCAACAAATCCTTTCCGTGGATACTCTACTTGCATCTCCCCCACCTCGGGCAATAATATAATAATTATGGATAATAATTTAGCAAGAACTCCTACACCTGCGACAAATGAACTTGGCAGGCACGGATACGGAGTCAGGGATACCGGAACATCTAGTATGCTGCCACACTCCACAAACATCACAAGCTAACATTCTCTCGCCATCATCATCTCTAGCCCCGCAACTGCATTCCACAGTCCATCTCTCCATTCCTCTCTCCATTCTAAATTTGTTTACATTATGTTTCCCAAGGCATCTCCCTCGAACTTCTACGTATTCAGCTGACCCCAACAAGAGTTTGACCTGGGTGGAATCATCAACACCACTATAGCCAACTAGCTCCTCGGCTTGGAATCTCCTGAAAATCAAATATACATCTTGCAATGCCCTTGTTGCTTCAAATTTGAGATCAGAAAGGGTAGCATTCGGTGGCAAGACAAGTACTTCTGGGGGAGTATTAGGGCCATTTTCTTCAACTTGGTCGAAGTTTTGCACATGACAATTTATGCATACAAAAAGCGGATTCGTAATTGCTATTGCCATTTCAGGTTTGTAGTCTTTCACAAACTGCTTGCAATCAAGAAGCTTTTCTGCTGAGCTGATTGCAAAACTTCTTGTTGCCTCAGGACCATAGCTTGCCATGGTTAGAGGGTTCAGCAGGCTTTCATAAAGAAATCGAAGATCCTGCACAAGGTTTTCTTCAGATGGGCAGGTAATGACAGGCGAACCAGGACCAACATTGTTTTCATTTGATGGTTGATTTCCAGCCTCAAGTCTGAACCAATCAAAATGCAAAAAGCTAAGATTTTGAATACAGGTATAATGAGGAACAAATTGATTGCTCAACATTTCAGAAGTTAAAATAGAGGGAAAAACAAGATCTTGTATGCCTAAAGATCACAAACCATGAACTCCAAAGAAATTTGCTCTCAAGATTCACATGCTGTGATCTTCCCATATTATGCAAGTTGTAGACAAGATGAAGACCAAAACGAAAATGAACTGAATTGACAACTTGCTGAAGTTGTGCATTATTGAGACGTTACTCTACATGATATCCAGCTGAACAGAGTCAGAGACTCATATCGAGACAGAATAATGCGCATACCTGTACTCCAAAGCACCTGAATCGTGATTGCACCGTGTAACAACAATCATGCCATCAGCTGTTGTCTTCCCTCCAATTTCCTTAAGGCAATGATCAAGGAGCTCTGGTGTAGCTACCTTGCACACAGCACCTCTAAGAGCACGCCAACTAACCCAGTTGGATCCCGAGACTGCTCGGAGTACTCTAAGCATGGCTTCTTCAACACGTTCAATATCAGTCATACTCAGTGACGGAGAATCTGATTTAAAAATTTGGAGCTTTCTATAAGAAGAATCAATCCTTGGGGACTTGCGGCTGCTGTGGATCAAACTCATCAAATAACAAAAGAGATCCCTAATATTGACAAGCTCACGATCAGACAAGGATTGGTAGAATGAAATCTTGTCTTGCAATCGAGTGCGTGGTTTCCGTCCTTGAGAAAGATAGACACACAATGATTGTCTGGAGAGAGTTTCAATAGCTGACTTGTAGGCATCAACAGTCAAAGCGAAACTACCAGCACCAAATTCATAGCCCCAATTACCATACCATGACCTGCCATTGGTTATGGCATGAAGAAGCCTATACTCCAAACCATACTTTTTTGACACGTCCATCACACTAATCTTCCTGTTCATGCACATCAAAAGACAACATGTTGAGTTGGCCCATAACTACATATTGAAGTGCTAGCACACATGCTGTAAAAACCCAACAGAATATTGACATAAATCAATCCTGATCCCAGAAACAAACGCTTGCTATCAGAACGTGTCGGAAAAATCTCCCATATATTGAGCCTATGTGATTTTACAAGCGAGGCAATTTGAAAAACTGCAACACAAAATGGCAGGATTCCAATATCTTGATAATATATGTATTTGTTAAATATTTACTAACCTGACTCCAAGAGTTTTACATAAGCGATCCCAGAAGTCCATGATGTGACATCCAGATAGGACCCTCGATCCACCTTCTCTACCGTTGACCCTAAGTAGGTGCCCATAACCGTTCGCGTGGACAACAGCATGAAGAAGATGGGTAGTATCTTCCAACTGATGGTAAATCCAGTCTTCAACATCATCCGTTGTCGTAATGTGGTTGCATGTCTTGCACCTGATGACGAAGAATCAATTTACAATTCCAAAAAATAGATAATATATAACCATCAGCAAACGTGATTCAAGCTTTAATTAACCAATGCATCAATACTCAGTAGACAAACATGCACAATGAATAAAAAAATTACACACTGGAGGTGTTCAATAGAGAATTTCAAAAGGCGTGCTTTGTCACGACTAAAGACATTTGAAATCTTATCCCATGAACATGTATTTAGAACATATATAACTATTTACCATCGATGGTAAAAAGAAAACGTCTTTCATCAATGTGAAAAGGCAAAATAGAAGAATAAGGCATTCCAAAGATTATACAGTAGTTTCATGATAACTACATACTGAGAAAACCGAAAATTCGGTACAAGGGACAATACTCAATTGATCACAATTCATGTTTCTGAAGTTAGAAAGCGTGCTGTTGTTACCTTGATTCTGAAAAATGCATAACCTCTCCACAACATGCACATGGCTTATGATACCCTCCGATAGAATTACCATCAGCCTTAATAATGAAATGATAACGCTTAGTGCATACTGGATGTCCGCTCCAACCTAAACCTCAGTAAACCAAAATAAATAAATAAATAAACACCACCCAGCATAGTTACAGTAAAGAAACCATCTTTATCAATTGAGACAGCCAGTGAATAAATATCATAAATAAGCATATCATCGAGTAATTTAACCAAATATCAGTTATTTAACCTAAGACGAAGTAGTGTCTATTAACATGTCAAAGTAACTCTATTTTTGATCCGGGTAGAGAAGAAGATTTCTGCTTTTATGGATAACTTAAAGTAGAAGAATCAAATAATTACGGGACAGCTAAGCAAACACGCAAAGTCACACTCCCACAAGACGACAACGGCAGAAAAAGATAATACTAGGAACTAGAGAGTGGGGTCTGACAATTAAAGAAGGGCACTTTTGACTATAACTACTCTCTAGGTACCATAGACAGTAATAGCTGTCACGCACAAGGCAAAGCAAACATTATTGTACTGTCCATTCAATTTTTTGAAAATAATCAAATATATTATTTCGATTGGAAAAGCATTGCATGATCGCCATGTGTCTGTGTCCAAAATCAGTCAACATCACATCCAGTGGTTGATTAGACCCCACAATGTCCACTCCTACTATCAAATTTCTCGTTCTACGTCTCCGTTCTTCTCACGAGATTATTCAAATTTAGTGTGCGTTCTTGGTCATCAATCATTCATCTCAATCACTCAGGTTACTTGGACACGTAAGCCACGAGATGAGACAATCAGGTATAGGCGCTATTTTCAACCGCTTTTAGAGAAAAAAAAGAAGACACCACGCAAACAGAAAGTCGGTTTTCCCGCCCTAGAAACCGGCAAACCGGAGCATGACCGGGAAGAAATAATATTGATATTCTGAGCCGACTCGGTAACTCACCGACGACGCGGCACTGATCGCAGTAAAGAGATCTAGATCTGGCCACGTCCTCCTCAACGACGTCCAACCCAACCGCCGGCGCCGAAGCCGAATCGACACCGACACGGAAGGACATCTGCCACGTCAAAAGATGGGGGATAAGGGAAGCCGGGGGAGGACAGAGCGCGTGCTCGTTGAGGAAGGTTTTTACGTTAGCTCTGAACGGTGCTCGCGGATGGTCGTCGGTGGGAGGGAAAGATAGGAAGTCATATAGATCGGCGGTTACTCTTCTCTTCATCCTCTTCATAGGCCTGCCGTTGACAACGACCATCTCACCGGCGCTTGGGGGGTGGGGGTAGATCCGGTGAATAAAAAGGCAGTGGTTGAGAGCTGTGGATCTGTGGGTGTAGATCAGAGAAAATCAGAACCGGAGAAGACCGAGAGAGAGAGAGAGAGAGAGGGAGATTTGTTTGGAGTGTGTGTTAGGGTTAAGAGGGAGTGTTTGGAGACAGTGATAATGATGGGTGGGGTTAGGGTATGTATGCGTGTATGATCTAGTCTCTAGAGACCATTAGATTAAATACTATTTTTAATTTAATATTCTAAAATTTCAATAAATTGTTTCGAAGTCTTAGCCCTTAAGCGAGCTTACCGCTTGTAAACTCATTCCTCTCTCTTACTATATATGGAAATCTAATATATTTATATATTTTAATATCCTTTTTTTAGAATAATATTAGTATTATCTTGTGCTTATAATAGGTAATTTTAGTGAATAAAAATAAACACTTAAAAAGGACAAGTTGTCCTTTTTTGATAAGAAAGCAAAGTGTGTGTTGAGCGGAGTGGAGACTTTCTTGGAACCTTCTTGGCTTTTTATTTCCTATTTAGAAAAGGACATAAATTCTACAATTTATGTCCTTTTCATCCCTTTACGTTTAGGTGGATTCCAAGACATGTATCCTAATAGGCTTAATTGAGATATACAACCTATTTTTTTGTTAGAAACTTTAAATTGTAATATTATTTCATCTTAATAAATAAATATTTTTCTTAAAAATGGGCCATTTTAAAATCCTAATTTTTAGAAATTGTTAAATATAAATTTGAATTTAACAAATCTAAGTGAAAAGATGTAAATTAATTATTTCTAATGGAATAATTTGAATTCACTAATTTTTATTAAAAGTTTTATTTTTACTAAAATTTTAAAAACTAAAACTAAGGTTTTAAATGTTTAACTTATATTCACAAAATTGGTAAAATATTGAATAAAATTAAATAACTTAAAGTATGCTTGAAAGAAAATTTTCTTATTACAAAAGAATTTAAATTTTAATTAAACATATTATGAGATTAAAATTAACTGATTTATTTTAATTTATAAAAATTTATTACTTTATAAAAATTGACCGATTAATTAATAAAATAAACAATTTCTAACAACACGAGTTATTAAAATAAATTAAACTAAAAAGTTAAAACATGAGCTAAAAATTAAAAAATTCAAAACTTTTATCGTTGAATTAGAATAACAAATTGGTTTTTATAATTTCTACAATTAAATAAATAACCCATAAAGTTAGCAGGCCACTTTATTTCCGTTATGTTTGTAGGTAACCCTTCTCTCTCTCATTTTAGTATTTTACTGGTTTTGGTGAATGCCAACTCTTTTGTTTTAATTAATCTGTTCTATTAAATTTTATTCATAGATGTTTATTAAATCTTATTACCATATTTATGTGATCTACATGTAGATAAGATTTAATAAATATGTGGATAAGATTTAATAAAATAATATAGAAATACGATATCCACATAAATAAATAGATAAGATTTAATAAATATGTGAATAAGATTTAATAAAATATGATAGAAACAAAATAATCAGAACAGAAAATGTGATCCCTTATAAAATGCGTTAAGGAAGTTTTGGGTAGTCCTTTGTTTTCTGTACCTATCATTTGGAAATTCTGCCATAAACCCTTGGACATCCATGACACCAAACACAGATTGAGAAGGAACTAAGTTTTCAATTATGGACGTCTCGCTTTCAACGACAGTATGAGAGTTGGAGTTATTTAAGAACCTGGGGGTTGATGGGAACTTGATGCTGAGCAAGGGGGCCATTGATCAATCATCAGCTGAATAATCAGTATACGAAGACTCTTTATGTGCAGAAATGTACAGGCTATGTAAGAATCTCAGAGATATTGAAATTCTAAATTTACCTTCTCTAAGATTCTTGGAGAAAGGTCTCAAGAGCTTAAAATTAGTCCGACTTAATCATAATACTTAATATAATAAAAAAAAGGAAGGAATTAAGCTTAAAAAGGCTTTGCTGCTTACCATGCCATGCAAGTCTTGTTTTGTTTACACAGATTCCTACTAAAACCGTCCTTTCTCGGATCTCATCGACTAGATATTGTTACCTTGAAATGACAACAGCGTGTTAACACTAATTTATGTCTGTCTGATTCTTTGCTCCATCCAAATATGGCAACACCCCAGCTGCGTATTGCGCTCACGTGTACGACAACATCTTTCTTCTTCTTATTTTTTGTGAAAGGAAAGATAAACTAGTTACAAAATGGGTTGGGGAAAACAAGTTCCCGACTGATCCTCAGTGAGGATAAAATGACACCCTATTGGTGGCTCATCAAAATAAGTGACTCCTAGATCAAACTGGGTGGAGTAGTATGCCAAACAGTCGGCACAACGGTTGCCCTCTCGATAAGTGTGACTATGGGTAACAGTCCAGTTGCGGGAGAGCAACTCATGGATACTCTTGACGATAGGATTTAGCGCCTGGGCTCGAGCGGTAGCGGAAGAAATCAAGTGGAGCGCCGATGTGGAGTCCGCTTCCAAAACAAGTCTGCGGTATCCGAGTGCCCAAGCTATAGAGAGCCCAGTATAAAGGCCCCAGAGTTTCGCCGATAAAGGAGGACACCAGCCAAGATTGTGAGTGAATCTACTGAGCCAAATGTCCGCACTGTCTTGAAGAAGTCTGCCAGCTGAGGTTGAAAGCGAAGAGCAGTTACTGGTGCCATCAGTTGTAGCGCCCCCTCATCGTAGGGTACACAGCGGGAAACCCGAGGGTCACTCCGACGAATATCCCACAATAAAGGTGCACCACCAGAACATACTACTAACAATCCTCATGGCATCGCAATAATTTAAAATCACAACATAATATAACATAAGCAACCGGTAAATTTACTATCATACTAACAATCTGATACAGTCATCCAAAAGCAGAATAGACAAGTCTATCAGTCCCCTAACAAAACCAAAAAGGAAACTGATACAAGCATCTATCCTAAGTCATCCTCAAAAATCATC
>JAOSBP010000204.1:28909627-28926988 GCA_027563825.1 Erythroxylum mucronatum
CTTTATTAATTTTTTTATTTCTCACTGGTACTATCTGCTTAAACTTGACTAGAGTGCTTTATTGCTGCAATTAAGTTGATCCGAAAGAGAGTTGTGTTTTTTTTTGTGTGTTTGTTCTTGCCTCCAAACAAAAAAGTGTAGCATTTTCCATTTTTAGTTAAAAGAAAAATATTTATTACTTTTTGTTGGTAAGCTTTGAATCAACTATTAAAATTATTATTTTATGATCATAAAGTTACGGGTTCAAGTCACAAAATAGTCCTTTTGTGAAAATACAAAAGAAAGGTTGTGTACATCATGACCCTCCCGAGACCTCCGTAAAGCGGAAAGTTTTGTGCACCAAGTTCGTTGACTTTAACTTTACTTTGTTAAAAAGTGCACACGACCCTTGTAATCACATTAATCAGAACACATTTAGATAACTTATTAATATTCTTACATTCATTAAATTTTATTTAGATCATGTTCGGCATTAGAATTTATACATGAAAAATATTGTGATTTCTTTAGTATACGGAAAGTTAGAAAATTTAGTAAAAGAACATTATCATGCCAGAAGGATTTTGGTTCACACAACCTGCATTATGGTTTTTGTACTTTCTAAAGCTAAGTTCATAAAGTCATGAAGTTCTTCCACATGTCTGTCATTGCAAATGAAATGACTTTTGCCTTTTTTTTCAACAAGGGTTGAATTTATTGATACATTTCGAGTGTTTACTGACTAAATTATTGGATGCACATAATAATTTATAAATTAAAAGTATTAAACAGTATATTTTCTGTGTTCAAAAGAAAATTTAAGTGAATCCCAAACAAAAGTTCTGTACAAAAGGATAAGATGGAAAGCTGAGGAATAGTGGGAAATTATGAAACTATTTGGTTGGTTTGAGGATCATGATATAGTTTTTGAGCCAAAAAGTGGATAGTTTTGCAACCAACTTACCCAAAAAAAATAACAGGAACAAAGGAAAGATACGTGTTAGAGAGGATGGACTAGTATTGTCATGTTGATGATTGCAAGAACCGTTTCTAACCTTTTTTTTTTTTTCTCCTGGAAAGAGACAGATCATTTTCTATACATTTCCATGCCACCAATCAACCCTTTTAAACAGCTCTTAAAGTGTGACAGAGAAGGAAGAGAGAAAAGGGAAGAATTTTTACCTGCTGCTCACGAAGATGGCAAAAGGGTGTTATAATTCTTGCATGGTTGTCGTTTTAGTGATGATTCTGATATGGGTTAACGCAGATGGAGTCACAGGATCAGCTCCACAATTTCCAGCCATGTTTGTGTTTGGAGACTCCTTGGTTGATCATGGAAATAACAACTTGCTCATCGGTTCATTTGCTAAAGCTATCTACTTACCATATGGGATTGATTTCTCTGGAGGGCCAACTGGAAGATTCTGTAATGGCAAGACCATCATTGATTTTCTTGGTACATAATAATAACTCTTTCATTAAGCATCACCATAGAAGTTGCTACCATCAAATTCCGTTCATTGAATTCATCTCTGGTATTTCTCGCGTTGCAGGAGATTTGGTGGGTCTACCTCCTCTCCCACCCTATACAATTACACTCATATCAGGAAGCAACATTCATGGTGGAATCAATTTTGCTTCTGCAGCTGCTGGAATTCTCGACGAGACTGGCAGAAACCTAGTAATTTCATGTCCCATATTGGATTATCTGTTCTTGTTGAATGATCTAACTCTCCAGCCTTATACAGACATGACATTTCAGGTTTTTGATGTGTGATGTGAGACAGGGAGATCGGTTTAACTTCAGGCAACAGGTGGAGAGCTTTGAGAGTAGCTTGAGCAAATTGAGTAAACAAATGAATGAGGATGATCTGATTCAGTACTTGGCCAGGTCTTTGGTGGTGATAAACATTGGAAGCAATGACTATATCAACAATTATCTGTTGCCTTCAATTTACTCCACTAGTTCCATTTACAGCTCCAAGGATTTCGTTGATCTTCTTATCGGGACTTACACCACCCACGTACTGGTATATTTCACGTCTCCTGAACCCAAACCCGAATCCGAAACCACTATTCTTCGGTGGAATCCACAATCGCTACTCTTTCATTTCTGCTCTCATTCTTGTCAATGTTTATGACCTTGCAGGGTTTAAAGAAATTAGGACTTAGAAAATTTGTGTTGGCCGCAGTAGGTCCCTTGGGATGCATACCAAACCAACTAGCCACTGGACTTGCTCCTCCAGGGAAATGCGTGTCCTACGTTAATAGTCTTGTCCAGATGTTCAATATGAAACTCAGGTCTCTCGTTGATCAGCTAAACAAGAACCACACATCATCACTGTTCGTGTACGCCAACACTTATGAAGCTTTCAATGAAATTCTCAGCAACCCTTCTGCTTATGGTAAGCAATCCAGCACTAAAATTTTTCAAAAAAGCTTGACCAGAAACGTTAATGGAAGCTGTTTGCAGCATTTACACAAACAGATAGAGGGTGCTGTGGAATTGGACAGAACAGAGGTCAAATAACATGCCTGCCATTGGCAATCCCGTGCTTCGACAGGGACAGCTACGTTTTCTGGGACGCGTATCATCCAACACAAGCATTCAACCAAATCATTGCTCAAAAGGCTTACTCTGGCTCTCCCACCGATTGCTACCCTGTCAATATTCAACAAATGGCTCGACTTTGATCTCAATCTCAACTCTAATTTGTTTAGTATTTGATAATAACTTGTGGATGCTGTCATTCAGGAGGTTATGTAGTAAGGGACTGGACTGGACTGACTCCATTTGTATCCACTTCATTACAAAATTCATCGGATAATTAGTTTGGCCCGATCCCGATCTCAAATAATTAATTTAAGTTAATCAAATTTTGAATTAAATTTAAGTTTAAATTTTAATTTTTTTTTATTTTGAAGTTTGGAAGACTTAGGGAGCAATTGGTTCGCACGGAGGAATGATAATACTACCAATTTCAAACTCAGACATTAATAAGTAGTTTAAGTTAATCTAATTTCAAATTAAGTTTAAATTTCAATAATTTTAGTTTGAAAGACTTAATTTGATTTGAATCTAATTTAAAACTAAAAAATATAAATAATTATTTTAAAATTTTGACTCGAAAAATTTTAAATTAAGTTTAAAGCAATTTTAGATTTGAGAGATTTAATTTAATTTGAATCTGATTTAAAACTCAAAAATATATATAATTATTTTAAAAATTCAATATAAGATATCTATTATTTTTTTAAGATACATATAAGAAATAAATTTTAAATATACATAATAGTTTGTCAATTATATGTTTTGAAATAACTTGCTAAAATATGAAATTTGAATCAATTTTTAAAATTAAAATTTGAATTTAATTAGAAACTCGTTTAAATTGGATTTTATTTGTAAACTTTGAGTTAACAATAAACCAAACAATAATATTGACTTTAAGAGCTTTCCATTTTAAGAAATTATAATATTGAAAAGATATTCAATTTAGAATAAAAATATACTAAAACTTTTTGAGTCAAATTGAATGTAAATTATTGATTTATTAAATAATTTATTCGAAATAAGTAATTTGTAGATTATTACGTACAATTAATGATGTTAATAACTTGAATATCATTATAAGTTTGTTAACATGCATGATTAGCTCAATTACATAATTATTAAATTTTGTAAATAAAATAAAAGTTCATTAAATTTAAATTATAAAAATGTATGATTTTGAGTTTGATTTGCAACTTTGAGAAAAAGAATTGAACTAAATATGGTAAGCCACATTCTATTCCTACTTATTCAATTATATATTTTCTTGTTTTTACTTTTAATTTATAAATATTTAGAAAAGGTCAATGTTAATGTAGTTTTTTTTTTTTGATTTTAGACCAGGGTATCTACCAGCGGACCTAGTGATTAATTCCCTCGTTAGTTTGTAGGCACCTCACAGGATGAGGCAGCTGGCCCGATGATTTAAGGCTGCTCTATATCCAAAATCAATGATCGAACCCCTGACTTTTGGTTAAGGGTGGATGAGTCCCTTATACTCAATCACACTTCTTGGGTTGGTGCACAAAGCTTTTTGTTTTGCGGGTTTAAGGGTTGGATTAGATTCTCTGTTTCACCTAACCTACCTATTTTATTAAATCTCATCTACACATTTATAGGAGGTTCACAAAATATTTTTGACAAAATTTTGTAACACTCAAACAAATATAACTTCTTCGTTAAGTCGTTTTTAATATTATTTTTTATTGCAATAATAAATACAACTTCTTCATTAAGTTGTTTTCTTTATTGTTTTAAATTTATTTATTCACTGCAATAATTAAGTTAAATAGGGTATAAAAAAATTAAAAGTTATGAAACTACAGAAAATAATAAATAAGTTTTAATAAATATTTGGAATCCGGGCCTGATCCTTTAAATGCACTGTCAGTCTCACTCATAAGTCTCACGTTTTTCTCAGTCGTGATTCTCGGAGCAACTCACCGGCGGATTTCTAAGGTATGTAATATGTTTCCTTCATTTCTGTCGACGATCGGTCCGGTGAGGCATTTTTACTTATCTTCTCATCCGATTAATGTACATGTGTTTGCGTTTACTGTACTCCCCCCCTCCCTCTCTCATCGAGCGTCTAACACTAGCACTTGCCCAACGTGCATGGTGCGATACGCTTGAAAACATAGAAGAACCGAGGTGTTCACTGAGAGATTGAGAAATGTATGTTCTTTTGCAAACGGAAATGTGGATTTGAGCTATTTTTGATAGATGTTAATTTGATTTGTTGTACAGGAGCGAGAATCGACTGGGCTAGCTTGCTGTGGAATCCAGGTATCTGCGCACGGGTGCTTCATCGGTTTTTTTGCTGATATTCTCTGCCTTTTCCCTCTTTTGCTGCCTTAAATGACGAATCTTTTGGTTCTTCCTTTTCATGTCTTTGGTCTCTTTATATCGATTATTTGGGTGGTATGTAATTTCTTGTTTGTTTTCTGTAAATAAGATAGGAAACAGTAGAAACGTGATGACTTTTTCTTTTTAGTAAATGTAAAAAAGGTGTTTGCTTTGGCCTTTTTCTGAAGAGAAGATCTTTTTGGAAGATTGAAGATAAACATGAAGAAATTCTAGTTGAGGAAATTGCTGTGTGATGTTTGGTCTTGAGTTTAGCAGATGATGAATTTCAACAAGATGTTATAATATCAATCCTTTTTTCCCGTATTTTGTTCCTGAAAAATAATATTTTATAACATTTCGGGGTTTATTCATTCTGATTTTCCTCATTCCTTGTTCACCTCTTTTCTTAATGTTGATTTTTCATTAATTTTATTAGATGTTTAACCATATGGCCGAAAATAATTAATTAGTGCTCCATCTGACACAGTCCACAGTCTCCATAGAATCTGCATATTTGGGGTCATTTGGGTGGGGCATTGGGAGTGAGGAACTGTAAGGTTCTGAAGGATCATAGGATAACTTTTTGCATTAGCCATTTAGTCTCTTGGTGTTGCTGATTATGCTTGAGGTCTGTTTTTATGTTTATCATTGTGTTGATCAGTTAGAAATAGATTTATGCCACCAGAACTTAGTGCCACTTTTTGATATGACAATAGGTCTATTAATTTCTTTTTGTACTTTTTCACCCTGTTTCTGTTGCCATGTTTCTCTTATTGTAACTGATATTGTTAAACCTATATTTGTAAGAACTTTTAATATGCGATCCAAAGAACCATAAGCATGTAGAAGTCTTGGTTTGTAGTGAACAAAGCATGCCATCAGTTTGTATGTGTTTATCATAGGGCTGAAGTTCTATATACGCTGAACTCTGAAGGTAATGTAAAAGGCCAGAGGGATGGAAGATTATGTTGTTAGTTTTATAGCTTTTGGTGCTTTATTTTTCTTATGCTGCATTTACTTTTTTTCTGAGCTAGTCATTCTTTTCTCTTATCTGCTATCTGGTTCATCAGTTGGAAGGTGCTGTCTTTATCGCGAGAATAAGTACCCTTGGTTTTCTTCTTCTGTTTATTATTGTTGACACCCATCTTATCAATAGTTAGATATGTTATCATTTCCCTTTTTCACTTTCTTCCAGGACTAGTGTTTCAGAACGTGTTACTTGCAAAATGAGTTCAAGAGGAGGCGGGAAGACAGTTGTTGCTAGTTCTATTAACAACTTGTCCAAGGGGAAGAATGAAGAAG
Source organism: Erythroxylum mucronatum (assembly GCA_027563825.1). NCBI lineage: Eukaryota > Viridiplantae > Streptophyta > Magnoliopsida > Malpighiales > Erythroxylaceae > Erythroxylum > Erythroxylum mucronatum. The sequence goes on from JAOSBP010000204.1 coordinate 28,915,806, forward strand.
TCCAGAATCCCATGATTGAACATTTGAATCATGGTGTATCAGACATTAATCTCGATGCTCAAGATGGTGGTGATTGGGAGGTTATTTCAAGAAAGTCCAAGAATAGAGCTGGAAGCAGTGCTGCAAAACCCTGGAATTCCCAGAATTCTGGTACTAAAGCATGGGGACATCCAGATACTGTGCAGAAACTAAACATGCAAAGTGATGGTGGATCAGGAAGGGTCCCTGGCAATGCCTGGGCTACACAGACAGCTGATCCTAGAAGGTCAACTGGCAGAGGAAATGCAAGGCCTCAACCATTCAATAGAGGCTTGGAGAACAACTATGTGGCACCACAACCTGTCATTCGTCCACCTTTGGAACATGGATGGAATTGGTCAGCCAGGGTCGGAGCTGCTCCTACAAGTTTACAAGAACCTGTTTCCAATAGGGTTGATGATGCTGATGTCAACCATAATAAGTTTGATGATGGACATGCTGAAGATGATGATGATGATGATGATGATAATGATGATGATGGTGCCCTGGATGAGACTGATGATGAACTTCTTAGTGAAGACTTTGATTCGGATGAAAGTGAGAAGAGCCATGAGTCTCGTAAGAAAAATAAATGGCTCAAGAAGTTTTTTGAGAATTTGGACAGCCTAACTGTTGAGGAGATTGGTGACCCAGCAAGGCAGTGGCACTGCCCAGCATGTCAGGGGGGACCTGGTGCCATTGATTGGTATAGAGGCTTGCATCCCTTGATGACTCATGCCAAAACAAAGGGTTCAAAAAGGGTTAAGCTCCATCGGGAGCTGGCAATACTTTTGGATGAGGAGTTACATAGGAGGGGAACTTCAGTTATTCCAGCTGGTGAAGTATTTGGTAGATGGAAGGGTTTGGAAGATGAGGAGAAAGATCATGAAATAGTTTGGCCTCCAATGGTAATAGTTATGAATACAAGGCTTGAGAAAGATGAGAATGATAAGGTATTGCGTTTCACCGTGTTTTGGGGGATAAACTTCGATAATTTGTAATTCAATCAGTTTTATTTTATGATAAATTAAATTTGATAGTTTACAAGAAATTCGTTGATCAATGCAAATATTTGCTGCTGACTCTTCTTTTTCTTGAATTGGTGGATACCAGTGGGTTGGGATGGGCAATCAAGAGCTTCTTGATTACTTCAGTTCTTATGCTGCTGTGAGGGCCAGGCACTCGTATGGTCCCCAAGGACACCGGGGAATGAGTGTTTTGATCTTTGAGAATTCTGCTACTGGTTATTTGGAAGCAGATCGCCTGCATAAACATTTCACTGAGGAGGGAACAGATAGGCATGCATGGAATAGCCGCAGGGTTTTATTTTACCCTGGGGGGAAGCGCCAACTCTATGGTTTTATGGCTTTGAATGAGGACTTGGAGTCATTCAATCAGCATTCTCAAGGTTATTTCTCTTTCTCTGTCTGTCTGCATGAATGTATTGATGCACTTAAATTTATCTTCTTTTTCTGTTTTGTGTTTTGGTTGGTAGTCATTGTTTCAAACTCAAGTTGATTGCATCAGTTTATTTCACTTGGGCAAATTGAATGATTTGCTTTTGTATCATTACTAATATGGGTTGTGACTGCTTTGGTGTTGATTAGGAAGATCTAAATTGAAATATGAAATGAAATCATACCATGACATGGTTCTCAAGCAACTCAGACAAATGAGAGAGGATAATGAACAGCTTGTTTATTGGAAAGACAAGGTTGTTAGACAGAAGATGCGCTCTAAAGCTCTAGAAGAATCTTTTGGTATAGTGACTGAGAAACTTAGAATGACTATGGAGGAAAACCGCATTGTGAGGCAGAGGACACAAATTCACCACGAACAAAACAAGGAAGAGGTAACCCTCGGCATTATCTGTGGGTAGAAACAAGATTATTGCTGCAATTTTATAGACATGGGCTGCATGAACTTTCTATTTTACATGTTGGATTCAGAAAACTCTTGACAGAAAAAGTCATTCCAGTGGATTCCATCTTTTTGGGATTCATGAGACTGATCATTCAGGTGTTCATTTAGATACAGAAGCTACAAATTTTTTCTTGACCTGGCCTATGCATTCAGGTTCGTATTGCAATAAGTTTGTAATAGGTCTGAGTTACTCGGAAATTTCTCAAATTTGAATGTCCTTACCTCCTTTTCCTGGATAGCTGAAGTGTGAACTCTCAGCGACAGTTTTACCGCTGAACGTCTTGTATACTGTTTGATATTGTCCTGCTTTACCTAACATAAATGCGTACCTGTGTCAGTTAAGGTGCATTTAATTCTTGCTTATGTTGTTTTTGATATTACGACTTAGCATAACTTGTTGAAGCCATATGAATCCTTGAAGATGATAATACATTAGTGTTGTTTAGAGATGTGGCGGATTAGATGCATTTTGAGCCTAATTATGAAACGATATTTGGGGGCTGGGTAACATCCACTAACATCAAGTATTTTTCTTAAGTTGGATTTTCAAGAGCAATTTTTTAAGGAGCAAATCAGAATTATCCATGATGAAATGAAAGCAAAGGAAGAGGAATTTGAGAAAGTACAGCAGGATGAGCGTGAGAAAGTTAAGCAATTAAATACAGATCCTGCTAATACCGAGGACTACAGACACAGGTATTTGATTCTATAAACCCTTTGGAACAGTGCTGAAGTTGATGACTGATCTTTGTATTTCATTAGATGAGTCTTAAGGCTAACCTAGTCTGGCCTTGAAATAATTTTTCTTGTTGGTCTTGTTCTATCTGTTTTGGTGTTGGCTATAGGGTGGAAAAAGTTGATAAGTTCATCAAATTTCAAAACAAAGAGATGGAAGACTTTGCTGTTGAGAGGGACAAACTGATGAAAGAACATGAGGATGAAATGGCTGCAATGACAAGGAGACACTGGGAGGAAAAGGTACAGCTGGAGAAGCAGTTTGATGCGAATCTGACTTCCCTTATGAAAAAGTATACTCCGCACGATGCAGAAGGTACATCAAGCCATTGACCTTCAGTTTTTGAATATGGCTAATGTATCAATACCTGAGTAATGTGTTCTGGAACAAACTTTTCCTTGGGGATCTTCCTGTTGTTTCAAATATAGAAAGATTCGGAAGAATAATAGGAGCTGACAAATAGGAGCTAGGTAGTTAATATTAGTTCACCAGAACTTGGTTTTGAGAGCTCATATGGTTATGCTTTGTATGGATGCTTATTGAAATTTCCCCATTTGTGGTAATAGCTTTAAAAGTTGATGCTTGTTTTATAGTGTTTGAATACGTCTTTTATAATGCTGAGTTATCTTGATATATTAACTCAAGTTTGAAGATTCTGTACTTCTCTATTCTTACACTTTCTGGGACTCCCAGGCATTGCATGAAAGAGAGGAGCTACATTTGAAAATCTGAATCGGTCTAATTTGAAGTTCAGATCTGTCTGTAATGCCAGAACTTGCTTCTACTAAGAGATTCCAAAAACAAAATATGTAGCTCGGTAGGAAATTATGTTGTTAACTAGGGCAGATAAGAGATTTTGAATGAAGACCTATTTGCAATTGATACAAATTCTAACAAAGGCAACATAAAACTGCAATTTAGATTACGGATGCAAAACCGATTAAATACGAAAAACATCGTTTGATATCCTAGGTGGATGTTACAGTGATGAATTGTAATACAGCAACGAACCAATTTGACCAAAGCCAACTTATTTGGTTTTCTTCTCTTCCTCTTTCTCAGCACTCACTTCTGCACCAGTGACCTTATCATCCTCACCACCAAATCCAAATTCATTCACTCTTGTCTTGTCAACTGGATAAATCCATCTCTGGTATAGGTATATCAGGAATATGAGATCTGCATTGCAGAAAATATATCAGAAGTTGCAGACAACAGGTTAGGTGCTATCATTGAGAGGAATAATGCCAATTGCCAAACAACTAAAAATATCACCGGAATCATGTACTCTGATTTCACAAAGTCGAAGGGAGAAAATAAGCAAAGCAGACATTCTACTCTTACCGTCACGAAAGACTGAAAGACGATGCAGTGTTGGCATTTTTATGACGAATGCAAAAAGATCGTCAATGATGGTGTTGAGAAACTTGTAAGTCATCTGCCTCCAGGGTAAATGAGCCACAGACTTGAGCTTATAGTTTATGAATAATTGAGGCAACATCATGATAAAACCTGAAGCACAAAGTAAGTTGGATGAGACAAGGGTCTTGAGATGAATATGCTTGCAAGTGATTAAACCAGGTCGTCTCTGAAAAAACATCAGTGTTTGTTGTTTATGTGATACATGACTAGTGAAAGAAATCTGATATCCATCCCTTGAAGCAAGAACAGCAGAGTAGTATAATGTACAATAAAAACGATCATATATTAGATACAGAACGTCACCACAATATGATTAACATAAGGATTCGATGGCTCACCAAACATGTACACGCAGCTTGTGAGTGACGATAGAATCCAGGAATACCAGCTTTTATGACGCTCATACATGAGTGAGTATACAGAAAAGCATGCAACAAGGAAGAAGAGCACATAGGACAAATACTTCATTGCCAGGTCATCATACTCCTTTGTCTTGTTCCCAGCATACGACTCACGATCTCGGAATCTAAGCATAGGTATTCTCCCACTTCTATCAATCTGGCATATGAAGGAAATATCACCTTATATCCTTTTCACAAGAAGTAAATAGTAACATCGGTGCAATATCAACATCTTTGCCAAAGTGAGAACCAAAAAGATAACAAAATGAAATCCAAGATATCCATAAGCCTAAAAGCCAAGCAAAATGCAGGTTCAGTGTTGGCCTCAGGAACAAAAAGTGTCACGCGTGTCATCTAAAACATGAGTAGATTGCATGCACAATTTCATGAAATCAAAACCATGAACTGATGGCATAAAACGTTCTTTGATTGGCTATAGAAATGCATATACATTTCTCTGCAAAATTCTATGTGTTATTCAAGTAAAAAAGTTTCCCAATCTACCAAACCCAACTTCATAGGCTCTCCAACTTAACAATATTAAAGCTTCAAACCTTTTGCACTCAAACCGAAATCAGACATGCAAACAATATAAAATCTTCTAACCAAGATGGATACCTCTATATGCATGGCCTTCCCTATCTTCCAAAACTCAATGCAGACTCCTATTCCAGAACTTGCAAGGATCATCCATGAAGTATCATTGTCAAGTAAGTAGAGAAATACAATAAGCTGACATATAAAGTTCACAACGACGGACTTAGCAGACAGCCCTTCCATTGACTTATTTTTGTTCCAAAATTGGATGTCTGCAAAGAGAGCAAACACATTTAACCTACAATATATCATAAAGGAATCAAGGAGTTAGGAAACAAAAGGCAAAAAAAAAAAAGAAAAAACCAAAATTTACCATTCTTGAATGCCAAGAAGTCAAACACTGAATGCAGCATGGAAACGATCATTGTGATGCCCAACAAGTAGGGATTTCCTTCCAGAAAAACTCTCTGAAAAGACAATAAAATGAAAAAACAGGCTAAAGATAAAAAATCTAGTAATTATTAGTTTCCAGAAAGATCTCCAAAAAGTGGCAACAAGTCTAGCAAATCACAAGTAAAGGAATTCAGTCATATCTTGGGGGAATCAAACAAAATTTTGCTCAAGCATTATTTTTACTCGTATGTCTATTTTTTAATGTAACTCGAATCGTCATGCATTCTGTAACTGGCACTCTTGGAGTGGGAAACTTGAAGAACAGTGGTTTTTGGATGAAAATGAATTAACACATGAACCCACAAGTATCAACAAAGAAAAACTTGAGATAGAGAACTTTCAGAAAACGAGTCAATATCAGGGAGTCGCTTAAATGTGGTTGAGTCAGATAAGTAACACTTCAATAGCAGATATGCATTCAACAACTCCTTGTGCATTTATAGAGTCAAAAGTTCTATTCTATTCGCTGTAGATAAATGGCCTAAGGTCAATACACTTTACTGGCTCCTAAGAAAAGATATTGAGGCACCTCTAAAATTATTAATCATATCATGCTAACTCGATCATAAACTATTCAGATTAAACTGAACCAATATTTCATTTATGATTGCCCTGTGCCAAATGATATATAAGTCTTACCTTTAGTTCATCACCCTCTCCGTCAAGCATGCTTCCATAAGTTCGGTGAATCTGGAATGACTGATCAATTTGTTGAAATAGTTGCCACTTTGTCATGCTTATAGGACCTACTTCCAGATTAAGTGGTAATTCTGTCACTGTCTCGTTAATAGGGATCAATTTATCTCTCAGCAGCCAAAACTCATTGAAGAATATGGCGGGGAAGTAATTCCCTGTAGTAGGCTCAACATTCAAGTCTGTAAACTCAAGTCAAGTTCAAATAAAAAGTCAACTGAATCTTTCTTTCGAAATTCAAGGCAGAGATGGCCGTATGTTGAACTTTTGAATTATCTTATTATTGGTTGTCTAAATACTTAAATTGTCCCCGCTAGCATCAGATTCTGAAAATTGGCAGCAGCCAGATTAGCTCTACAATTTTCAGTTTATCAGAAGAGTTGTTTTTATTTTTGATGATTAAGTTCATGTGTTATATGTATCTATTAGAAAAAATATATCCACAAGAACTCAACTTCCAACAAGAATTAGAAACATTAAGTCATTTCAAAATGACTAAGTAGCAAGTCCGTCCAAAAAGACCAGCAAGGGCAAGAAGTCCAGCAAACTGCCAAACTATAGTGCAGGATAAATGCAATCATCAAAGGATACAAGGAGCAATATTTGGCGGTACACCATTAAGTGGATATCTGCAGAAAAGCACATAGACAAATAATAAGTAAATCCTGTTCGCAACTAAGGTTCTCAATGATGCAAAGGAAATGTTACAAGACTGAGACTAACTGAAAATACCTTGTGAAATCATCAACCAAGTTAATCGTAACATTTGGCTTCCAATATGATACCCATTCTACAGGGTCATCTTTAGAATCAATCTGACCGTCATCAATCACCTAAAAAACAAAATATGCATTAAGAATATACCGTGGAAGATACCATAGTTGAGGAATCAAAAGAAGAAACACACATGTATGGTTCATCTTTATAAGAAAAACTGAGAGTTTTTCATGATAATTGTAACTTATTCAGGAAATCTTGTATAAATAGGATTGAACTAGAAACCACAAGCATGATCAGACCTTGTTTCTGTAACATCTAAATTAGGTTAAGCCCCAAAACATGCTGTGCTGGAAAAGCTTAAAACCTCAAGATCAAACTTGATAAAATGGCATACATGTCAACAGACAAGGGCATAACACTCCTGCAGTTACTGGAGTCTAGAGAAGTATTTCCCATGATATCAATTGATACACAAGACAAAGCAAAACTACACTCTGCACTCCAGCCAATAAGAGGCATGGTAAGACATCAAATCCCAGTTGACAAGTATTGAAATGTGTAATGTATTGTCTAAGAGAAAGGAAAAGGTGCAACATAGGTGATCTTATATCAAACAACAGCTATAATTACTACCTTTTAATATTTGAATTTGTCAGCATGCACTTAATATTGAGTTAAGAATGTAGAAATGCAAGGCTTCGTCATGCAGAGTTTCCTAAAAGAGGAATTACATAAGAACTAAATTTCAGGTTACATATGCTCTGCACACAGTCTTAAAAGCCTAAACCCTACCATATGCTCAGAGCACAAGCATAACAACTACCACAAAAATGGTAGATAAGTACTTTTGGTCGGTAGGCAAGACCAAGGTCATAAAGCAGTTAATATAAGCATCCATTCAAAATAGAAACAAGTAATCTTAAGTATTTGACCATCTTGTTGACAGCCAAGGAGAGACCTGAGAGACAATATCTTGTTCAGAGCCCTCAGAATTTCCCAGGAGACTCCTCCTTTTATCTGCTTTTGACTTGGGCAAGTATGTAACAACAGCTGAAATTATTTTAAAAGGAAGAACATGATGCAATTCCATGTAGACGTCCAGAAATTCTTTATTTGATAAGAAGAAGCAATGAGAATAAAAAGAATGGATCTTACGGTGTGTCTTTCCATAGGCATTAAGAGGATGGTATTCTGGATCATTTGGGTCCACAGGAAACCCAGAACGTGCAAAGAAAACATGAGCATAGAAACTGCCATTATGCTTTAAGGCCTAAAAGATGAAACATTGTGCCTCAATGATGTCAGTAGTGGAAAAGATATTTCAGAAGAGAAAACTGAAACACAGAAAACCCAAGAAATAACAGAAGTCTTTATAATCTGTCGTTATGAATGGGTTTCCAAAACATAAACACCAAAAATCCTCAAAAACTACGTGACAAAACAATATATATAAAGTTCAACTAGATGCTTAAAAAAGATAGTACCTCAGCGGGATAATACTTCAAAGAAAGTGACCTGGTACTCTGAGGGACCCAAACAGCATAAGGAATATTAGTTTCATGCCAAACAAGAGCACTTTCATTACTGAAGTCATTGAACTTGTCGTGCTCTGAGAGGTATACCCACATATCCTGAAAGAAGAGAACCGACCATTAGATCCAAAATGCCACGCGTCACTGAAAATCTAGGCCAAGCCGCCATCCAAAGATTAAAAGTGGCACTTTTAAAGACCAAGATATTGAAGGGCAGATTATTGGACTAAAAGAAGAATATATACAAGCCAATGACAAATTAGAAAGCAAATGCTGCAGAGAACTGCAAATCTTAGTAACACAGAAAACAAACGTGTTAATCACCATTAAATACCCAATCACAACGTGCATATGGCTATTATAAGGTAGCCTTTGAAGAGCATTATACCGAATAATTTGAACGAATTATGATAAAATAAGATAAATGAATCCATTAAATGTTCCACCCAGCCAAACCCAGTGTGAAGGGTATCATAAAGGGTTACAAAATAACCATGCTAACCAAAACAAGTAAACTCTTGTATTCAGTCATTCACAGCACTTGAAGATCAAAAGATGCTGAAACAAACCAAAAGGAACGGTTTTTGCAATGGAAACAAAGAACAAACATAAAATCAAATCAAAGTCAACTTGAAAACGAATTACTTTCCCAACAAACAATAAAGTAAACACAAACCAAAGGTGCTAGATGCATATAAACGATGAGAAAATAGCGTAGAGTACCAAAGATTCGCCCTTTTGGAAGATGTTGGACATAAGGAGAGAGGGATCAGAGGGCTTCTTGGAAGTAAAGAACTTTGATGCAAAGTACCAGAAAACCGCTATTCTTATGAATCCCACAATCGTCTGTCCAATTCCACCTTGCTCCTGTTGTTGTCTCTGTGTCCCTCCGCCTCCGTCGCCACCTGCTCCTCCTCCTCCGGATACTGGCGGCGTCATCTTCTCTCTTTCTCTCTCGAACTTGGGGTGAGCGAAAGAGAATCTCAAGTCGGAAGTAAGGCTTGAGCTTTTTGTTACACAACACTCACGCTTCTATGTTATGTTATGGGATCGACGTGTTTCTCTTAAATATTTATCTAAAATCAGATTAAATAAATAAATAAATATATATATATATATCTACACACACATATATGTATATAACGTGGAGACCTAAAGAAAGATAAGAAAAAGCAATGATATTTATTTGAGACTTCGAAACTTGAAAGGCATTACTCACTGACGCACCACAGTTTGAGAGATGGGCCCTTGCATTGCGTTCTACGTGTTCGTTGAAAGTCCTAAATGGGAATGCAAAAACACTTTGGTTTCACTTGAACAACGCTCAAAGATGTAGTCTTTTCATCTGTAATTTGGCACAACAACATGCTTGAGATAGATTCTGTCTGCAATGGACACCTACGTGATTACCAACTTATCTCATCTGTTCTCAAATCTTGTGCTGCTCTCTCGGCTATCAGCTGGGGTAAGACTCTCCATGCAGGGATTTTGAGGAAAGGCTTTTTAGCTTGCAACTATGTCTCCAAAGCACTGCTTAACATGTATGCCAAATGTGGAGCTCTGAATGATTGCACGAAGTTGTTTGGGGAGATTGGCAACTATGGTCCTGATCCTGTCTTTTGGAATATTCTCTTATCTGGGTTTGCTGGGTCTCAGTCCCCAGTGCATCATGCTGAAACGCTGAGGTTGTTTAATGCAATGCGTGCTTCTCATGAAGCTAAGCCTAGTTCTGTTACTGCTGCTATAATTCTTCCTGTTTGTGCTCGAATTGGAGATGTGAATACCGGTAAAGGCATTCATTGCTATGCTACTAAATCTGGACTGGCAACACATACTGTTGTTGGAAATGCCCTGGTTTCAATGTACGCAAAATGCAGGTTAGTAGACAAAGATGCTTATGTTGCTTTTTCTGGTATTAAAGAGAAAGATGTCGTTTCGTGGAATGCAATTATTGCTGGCTTTTCTGAAAATAAATTGAAAGAAGGTGCATTTTCATTGTTCAATATGATGCTGAGAGACCAAATAAAACCAAACCATGCAACCATCGCCAGTATTCTGCCTGTTTGTTCTTCTATGGATAAGAATGCTGCCTATTGTCTCGGAAAAGAAATCCACTGCTATGCACTTCGTCACAATGAGTTCTTGGCTGATGCATCTGTCTGTAATGCTTTAATCAGTTTTTATTCAAGAGTTGGGTATGCAGAAGAAGCAGAATTGTTGTTTAGGAGGATGGAGTCAAAAGATTTGGTTTCATGGAATGCTCTTATAGCAGGATATGCAACAAATGATGATTGGTCAACATCTCTGAAGTTATTTCATGAACTAGTCTGGGTTGAGATTATTTGGCCTGATTCTGTCACCCTGGTTACTATTCTTCCTGTTTGCGCACAACTCAAACATTTGCAGTTGGGCAGAGAGATCCATGGCTATGTTCTCCGACATTTTTGCTTATATCAGGATACATCTGTTGGCAATGCCCTTGTCAAATTTTACGCTAAATGTGGTGAGACAGAAGCTGCATATTACACATTCTTGATGATTTGTAGGAGAGACATTATATCATGGAACTCAATGCTTGATGCCTTTGTAGAAGGTAGACGTGACACTCAATTTGTAGAACTGTTCCAGTGGATGCTCAAAGAAGGAATCAGACCTGACTACATTACAATTTTAGCCATATTGCAATTTTGCTTTAATGTTTCAGAACTAAATAAAGTGAAAGAGACTCATGGTTATTCAATTCGGTGT
>JAOSBP010000204.1:28935113-28945714 GCA_027563825.1 Erythroxylum mucronatum
ACAATGCATCAGTACTCAAAAGAGTTAGTAATATTAGCAGAAGCAACAGAAACAATTGACCCACCTGAGGATCAAGATAATTTACAACACAAATCATACTAAATTCCTAGCTCCATTGCTTGTAAGTCCAAATGCATCCCCAAGTTAATTGTTCGTCTCATGGTTCTCCTCCCTATTCCTCCATTGCCCTTCCTCATCATCGCAGCAAATTCTCCATAATCTATTTGTCCATCCTGCAGAACAATTTACAACCAATGGTCATAACAGCATGTGTTCATGAAATGAATGAATCTTATGCACAACACAAAACTGAAAATGTGGTTGATTATATATCAGGAACTTCCTTATGAGAGTAAAAGCTTATAGCAAGTTAATAACAAAAGAATAAGCTTACATTATCTTGATCAATTTCTTTAATCATTTCATCAAGGTGGAGGTCACTCAGGCCAAACTCTTTGCAGGCTTGTTGTAGCTCATCAATAGTTATGTAACCACTACCGTCTTTGTCAAAGAAAGAGAAAGCAGATACTAAGTTTTCCTCTCTCTCCAACTTATTCAAGTGCAAGGTGGCAGCAAGAAATTCTCCATAGTCTATTGTTCCGCTATTGTCAATATCAGCCTGCGAAGCATTCACAAGAACATATTCCCGATCAAGAAGATATCACAAGTTGATATCAAAGTTAATCATTGTAAGGATGGAAATCTGTTATCTTACTGCTTCCATCAAATCTTGTATTTCAGACTCCATTAGTTCAGAGCCTACTCTCTTTAGGCCTTCTTTCAATTCATCAAGGGTTATTGTTCCACTATTGTCAGTGTCTATCATCCTGAACAATTCTTTCAAACCGCCGATCTCTTCTTCTGAAAGCCTCTCAGCTATGACCTAATTTAGTACAAAAACATTATGAAAAATCACATGATACCACCACGATAACGTATACATCTGAATATGGCAACAAATACATCACTAGAGCTTAAATTAGAAGGAAAGAATATCCACATGACATGGATTCTCATCTCTATTATTATATCAGAAACTATATCTACATGACATGGATTCTCATCTCTATTAATATATCAGAAACTAAACAATTATTCTTCCTTGCATGAACCACCTAGTCAGCTACACTTAATTATCAATATTCTATGTCAGAAAATTAGAATATAACACAATGAGAGAAGAGTGGAAAACAATCTAGAGAAGAAAGAATTAAAAATGGTGGTAAAGGTAGAAAGGCCTCAAGGTTTTGCACTAAGATGAGCGACAGAAGGAATATTCATCCAGAAGGATTAGCTAATCTGTTCATAATCATCACATTTTAAACTGTGGAGCACCTCTAAAGAAAGTAATATCAGGCTGCAAAATATGAATAGCAGAATAAAATCTCTTCATGTGAGTTTATCTGCTCATAACCTAATTGAATTTCATAATTATACTTTCTACAAGATCCTTACTCGCAAAGCCATCTTTTTAAGCTTGTTCATTGCAGAGAAGTGCTTCAACCGTGAAAAAACAGCAGAATCAAGAGGTTTATCTGGGGCAATTCTGTCATCCACAATCCAAGGGTGGCCTGAAATAAAAGATTGTGTGAACATCATAAATATGACATAAATTCAACACTGTTTTCTAAAACTTTTTAAAAGTTACACTTCTAGTGCGACTTACATAAAACTTCATGGGCAGTCAACCTGCTCTTTGGATTCCGTTCAAGCATTTTTCTTATAAGATCCTTGGCACTGTCAGAAATGCTAGGCCATGGTTCAGACTCAAAATCCAGTTTTCCTTGCAATATCTGCCGAAAGATCCCTGTTTCAGTTTCTGGAAGAAAAAGGATGAAAAAGTAAAGTCCTTACTGTGAATTAGAAGTAAAATCATAAGAAAATTCTTTTCCTCATTCTAGTTGACCCAGACTCCTTTATCAATTTATACATTTGAGGATGTTTACCTGCCCAAAAGGGTGGCACCCCACTTAATAAGATGTATAGAATGATCCCTGCACTCCAAACATCTGCTTCGGGTCCATAATATTTGCGTAACACCTCTGGTGCCACATAGTACGGACTTCCAACAACATCAGTAAAGTATTCACCTTTACAGAAACATGCAAGGAGATAGTATCAGATTGAGAGTTTCAAGAATGATAATGACATTTGATGAAGGGAAACAAATTAAGATGCTTATTGAAGATCAAAATCTTTTTCTCATAAATCAATAAGTTCTAACCAGAGTATAAATAGCTTGTGTAAATATGTCATGATGCATATAAAAGAGAATATGGACATGTTATAACTTAATGTGAACACTTGTATTGGATGTAGAAGGGTCCCTAGTAGATTGTTTATAGGTATATCCAGAAGCTTTGACATGAAGGATCATGAATCCTAGGGTAACAAGAAGATTGGAGAAAAAACTAAAGACAAAAAGAAACATGGTTAGAATTTCTACAATCAAGTCTAGTTCATACAAAATCGAGGATTACCTTAACAGCACTTTCCCGTACAGCATAGTAAGCTTCAGACTATAATAATTCTAAGACTCCTAACTAGGTATTGCAAACAATCTGCTGGTAATCTTATACTCAAAGCTATTGCCTAAATGATTAGTAGATCAACAAAAGAGAATTTACTAGGCCAAGCACCTCTCGGTCAACTTGGGCCTTCCCAAGCACAAGCCAGATTAGTTAATCAAAGATAACTAAATTAGTGGCTTCTTCATTATTCAGGAAGAAAAGGCGGCATCATCTTAGGACTTATGTTAGGAATCTTTGATTTTGTAACAGACAGAATGTTCTGGGGTCCTAACAGTCACTGGTTTTTTGAGAATTTAGAACATGGTTTAGTTACTTCATAGATATAACTATAAAAACTTGGGATGGAGAAACCAATCTCAAAGGTGATCTCACTCTGATTGGTGGAAAACAGAACCAAAAATCAGACCAAGAACTAGTGGAATTGAACCTGGTTTGTAGAATACAGAGAGGCCAAAGTCAGTGGCTTTGAGAGCAGCATCCTCTTCAAGGCTAAGGAACAAGAAGTTCTCAGGCTTAAGATCTCTGTGCATGACACCAAGAGAATGGCAACCCTCCACAACCCCAACAATGGTCTTGATCAGCTTAGCAGCCTCTCTCTCACTGTAACGACCTTTCTTCACTATCCTATCAAATAGCTCGCCACCCTCGCAAAGCTCCATAACCAAGTGCATACAGTAGGCATCCTCGTATGTCCCTCTGATCCTGACCACATGTGGGTTCTCTGAGAGATGGTGCATGATCTGGATTTCTCTCCAAACATCTTCATAGTCCTCTCTACAAAGAAGCTTGCGCTTGGGAATGGATTTGCAAGCATAGTTTTGGCCAGTAGACTTGTGGGTACAAAGGTATGTAGTGCCAAACTGGCCTTGCCCAAGCATCCTACCTATGATGTAGTGGTCTTGGAGATTCTCTGTTGAGTAGGGAAGAATCCGTTTAAGTTTTGTGGGTGTGGAGAAAGTTGATGAGCTTGTTGGTGTTGATGGATTATCCATCACCAATATCGGAGAATCTCAAGAGCAGGTTATGACTCAGGGGGAAAAAAAAGACCCTTTAAAGAGATAATCAAAGATGGAGTCTTTCGATCGAAAGATTGAATCTTTGGATTGCCAAGAAGAAAAAGGAAGAGTCTTTGGTGTCCACACAATTTCGGTGCTTACCATGAACAGTAAAGCCAAAGGCATTCTTAGTAAAGACAAAGGCAAGTTGATTCACATCTCCGAAGGTCAGTTGACGAATTCGCATTCACATGGATACGAAAGTAGGCTATTCATTCGCATCTCTCAAGAAAACAATACGGTTTAGTCTTAGTCTAGTAACATGCAGAAGAAGGAAGAAGGGAGACGTGGCGTGAGAGATAAAAGAAAGAGAAAAAGAGATAAAAATATATTTTGTGTATTTTTGGGTTTAATTTTTTTTAATTCTCTAATTTTTTCAGTAGTAAATTTCTTCTATCATTGTCTGTAATTTTTACCCTAATTTGAGAATTTTTCACGTAAAATTTGTGTGTTTATTTCTATTCCTTCAGTCCTATTTAGCTACGAATTTGCTCTAATTTGGTTTATTTTCACAGCAAGTAGTATTAGAGTAAGGTGAGAAAATTACGAAGAATTTTGTGGCGTAATCTATTCGGAGTTTGGGTGAGCATGGTGAAAGTTGGTGAATAGTAATCACAAAAGTTGACAACTATTTATGCATTTATTTTTGCGTTAAACTATGTCGCTACTGTATTCAAGTATACGGTACTATTCATAGATACGTATATAGTACTATTCACATATACGAAAATATTCATACATACGGATACTATTCATGCAAAATAGTGGGAGCTAAATTCTGTTCGTGATAGAAACAATGACAGCAAAATTTGAGATTGAAAAGTTCAATGAGAGTAATTTCTCATTATAGAAGTTGAAGATAAAGATAATCTTGATGAAAGACAATTGTCTGGTGGCCATTAGTAAACAACCAGTTGGAGTCACAGATAAAAAATGGAATGAGAGGGACGGGAATGCTGTAGCTAATCTTCACCTATCTTTAGATGATGGATTATTATCGAGCATAAAGGAAAAAAAGATTGCAAAGGAAATATGAGATCACCTCACAAAATTGTACGAGGTTAAATCACTCCACAAAAAAAAAAATTGAAGAGGAAACCAACACTTTATGCATGGGGGAGTCCACTTCGGTGACGGAACACTTAAATACTTTAAATACTATATTTTTCCAACTCACATCATTGGGGCACACAATAGAGATAAGTGAACGTGCGAAACTTCTATTCCAAAGTCTACCAGATTCGTATGATCAACTCGTCATCAATTTAACAAACAACACAGACACTTCAGTCTTCGACAATATTGTAGCTGCTATTTTGGAAGAAAAGAGTCAGCGCAAAAGTAAGGAAGACATGCTGACAAATTCGCAACAAGCAGAGGCCTTGGCGGTGATGAGAGAAAGATCAATAGAGCGTGGCCCACGTGGGAGTCATAATCATGGTAAATCAAAATCCAGGAATAAGAAAAATTTCAAGTGTTACAATTGTGGCAAGAAAAGGCGCCTGAAGAAGGATTGTTGGAATCTAAAAAAGAAAGATTATATTCCTTAAGGAAATGCGGCAAATACTTCAGATGATAGAGGTGCAATGGTCTGTGAAGCAACAGTGACTATTGGAGATAAGAGAATATTTGTTGATGTATGGCTTCTCGATTCAACAACTATTTTTCATATGATCTCTCGAAGATAATGGTTCTATTAGTATGAATCTAGGGGATCTATGTATAGCTGTAATGATCAAGCTTTGAAGATCGTTGGTATAGGCACCATCAAGTTAAAGATGTATGATGGGACAACTCAGACTATTAAAAAAAATGAGACATGTGGAGAGCCTAAAAAAGAATTTATTGTCTGTAGGACAAATGGATGATCTTGGTTTTAGATTTGAGATCCAAAATAAGATCATAAAAGTGATTAAAGGAGCGTTGGTATTTATGAAAGCAGAGAAAATTGTTGCAAATCTGTACATACTAGAGGGAGTAACTTTACAAGAAGGTGAGGCATCTGTTACGGTGACTAGTCCAGATGACAAATCTGTACTGACGTGACATAAAAAGCTTGGGCATATGTCAGAACAAGGAATGAAGATACTTAAAGAAAAGAATCTACTTCCAGGTCTCACAAAGGTGTCACTACCCTTCTGTGAACATTGCATTGTGAGTAAGCAACATCGATTGAAGTTCAACACATCAAAGTTCAGAAACAAAGAAATTCTAGAATTGATTCACTATGATGTATGGCAATCACTCGTTACATCCCTATGAGGAGTAAATTTCTTTGTATCATTCATTGATGATTATTCGAGGAGATATTGGGTGTTTCCTATCAAAAGGAAGGCAGATGTATTTCCAACTTTCAAATTTTACAAAGTGCAGGTGAAACTCGAATCTGGTAAGAAGATCAAGTGTTTGCGCTCAAATAATAGAGGCGGATATACTAGTAACAAATTTGATGAATTCTACAAGCAAGAAAGCATTAAATGGCAGTTCACGGCGGCATACACTCCTCAACAAAATGGAGTAATAGAGCGGATGAAGAGAACTCTGTTGGAAAGAACAAAGATGATGAGAACTGCAAGCTTGGATAAGAAATTTTGGGAAGAAGCAATCAATACTACCTATTATGTGGTGAATCGAGCTCCATCAACTACAATTGAGTTGAAGACACCGATGGATATGTGGAATGGTAAACTAGTAGATTATTCCAACCTTCATATTTTTGGAAGTCCTGCCTATGTGATGTTCAATACCCAAGAAACTACAAAGTTGGATCCAAAATCTAGAATATGCATTTTCTTAAGGTATGCTGAAGGTGTGAAGGGATACCATCTGTAGGATCTCATTACCCACAAGATTATTATCAACAGGGATGTTATCTTCATGAAAGATAAGGATCAAGAGCAAGTAGAAAATGTTGGCACTGTACATGAGAATCCAAAAACTACAACAATACAAGTGGATAGGAAAGTTGATCAAAATGATTCTTCTGAAGCTGCGCCAGAGTACAAGGAGCAAGAACTAGTTAAATATGATGAACTAGTGAAATATGATGAACTAGTTAAATATGATGTTTCAGATTTAACTAGTTCTTGCTCCTTGTATCTCTGAAGCTCAGTTGGCAAATTCCCGTTCTCATTCTCATGGTTACAAAAGTAGGCTATTCATTTGCATCTCTCGAGAAAACAAAACGGTTTAGTCTAGTAACATGCAGAAGAGAGATGTGGGTTGAGAGAGAAAACAAAAAGAAAGATAGTCAAAAATATTTTATGTATTTTTTGGTCTAATTTTTTTTAGTAGTAAATTTTTTTTTTCTTTGCTTGTAATTTTACCCTAATTTGGAAAATTTTCAAATAAAATTTGTGTGTTTATTACTATTTATTCATTCCTAATTAGCTGCGAACTTGCTCTAATCTAGTTTATTTACACAACAAATGATATGAGAGCAAGGTGAGAAAATTATAAAGAATTTTTTTAACTTAATTCATTTGGAGTTCGGGTGAGCGCAGTGAAACTTGGTGAATAGTAACCACAAATGTTGACAGCTGTTCATGCATTTATTTTTGCATTAAACTATGCATTTACTGTATTTAAGTATATGGTACTATTCATATATACATATATAGTACTATTCATATATACAAAAATAATCATACGTACAGGTACTATTCATACAAATGGATACTATTTACGTGAAATAGTGGGAGTTAAATTCTGTTTATGATAGAAACAATGGCAGCAAAATTTGATATTGAAAAATTCAATGGGAGTAATTTCTCATTGTAGAAGTTAAAGATAAAAGCAATCTTGATGAAAGATAATTGTCTGACGGCCATTAGTAAAACAGCCAGCTGGAGTCACAGATAAAAAATGGAACGAGATGGACGGGAATGTTGTAGCACATCTTCAACTAGCTTTAGTTGATGGAATATTATCCAGCATAAAGGAAAAGAAGACTGCAAAGAAAATATGAGATTACCTCACAAAATTATACGAGGCTAAATTACTCGTTTGAAGAGGAAACTACACACTTTATGCATGGCGGAATCCACTTTGATGACGGAATACTTAAATGCTTTAAATACTCTATTTTCCCAACTCACATCATTGGGACATACAATAGAGATAAGTGAACGTGTGAAACTTCTACTCTAAAGTCTACCAAATTTATACGATCAACTCGTCACCAATTTAACAAATAACACAGATAGTCTAGTCTTCGACAATATTACAGCTGTTATTCTGGAAGAAGAGAGTCGACACAAAAGTAAGGAAGACAGGCTGACAAATTTGCAACAAGTAAAGGCCTTGGCGGTGACGAGAGGAAGATCAATAGAACGTGGCCCAAGTGGGAGCTATAATCATGGTAGATCAAAATCCAGGAGTAAGAAGGATTTCAAATGTTACAATTGTAGCAAGAAAAGGCACCTGAAGAAGGATTGTTGGAATATGAATAAGAAAGATTATATTTCTCAAGAAAATGTGACAAATACTTCAGATGATGAAAGTACAATGGTCTGTGAAGCAACAACGACTATTGAAGGTAAGAGAATATTTGTTAATTTATGATTTCTCGATTCAGCAGCTACTTTTCAGATGATCTCTCGAAGAAAATGGTTCCATCAGTATGAATCTATTTATAGGGGATCTGTGTATAGCTGTAATGATCAAGCTTTGAAGATCGTTAGTATAGGCACCATCAAGTTAAAGATGTATGATGGAACAACTCATACTATTAAAAAAGTGCGACATGTGGAGGGTATGAAGAAGAATTTGTTGTCTATAGGAGAAATGGATGATCTCGGTTTCAGATTTGAGATTCAAAACAAGATCATGAAAGTGATTAAATGAGTGTTGGTATTTATGAAAATAGAGAAAATTGTTGCAAATCTGTACATGCTGAAGGGAGTAACTTTGCAAGAAGGAGAAACATCTGTTACGGTGACTAGTCCAGATGACAAATCTGCAATGACGTGACATAAAAAGCTTAGGTATATGTCAGAATAAGGAATGAAGATACTTGTAGAAAAGAATCTACTTCCAGGTCTCACAAAGGTATCACTACCCTTTATGAGCATTGCATTGTAAATAAGCAATATCAATTAAAGTTCAACACATCAAAGTTTAGAAGTAAAGAAATTATAGAATTGATTCACTCTGATGTATGACAATCACCAGTTACATCCTTAGGAGGAGCAAATTTCTTTGTATCATTCATTGACGATTATTTGAGGAGATGTTGGGTGTTTCCTATCAAGAAGAAGGCAGATGTGTTTCCAATTTTCAAATTTTACAAAGCACAGGTGAAACTCGAATCTGGTAAGAAGATCAAGTGTTTGCACTCAGACAATATAGGCGAATATACTAGTAAAGAATTTGATAAATTCTACAAGTAAGAAGGCATCAAATGGCAATTTACGACGGCATACACTACGCAACAAAATGGAGTAACAGAGCAATGAATAGAACTCTATTGGAAAGAATAAGAGTGATGTTAAGAACTACAAGCTTGAATAAGAAATTTTGGGCAGAAGCAGTCAATTTTCTAAATCTTTTTAATTTTAAGATGTTATTTTTTATAATTTTTAATTTAAAAAAATCAATTTTCTAAATCTTTATTAAAACTGAAAATTAAATAAGCCCAATATAAATAAAATTCGTGAATCAATTATTAATATAAACTTCAATCTAATTTTAAAATTATTAAATTTACTTTAAACTAATAATTTAAAATTATTAATTTAAATCAAGTACGTCGAAATTTTTAAAGGGTTGATGTTATTATTTTTTGTCTAATTGAAATCATGTTTAATTAGTTAAAATCAAGTATAAAAAAATAAAATTTTAATTTATATATATTTAATTGTTATTTTTCCTAAAATTAAAAAATTTAAAAAATATGTAGTTGGTCATAATTAGGTACGATAAGCTACTCTCAAGAAAGTATACGACAGTTTATTTATTTCATTAATATTTAATATTATACATAGTTTTTTTATATATAATTTCCTGAAATTTTAGTACTTAAAATTAGGGCTATCAATTTTATTTTTAAAAAAAATCAAAATGATATGATTTTCTTGTTTTGCTCATACTCAGTTGGTCCTCAGGCAGGGCTGAACCTAGGCAACCCGGCACTTAGCCCCGCCCAAGGCTCAATCAGCCCAAAAATTGAACCCAAGGCCTGCTTAAGACTTGGTCAACCATTGCCAAGTTTGTCTAGAATTAGACTAATTTTAGTTTAAATGTATCAAATTCTATAAAAATGAGTCAATGACTCCCAAGTCCCAACTCTTTTTTCTTATTTTGCTAGGGTCAAAGGTATTATTTTAAAATAATATATATTGAAATAGATATGCCATTTCTGAGAAGTTTATTAGTTTAATGACATGATGTGGCCTCCAACTACTTACAAGATGATTTTGCCTTGCATTATAAATGTTTGTTTTACACTAAAAATCATCACAATATATATATGTGTGTGCTTTCATAACACTAAAGGCTATTTGGAGGACATGATCCTCTATCATCTCTACTCTATCTCAACCCCGCTTCACTTCATCTCTCATCTTAGAACAGAGTAGAAAGGACAGAGGATCTGAGGGGGCTATTTGAAAGTCAAAGTATATATTTAAAAAAAAGATTCCCTTTTAATGTAATTATTAAAGAGAAACCATTGAAGTAAGGTTCCAAGGTTGTTAGCCACGTAAGAGGATATCTGATCATGGCCCAAAAATTTCAACCCAAAATCTGAACAAATATTAGGCTAGATCTTCCAAACTTAATTCAGGCTTTATCGATTACACACAACTAAAATGCCTACTATGGTTGGAGGCCTACCCCAACTCATGCTATCACTGATGCACCTTTTTTGCATAGTAGTTAGTAGAGCAGGGAATGGGATATGCTTCGGTTTCATGAAGAGGAAGAATGAGCATTTCACTATCCAGTCTACATAATATAGGTATACTTTCACCAGTCTAGGAAATGCAAATACAAAGGGTACTGGTCATAGTGTTAA
>JAOSBP010000204.1:28968044-28985823 GCA_027563825.1 Erythroxylum mucronatum
CCCCATTTAATCTCAATTACCTAAATTCATAGATAACAATGCATCACAAAATAATAATTTCTCAACAAATCTAATTTCACTAAATCAAATCCCTTCATTTAATAATCATAACCTACACAATAAAATCCTCAATTTATTACGACCAAATTAAAAATTATCAAGCTAAAACTTCAAAGTAATTTAAACATGCCTCAAAATAATTTCAACATGCTTAAGGCGAATCAGGGCCCAACAAGTGCAGTCCAAAAATGTTTGAAGTATATCTTTTAAATCACTGAACCAAATTGAATGATTTCGGTGGCATTAGAAACTTAAGAAAATGGAGGATATTTTCTAGAAGAAAGTGTTATGTTAGAATGTTTAAGGATATTTTTGGCAAGACACTTAAGGTTAAAAGAACATAAGCTTATAAGGAAGGATAAGATGGACTTTTTGGACTCATTAAGGACATAATTGGAGGAAGAAGTATTGTCTTGCTTATAAATAAATGAGAAAACGTGAATGAGAAGATTCTAGAGAAACAAAAAGCATGAATGAGAAAAGAGACAAGAGAGAGAGACATGAAAAAGAATGAAAGAGAGAAAGAAGAGAAAACAAGTAAGGGTTTTAATTTCCTTAGCCTTTAAGAGAGATTTTGAGGTTGTTCAAGAAGAGAAAAAGGTAAAGGAAGAGAAGAGCTTCCATTTGAGCTAAAGATCTCTTCAATTGGTGAAGAATCAAGCGAACCAAGAGAATCCTACCCAAGGACAAGGAAAAAGACAACCTTGACTTGAATGTTTGCAAGCGAATTAGGTGGGTAATATATTTATGGTTATTGTGTAAATGGGCAAATTCTTGCCTATGTGTGGATATGTATTAATTTGTTTGAAATTGACTTGTTGAAAATACATGATGATTTTGATTATGCTATACCGTGAAAGAAGCATGATATTATCATAAAATTTAATTGTGATTTTTGATCAATGTTATGCCTTGAAATATGTCATGGAATTTTGCATATATAGAAAGGAAAGAATAAGAAATATGAAAGAAAAGATTTGAATGTATGAAAGCATTTCATAAAATGATTTGAGCATGATTATGTGCTTCTGTTTGGGCTAGAGTGGAACCATTCTATTCATCAAGTGCATGTTGACAAGAGCCTTCTCCCGGCCCGCTTGTGGCATATGAGCTCCGAAAAATAAACTCATTCTATTCATGGGGTAAGCTTTGGTTTCCTCATTATGTTTCATGGAACCCTCGAGCCGTTTGTTGTGCATTGCATCTTTAAATAGTCAAGTATGAAGCATATTGAGTGTTATGTGATTTGAGCAAAAAAATTAATGAATGTTTAAATTGCTTGAATAAAATATGAATGCTAGTTTTATATATATATATATATATATATATATATATATATATATATACATACATATGCCTGACTTTGGTCAATTGCCAATGGCTATAAATATTTTAGCCACTGAGCTATATAGCTCACCCCACGCTTCCCTCCTCAGGTGTAGAAATAGAAAATTAGCGATCCTTGCAAGGCATTGGAACTCCAAGATAGTACAGACTTTTGTAATTAAGTTAGTTCAGGAACTTTTTGTATTTTAGAATCATCTTAAGCTTAAGCATTCAATTGTATCATGTGTAGTTTGTATTTTGTATTTTTATATTTGTATTAAGGAAAAAGGGGTGGTTTTTGAATGTAAAGATATTGTGAAAACAAACATTGTGTTCTGTAATGGGCCCAAGTTATTACCAAAACTCTGATGTGTTCAATAATATTTGCATCTTTATGACTAAAATGGTTTTAAATAAATCAGGCCAATTTGATTATCGATTTTTCCACGTATGCATTACATTGTTTTTTTTAATTGCAATGTGCTTCGACTGTTAAATGTCTCTGAATGCTAGGCTCTGGAAGGGGGGTCCAGCACGATTTTTCTAGAAGAATCAGATTACCAAATCGGTCGCGACAACGGATCCTTATAACTTGCGACAACTGATTAGTCGCAACAACAGATTACCATGAGAAACTGATGGTTTCCTCTTTTCTTATTTCCATTTCCCTTGTATTTTACAAGTTTCTTTGTTTTCGTTCAGATGTCACTAAAAAATTGATCTTTTTGGTCCTAATTCTTGTTCTCCTTACCTTGTCAACACTCTTGGTTCACCCTAC
This sequence comes from Erythroxylum mucronatum, assembly GCA_027563825.1. Lineage (NCBI taxonomy): Eukaryota > Viridiplantae > Streptophyta > Magnoliopsida > Malpighiales > Erythroxylaceae > Erythroxylum > Erythroxylum mucronatum. The sequence goes on from JAOSBP010000204.1 coordinate 28,970,209, forward strand.
AAGGCGCCAAGACCTGAGGTATGATTGTTCATGCTTAACTGAAGTTTATATTTTAAAATCTTTTAGCTTTCTGGTTACGAGATCTGCGGGTGAACTGGGAACTGGTGGGTTCAACTCCACTCTAGGTGAGAAAAGACCCTCCCCCCCATTTTTTTTGGATTCTCCATTACTACAAACTCGATATTTTGTTCCTGGGAAGAAGATGTTTTAGGATCTAGCATGTATATGTCTCCTTGATGTGTGTAAGTTTGATTCATATCTACAGATTGATGAGAATGTGGCGAAGGAGATTATCAATCACAGATCACTAAGACACCCCAATATAATCCGTTTCAAAGAGGCAAGTTTTCTTAGATCAATCTAAGTGTTCTTAGTATGGCATCTGATGATGGGTTTGGTTGTTTGGAGATTAGTTACAAGTGGTGTTGACTCCAACCCACTTAGCGATTGTAATGGAGTACGCAGCTGGTGGAGAGCTCTTTGAGAGGATCTGCAATGCTGGTAGATTCAGCGAGGATGAGGTTATTTCTTGCTGTTTCTCTTTGTCTTCTTCATTTTCTGTTACTTAGGTACTTACCTGATGTTCTTTTATCCTATATTTAACATTTGGATTTGTAATTGGTCAGGCTAGATATTTCTTTCAGCAACTCATATCTGGTGTTGATTACTGCCACTTCATGGTAAAGTTAATCTCAAACTGTTTTTAGGCAGATCTTGACTTTTATTGTTTGCTTATCTCTAATTTGAACAAGTTTGTTGGTTTATTGGTTATTTAACAGCAAATCTGTCATCGAGACTTGAAACTGGAAAACACACTGCTAGATGGAAGCCCTGCCCCTCGCTTGAAAATCTGTGATTTTGGCTACTCCAAGGTTTGAGCTTTGTCCTAAACTAAATTAAGCTAGTGTTCTTTTCTTCAAGTTTTTCTAAGGTTTCTTTCGACAATTTGATTTGGTTTTTCTCTCCATCCATGGTTGTAGTCTTCATTGCTGCATTCAAGGCCAAAATCGACGGTGGGAACCCCGGCATACATTGCACCGGAAGTTCTCTCTCGCCGAGAATATGATGGCAAGGCAAGTTTTTTAGTTTTGTTTTTATATTTCATGGTTCCACCTCTAGTGAAGTAGACAGGGATCATTTTGTATACACTAAAGAGCACGCAATCATTACATAATGACATGAACTTGGATGAGTTGAGTTCATTTGTTTATCTTTTTCGTGTAGGAGACTACATTTCTTTTTATTATCAAAGGGATACTGTCATTTTCAAGAGTTAGGCACGTAACCTTTTTTTTCTTTTGGTCCTTTCAACTTGGGCTAGAAGATGAGGTAGCAGTGGATTTGTTGTAAGATTGTGGTGGACATTTGTTTATTGTTTTTGATTTGTCATGTATGGATCTTGAATGGATCTGCTTGTCCAATATGGCTCTCTTCTATCTTTTATGGAATTAAATAGTGGATTTAGGCTTAGATGACTCAAGGTCAAAGAGCTAATTTTCTTGACCAAGTATCAGAATATATGCATCTGTAAAGCTCAGAATACTCTTCTGAAAAGGATTACTGTTAATTACACACGTCAGAATGCTTTTGATGTGTGATTGTTCCAATAGAAAAAGAATTTACTTGAAGAACAAGCTTCACTTATCAGCATCCAATAGTCTGTTTCCTGCAATACAAAACTTTGTTTCGGGCATCAATCCAATGCTTCCCTTTGAATTTAACATGAGAATAAGAACTCTGGTTTGCATTTTCTTCGTGATGGGCATGTGTTTATGGTATGAAATTAATATATGAGAACAATATTTGAAACTATAGCCTAACAGTCCTATATTAATGTTATCTCTCCTTTTTTTTTGTGGTTTTCCAGTTGGCAGATGTATGGTCATGTGGAGTTACTCTCTACGTAATGTTGGTGGGAGCCTATCCATTTGAAGACCAAGATGATCCCAAGAATTTTAGAAAAACAATCCAGGTGAATGCACCTAGCCACCATTTTTACTTGGTAGTTGTTTAAGTCATCTCACACCTCTTGTTCTCGTGATTCTTCTCATGCAGAGGATAATGGCTGTACAGTACAAAATCCCTGACTATGTTCATATATCTCAAGATTGCAGACACCTACTCTCTCGCATATTTGTTGCAAATCCATCCAGGGTAAGTTTCATTCTGCAACTATCAGAATTTGTGTCGGTATATCGATATTACTGTTAACTAGCCAATGAAACTTGTTATACCCTCTTTGACACGGTTTCCTCTCCTGTTACTCATCTTGTAGAGATTATCACTGAAAGAAATAAAAAGCCATCCATGGTTTTTGAAGAACTTACCAAAGGAGCTTACAGATTCATCTCAAGCCATTTACTACAGAAGAGATAGTCAAAGCTTTTCTGTTCAAAGTGTAGAAGACATCATGAAAATTGTGGCTGAGGCAAGAAACAAGCCACCAGCATCTACATCTGTTAAAGGATTTGGCTGGGGTACAGAAGATGAAGAAGAGGAGGAAGACATTGATGCAGAGGTAGAGGAAGATGATGAGGAAGATGAATATGACAAGAGAGTGAAGGAGGTCCATGCTAGTGGAGAGTACCATATAAGTTAAGAAGAAGAATGGTTTCTCTTTTTCTTTTTTTGATGTGTGTGTACAATAACAGGTAGCAGAATGTGTTAAAGCTGAAGAATTAATGCAACTCCAAACTTGGATTCTTCTTTATTTAATCAAGGACTTAATGTATGATGAATGACACTAGTTTTTTCTATGAACCCTGTATCTGCTTACAAGGAAGTTTACAAGCTAGTCTCTTTCAAACTAAATTCAAGAAACTCAGGAAATTAAGAAAGAAAACCTCTCAAATTATTCCAATATTGGACCTTGGACATATAATAGTTTCAAATCGAATCTCTTTAGAAATAAGATCTTCTGTCTCATGGTAGCCTGCTCCAATCTCCTTACGAAACTTTCGTTATTGGGTTAGCCATAGACTTTACATGTTTTTAGCGATTCCTGCTAGTGTATATCTTACGAGAATAGAGTATGATATAGATCAACCAGAAGAAATATGTATAAAAATATTTGTTCCAAAAAAGAATTACTGTATGAAGTATTTGAAATACGGGAAAGAAATATCATTAGGCAATATTTCCAAAGGAGTTGCAAAATGATACCCCCTTTTTAAATCATAATCTAACAAATATTTAAAGCATGAAGTAAAGCCTGAAACTCTATAAACCCAATATTTTTTAAATTCAGGAGTTTTTAATGGATTAATTCATGAGCCAAATTAGGCCCATCCAATTCGAAGCCTAATTTTTCTAAACAAAACAATGTTTTGCTTAGAAAAGTTAGGTATCGAACAAACCTAAACTTAGGTAATCTATGTCCGGACTCAATTAAAAAAAACATTTTCATATATTAACAAGACCGACTCATAAGCCGGCCATTGTCATCCCTAATTTAGATGGAATTCAAAGATTTTAAACCTTATCTCAAAACTAGCATGCAAATGACTCCATGATTCAAGTATGTCCTCTAGTAGATCAGTTTTTCATAACCAGATACTGCCAATGGTTATAGATACAGAAGGCCTCAGTTAGAGGAAGGGAAGAACAAGTACACTTATTTTTCTTTGTTGAAATCTAATCAAATACCACAGCAACTTACAAAAGCTTCCACAATCCAAGCTACAAACTTATATATGTAAGAATATGCTAGTCTACAATATCCATTCCCCTTTAGCATCTACATAGATTGTATGAAGTCAAAATCCAACCTTTCTCAGCATCCAGTGTAATATATGTATAAAAAGGATCATATAATCCACAAGGATTGTGTTTTAAAGACGAAACTGGAAATGTCACTACTGTAATTTGGACTAGGGTATGGCTTCAATTAGTGAAACAATGGCAATATACCCCACTGGTGCAAAAACCCTTGACCAGTGGTGACTTCTAGGACCAATAGAACAAGAACTGCCAGCATAGCTGCTCTTCCGTTCCAAGTTTCCGCACTTCTGGTCCAACCCCATTCCCATACTGTCACCGGAGAAGGAAGCTCTCTGCGTTTCGAGTCGTAAGTTGCCAATAACTCCTCTACACTGCCAAGTGGTACCAAGGACTGTAGTAAATATCCCAAAAGACCAGTCAGACCAAGAAAAACAGAAACGGAGCAGTTTTATTGAAACCAAGATCGAAACACAAGAGAACGATGATTTAAGCTGAGTTCATCTAGTAAGTCCCTTCCATTTTTCTAAAGGATGCTTTTCACGTTTCAGAAGGGATGGACAGAAACTGCAACATGAAACATACTCCATCTATTCATAAATTCATTTCACAATACATGGAGCAGACACATCAATTGTCTGAACTGGAATTGAACAAATTGGAGTTAGAACCAAGAGTTCAATGCACAACTTGCCGAACTTACTAGAATTGAGAAAAAAAAATTTCATGTAATCTGCCTGCACTGCATATCAGGCCAATATCCAGCTGATTAAAGTGAAAATGACTTGTGGATCCTGCAACTTAAATGGTGAGAAAAACTAATCGAAAGAGACAAGGGAATCGGTAATAAGGGAACATATTGGAGAGGTTTACATGGCGTTCGCTTCATTCCTAGAATTCAATTCCACAATTTTTACCATTCCAAACACCCGACGTGAGGAATTGCAGATGAACCCCAAAACAATTTATAGAATTAATTTCTCCCAAACAGACTCAAATATCCTTCTTCTGAATAATATGCATCTTACCGTAAGATATATTAAAAAGCATTTCCCACAATGGGAGGGTACGTTTGGAGCATTAACAAATAGCAAACTTCAAGTATTTCACTTCTAAAATTTGACAGAATAAGAAACGTTACCTGGCGAGCCTCAAGATTTGACACTGCCATTGCTCCAACATATGGAAGACTCTCAATCACAGCATCCGCCAAGTCAGAAATGAAGGTCGGTTCACATCCTAGTGCAGGAACACGTCCCCATTTTTCTATTCCAGATTTTAGAGCCAACTCTTTATACTCGACATCAATTTCTTCAAGAGTTTCAATATGCTCACTTACAAAGCTGCAAACAAGGCATAAGGTGTTGAAAATAAATCTCAGTTACAATGACTTAAAATCGAGCAGTGGCATTGGCAGTGGACAATCGTCTAACAAGCACATAGCTACATCAAATAAGCCGTCTTATCATGACATACCTAATTGGGACAGCAAGAAGACTCTTCACTCCTTTTCTCCCGAGCTCAATGATTGTCTCATCAGTATAGGGCTTCAGCCATTCAACCGGCCCAACTCTACTCTGTAAAGACCCAAGACATTCAGCATAAAAATGAAGTGATATCTAACAACTAACATCTAACAAAACGTATCCACCACATCAAGTAATCCTAACTAAAGAAATCTCAAAAATATTTCCAGAACAGATTCATTTCATAAGTAAAATAATGACCAGATTCTTCAAGCTATCATCAAATAATGCAGGTATGGATGACTACATATCATGTTATAAATAGGTCGACGACAGAGCTCATAAAATCGAAATGCTAAACTCCCCTAACAAACTTTCAATCTATTGAACAATCAATCTAACTGCTTTATAGTCACATTTCAAGAGGGAAATTGGTAATCAAATGTGAGACAGATTCAAGAAGAATCTTGCAAAAACCTGATAAGCAAGGGTGTAGGGGTTTGTTATTTTTCTCTTCTCTAATTCTTCCATTATCAAATCCACACATTCCTCCATTTCTGCCTTGTAGGGATCTCCAGCTTCTTCCACATATGCAAGAGGCACCCCATGTGCACTAAAAAATATTACAACCTACAAGCAATATCATAGTTAAGTGGCAATTTAAGTAGAGTCAAACAAGCAAGCCGTGATCTCCAACCTCTAATCAAAACAAGAACAAGCATCCTAAAGTAGGAAGATACAAATAATAAGCACCGTAGAATTACTGAGTATTTTTTGTTCAATATGTTTTGACACAACTAGCCTTTCATTGGCTTGCTTTGCTAAATGCCACAATAGAAATTCCGTTGAGAAAATAAAGTAAACAGTAAAACATCCATGCATAAACTATGTAAAAGAAAAGCTATTTCATCTTGAAACTATAGGGTTAAATTTTCTAGCCAAACTGTTTTGAGAAGAATGGCACTGGTTTTCTTAGGTTGATGATTACTTAAATCGTGTTAACCCTAGGAACTCATTTCTTCCTGTGATAAACCCTGCAATTCTTTTACCTGGATTTGAAGGTTACTGTCTTTGATGCTAGGCAACAATTCTTTTTCCAATGTCAGCTCATTTCCCCTTTCTTTTCATTTCAAATTCTTAATGCTTTCAGAAGCTCTGGAAATCATAATTCTTAAGTTATCTATTCCTTTTTGAAGTTTCAAGAAAAATCCTACCAACCAACTTATCGATCCCTTAGTACCTTGCATATCATCCACTCATTGCACAAGATGTCAATCTAAGCCTTGAAAACATATTAATATATTGACGTAATACCTTGTCACGAAAGTCAAAATTTTCTAATTCCTTCTCAATCAAATTTCCCATCGCTTTTATGTATCCTTCACGCTGGTACCAGGAAGGAATCACCGTATGTTGCATATTAACTAGATATTCATCTTCCCTGTTTAACGTCAGAAAACAATCAATGACTTTATACTATGTATTTCCACAGAAATTAATGCAATGTGTAATGGTTTTCCCAATCACCGAAATATGCTCTCCAAGAGTCGAAGACTTGAACCACTAGTAGATATTGAGAATTGTGGATATAGTGGAAGCACAACAAGCTTTGAGATATTATCTTTCTTAATCTGTACAAGAGAACACAGAAAACCGGAATCAGATTCATAAAACTTCATCTTTACACCAAGTTCAGAAACTAAGAGAAGGTGAAAACAAAATACCTTGATAACAATTAAGAGATGATACAAATGCAAAATGAACTTAAAGGTAGGTTTTACAAAAGCAGCTTTTCCATTAAACAATCTGATGTTAAGGTCGAATGTTGACAATGCCAAATTTCTTAAATTCAGTGAGAAAATGACATTTTAAATTTCAAAACAATCACTATTGGACTATTAAAAGTAAACTTTAATTATTATCTCCTTGTTCCACTGTTATTTGGTAAGAAAGCAGTAAACTACCTTTGACAAAAGCAAGTTTGTTAATCACACTTTCACAAACTGCAACTGTGAATCCAACTGCAATGTAAGTAATTTCTTAATCCAATAAAATGAAATGCGGAACTTTTCTTCATATGATGATGTTAATGTGATGAAATTGGTAAAGAACAACCAAACATATTCATCCTAATTAGTTCCTGGATCTACAATCAGAGGTGAAAAACAATTTGCTTCTTGCAAATATTGTATCGATTCACAACCCACTTTTACCACCATAGCAAGATTTGCAGAACCTGCACTGGACGTTAGTCAATGTCCTAATGGAGAGTTTAGACTACACTGCACAAACTTCATTCTTGCTACACTGCCACAATTGAATCAAATTAGAAGGTGAAATCTTAGTTATGTCAATATATATCAAAATCACACCTTTAGTTGAGAAATATGTTCGCGCTTGCAGGATCACTGCTCAGTATGTTAAGGATTCAGTGGCAAGTACCAGAAAGAATTTGAAACTAAACTAGAATCAGTCATAAGTACCTGTTCAATGGCTTCCTCGGTAAATGGGTGCCAGTAACGCATGCCTACATAAACCTTAGCTGGGACATTCTTCTCCCAAAGGGCTTTCTTCAACTCTTCTGCCTGAATGAAGAGCATAGCAAATAAGGCAAGATTCCTTGGAACAAATAGATAAAGACACTTGAGCAAAACTTATGTGAGGGTGTCTGTTGTCATAACAGATCATCACCATCCCCGATGCAAATCATTCTGCTCATTTTCTTGAAATGACAAAATCTTAGAAGAACAACACTAAGCAAGTAAAACGTCAGAAAATCATTAAGAGTTATTGAGGAAACAAAGCGACCTGTGCATCTGTAATCTGTCGTAGAGGAGAACCGCCACCGATTGAAGCATAGCCTTCCCTGCTCTTTGGTGCCCGAAGAACTGATATAAATTGGGCCAATGGTTTTTGCAGAAAACGAAACAACCTTGGCAGTCGGATAATGTCCTGGCATAATATAACAGAGAACATATTCAAAAGGCATTGTATAGACAAAAAAGCCTTCAAGAAAAACATATAACCAGCAATTGGTGATAGCTTCAACAATCACATAGAAGTGAGTTCTGAAACAAGTTATGAAAGTAAAAGTACGTGTCTTACAGGATCAGCAAACAGGTTAAACAGAAAAGGCTGCACATCTTCAAGGGTCTCAGGGCCTCCAAGGTTTAGCAGCAAAACTCCTATACTTTCTTCCCCAATTAGAGATGCAGGAGGCACATCTTGAGATGTTGAAGTCACTAGAGCTCCCAAAGCCAATGAACGCTTGTTTGGTGATCGCTTACAATATAAAGGAGTCGTCCCAGACCATCCCAGTTGGGAAGATTTGTTTATTACATTAAGATTTGAACGTAGACCAGACTCCACCTGAACCACGGAGGATCCTTGGGAAGAAGAAATTGCCCGTGGCAAGAGTCTATCAAAACCAAGAAAAAGTGAAAAAAAAAAACCTAAATGCAAACTAACCCATAAAATAAATAGAAAAGGGTATCTATACATTATACAATTCCACATCAATAGTTCACTGAAACGATTATTAGTAATATGAGATCAACAAAGAGCTATCTTCTCCCAGTTTTAACATTTTACTGCAATCCCAGACGATCTATTGGCACTTTAGTTAGACGTGTAAGAGAGATAGACTTACAGAGGGAACTTGGCGTTTCGAGAAGGATAACTGAGACACGAAGCGGCTGTACTAAGGTGAGGACGACGATGGCGATTTGGCAGACAAAATGTCGACGAAGATGTAGAAGCAGAGGACGTGTTAATTGCTCCACTACAATTCATTTTCTTGGCTTGCAATGGTTGAATGACTGATGGGTTACCAAGTTCTTTTCTACCAAACTTGAACGAACCCAAAAAAAGAAACAATCTTTAGTGAACCCAAGTGATGGAATACGCCCTGAACAGAGGAGGAGCTTTTGGGTGTGAAGAAAGGTCAGAGCTTTCCTTCTCCAACTTTACGGGAAACGGGAAAAAATTTGTAAGAACACCTAAGTAAGTTCTGCTTCTTTCTTTCCGTGGAATAAATAAACAATAATGAGAGTGGAGCCCTTTGGGATAGAGCTGAGAAGGACTTGTCAGTTTATCTTCAAACTTCGAAAAACCAACACCACTTCCTCTTCCTCATCTTTTCATGTTTCTATTACTACCCACCATTTCCTTTTCCCCTTTTATTTTCCAAACTCTTCCTTTCATTTTCTTGCGTATATCTTCCTTTTAATTGTGATGCATATATTTCCTGTTTGTGTTGTTTATATCTCATATGCAATCCAACTGAAATTAAGTTGTTCGATCTCAAAGTTATTTAGATTTCAAGATTCGAGCTTGTTTCTTCATTTTAGGTAGTGATTGATGCTTGACAGCAAATCTAATTAAGATTTTTGATTAAACTTAATTTAATTTATCAAATTCGATAATTAATTAAACCCAGAAAATTATTGTAAGCTCGATTTCAAACTTGATCAATCTTAGTTGAATTAAACAATACACCATGGGAAATATATTTATACAAACCACCAAAGGTAATGTCACAGAGTTCAGAAATTTGGTGCTCTCTATGAGCAATAACATTATTCATATGAAAACACCAGTAAAACCTCAAGTTAGTACACTCTATAACATCGTACTCTCTAAGGCTAGTTTAATAACAGAAAACCACATTAGTAACAGAAACCAGAGAAACATGACACAAAAGGCAACCCCTTGATTCAGTAATGAAAACAAACTGTGGTTTTGGGGTGTGCTCATTCACTAAAATCTGTACTTCCACTGCGGGAACTGCTGGCATTTCGACTGTGTAATGAGAGACCTCTCATGTGGCCACTTAAACCCGGACCATCAACCTTTTTCTCCTTAAAGAACTTCTCCCTCTCTACATGCTTGGAGGGAGGGGGCGGAATTGCAAATGGGGGGGAATTCACATCAGACTCATGAACCTGCTCAGAAGAAACCGGCCGTATAAGGGGTCGGTTCAACCTTTCCCCTGGTATGGATGATCCAAGCAGACCGAGTGGGGGATGATCTTGTGTGTTACGAACTTCATCCTCAGGCCTTGCACAAGCCTTTCCTTTCCGTAACCTGTCAAGTTTCCAGACAAAACAACAATTTCAATCTCAGCATTTTCATGTCCGGTTGACCATATGATTAGAGTAGCTAGGAGTATGCTCTAAAGAAATATTTCCTTAGTCTACAAGAGACTCATCTGCAAGAGACTCATAAGTTTGTTTCCATGTTAGAGAATTTAGAAGGATAAAGACACGTTAGCTGAAAGGCAATCTACATCAAAAAGATAAACCTAATAAAGTTGTAAAACAGACCTTCGAAAGAGCCGCTCGTCTGTCTCCTCCTCCTCTTCAGTTTCTGCGCGATTACAATGATTTGCTGTTGAAGTAACACCATTTGAAATTGTTGACCTGTCCGCAAAAATAGATCTACCCGAGAGGAGCACTTCATGTCGTGTTAAAACTTTCTGAAGCTGTTCATTTAATTCGATTGCTTGAGAGATCACCTTTTCATCTCTGTACCGGGACAAAGCAACAGCCATGTGATTATGCATACTAACAATTTTTATAACTAAATATGATGCATACTGTTTGTTTCAAGACAAAAAATGGAGGGATTTGACAAACACTAACATGAGATTTAAGCATTAACAACCTATTTAAGACAAAAGTACTCCTGAAAATCCACTCTCACATGCAATCTAAGTGTGATGCAAGAAGATTTTGCCAGCAAAAAGTTGATAGAACATCGTCTTTCTTGACTAATTTTCATACTAAAAGCTTTCAACCATGACTTCGGGCAAAACATGAACCAACTAAAACTAACACAAAACCTAACATATTTACATTTAGCTATTTCAACTTTTAAAAAAAGCAAGCTTCATTAGAAAGACCCACCTCTATATTGTGTCAATATCACTAAACTTATGTATATCAGTAAACATCTATAGATTCATCCTCCAAAGAAACTGGACATGATAATTTTTCATCATCCAGGCTCGAGCAAGAATCAAACTTCAACAATCAAAACTTGCAATGAACAAATAGGACAATATGACAGGTTATGTTATCAATTAGATTAATTCTATTATTGCTCCAAAAAAAAATGTGAAGGCATACAATCCAAGTTCTCGGGCAATCACGACTGCATGATGAGAATCTACAATGCAAAATGCAGCTAAACTAATTGGAAATAACACGTACAATTTCAACCCGTAACACAGATCTTGTTTACATAAATGTTTCTCATTACGAATCAAAGATACAAAAAGTGTCCCTACCGAGAAGTCAGCACAAGATGCATTACTCGCTGCTTTTGGAATGAGCACTGCTCCACAAGATCAAGAGTAAACTCATCCTTTGCACCCTGATAAAATGCTAATTCTAAAGAATTAGGAATGTGTTCCAAGCTAATTAATATAGAACCAAGTAACATGAAATTCATAGAATCCCATATTTCAAAACTATAATCTAATGCTTGCTCTTTTGTTAACACTAACAACATTAGGTCTTTTTGAGGAATCAAGTCAACACAGAGACAGATAAACGTTGATTGCTTGCAATGAGCTTATCTCGAAAATCTCAAACTAGAGTGAAGTTAAACATCAGAATGTAAAAGATCAAGGTCATTGATAATTAGTAAATTTGGCTTCTTTCTACAAAGATTTGATAAGAAACAGATGCCTTCTGTGTGGATCAATTTGCTCAAGAAATACTTTACTTGCAGTTCTTATATCAGTATTAAAAGGGGTAACAGAAGATGTCTATTGACTCATATCCAAACTTAATTACAGGAGAGGAACACCCAAAAGATGGGAAAGAAAACAAGAGAAACAGTCTGAGGAAAGTTTACCTCGGGATTCTGAGAATCAATAGCATCAAGGACTTCTTTCAAAACTTCTAGCGCATTACAAGCCTTTTGAATAATACTGCAAGGCAGAACTATCAGACTTAACAATGGAAAATTTTAGCAAGCATAATCAATAATTGGGTGATCATTATATGACCGTCCTACTAACCAGATGTAATTCAATGACACAAGAATTGAATAAACAATAGATCTAACATATGGAAACTCAAATGAAATTATTGATAAACATAAAACTAAGCCTACAACAGAATGGTTGGGATTAAACGCTCAATTTTTTGAAGGTCTAGTATAGATATAAGTTCAGAAAGTCTTATTATGGGGCAATCGGTATGTATTAGTTATGCCCAAAGAATGCTCAATGTGGCCTCCTTGTTGGTCTAATATTTTGCTGCAATTGTTCCTCCCTGCAACTTTGCAGTGTGTCTAAAGGATGGTATAGCAATTGTGCTCGATGTTCATAAATTTCAAGTAGATAAAGTCAAGGTACACACAGAGAATTAACTACACAAAGTACCCTCCAAATAGTAGTTCATAATTTTATTTCCTTTCAACAGTTCACATGTTTAGCCAGAATTAAATTAGCAAACAATCTTAAAAGAAAGATGTCTGAATTTTTTTCCAAATGGGTGTACTGCAAACCAGAGTTTTGGCATTAAATAGATACGTCCAGAATCCTAAATTAGACTAAGAGCAGGTCTCCTTTGAAAATGGTCATTGTAAAATGCATAAGTGTAATATGATATGAGAAAGTAACTGCACTAAAGATACCTTGATTCGGGAACAACTTCAGGTTCTAGTTGTGGAGGACCAGACTCATGCCTAGAGCTAGCAATTTCCCCATTAGGTGTGCTTTTACGATTTCCGTTTGAAGCAGGATCATTCAATGGGACATGAGGAGGCCTTGGAACTTCAGATGGCCTTTGAGGAAATTGCACTCCTGCATTCTTTAGCACAATAGGAAACAAGTTTAATAGCTAAAGATAGCAATGTAACTATGTTGTGTGTGCTATTACACACTAGTGAGAGAAACATTCAAGTAAATGAAGAAAACAACCCACCCACCAACTGCACCATTTTCATAATCAAGGTATAAGCATGAAGTCTTCATGAAATCTACCATCTAATCAAACAGATCAAAATTGTTATAGCAGATCTTAACTTTCAAGCAAGGATTAGAAGACCTTTTCACAGTTTATTCTTCACTTTCCTCCCAAACTTAATCCAGATTGCTCCATATGCAACAATTAGAATTGTCGGATAAATCTCGATATTAACACTAGTCGATATAAACACCATGATTTGGGAGTTAAGATTCATAACAACCGATTTATTCACTTCCATATCCACCAAAGGAATAGTATTTTTTTTGTCCACAATATGTTTCATTGTGCAGTATTACATAACTGATAAAAATAACGTCAGTTTCGTGCATACTTACCACCAAATCAAAGTATGCAGAGTAGTATTGGGGAAACTTTCCAGTTGCACCTCCAACAGAAGTTTGTGTGGCATCTAGAAGAAGAAATATCCTTTCTCGTACAGGCAAGTCTGTCTGTAAGTGCAACAAAACAAGAAAATATTATAATAATTACATGAGATGAGGCTAATCTTCACTCCCTAAATTCTGAAGAAGGTTAATGTTAAGACCTTTTTCTTTACTATCTTCACAAGAATGGGAAGAATCCCTGTATCAATCACCTGCTGATGGATACACTCACCAATATTGTTCATCAGCATTTCCAACAACTGCAAAATAAGAAAAGAATATAAAAAACAAGTCATATATTGTAAGATATCATTGAAGGATGAGGCAAGAGTAGGACAATCACTTTCAATGCACGTTTAACAAAGGAAATCAAGACATAATTACATTGATTACATGTATTCATAAAGCATACAACTCACCATCACAGCATACAATTGAGTATTATGATTCTTGCTCCCTAAACGTTTTTTAATGGCTTTTACAACATCTCTAGCTTGCCTGCACATCCAAAAAAAAAAGTCATTCTTAGAAAAAGCTTTGTCTCCAGCTTAGACCATTAGCTGCAATAACAAAATCAATATGTCATCGATTACAATAAGTAAATAACAACATCAAAGTACAAGTAGCTCTGAATCTGCATTGTATACTTGCACGAAAATAATAAAACATAAGTAGCACATCTCATTGAAATACATATAGTGATGACATGTCACAAGTACTATAATTGTTGAATGGGTGAGAAATGCTCACCGCTGATCGTGTGCAACTAATTCACAGATTTCAATATTCTTTGTCCAATCTACTTCACCAAGTTTTTCACTTGTTGCAGAATTCACGAGTTCAGCAGCCATCTGCTACTTATTTTGATCCTTAAACTATCAAAGAACAGGGAACCCTGTAAGACAAGCCACCCCTTAGTCAGCAGCAAATTTCTAAGGAATATGTAAAAGAATCTACATTTCATGGTAGTAATCACCAACAAGAATTACTAGATAAGTCGGTGTCACAAGAATTACTAAGCAGAAAGGACTGAGTGTTAGAAGGCACCAATTCAGTTGACATCCAAAATACATTCCAAAATATTCTTTCAGAAAAAGAAAAGCAATGAAGCACTCCAAGTGTCTAATCAGCTAATGTGCAACTTATCACATTAAGAAAAGGCAAACGGCAAATGTATTATTCATAATTCTCATAGTTAGAATCAAATAAAAGGAAAAACAGAGATAGGAATTACAAATCCCTAACCCATTTCATAATCATCTGCCTCTATACGATTGAAATAAAAACAAATCTTTAAAGAGGAATTATGGATAAAAATTTCAAGTAGAACCATAACATCTTCAATTACATCAATGTTAACAGTGGTAGGCATTAGCCTTGGTTCATTTTGAAACAGCTTTCCGATTTGGAAATAATTCTTATGGAGAAAAAGACACCATATTAGATAATTGCATCACTAGAGCCCTTCTCCAGAAGAAACAAGATAAATGCATCCAGTAACATTTTGAACTGAAAAGAGGAACTCGAAGAACAAGAAGGGTGCCCTTCTATAAAATGCCCACCACAGAAGTTAAAGGGAAGAAGAACATCAAACCCAATCAACCTTAAAAGATTTTCAAATAACATTCAGTCTTAGAACTGAATTCTGCATGGTAATGGATGCAAAGCCCAACCATTGGTACCGAGAAATCAATTTTATAAAATCCCCATTTGGTGGTTAACATCCAAGTAAGATAAATCCATGACTCATGACTCATTACACACATAATCTAATAATAAAATACCATATCACTGACTTCCACGCCTGTATGTTCTTGCTCAGTACAAAACTAAGCAAAAGAGTTTGACGCAATCTCGAGACCTTTTAGCTTATGACAGCTATAATCATGAGGCTCTTACAGCCAATCTCAGCATTATTTTTACCATTTGAAAACAAAAACAGAATAAGAAGAAGAACAGAAAATACGGGAAAGAGAAGAGACATAAAAGTCATATTGATTCCTGAAAAATAAAAAAGCTGGAAGTTTAGAACATAAAAAGTCAAAACAAAACAATGAGACAAAAGAC
>JAOSBP010000204.1:28993705-29014876 GCA_027563825.1 Erythroxylum mucronatum
TTGATGAACTTGTTTTATCCAGTGGAGGCCGAACAATTATTTTCAACTCTTCCTACGTTATTCGGTTCCAGCTATTTTTCTTCTGCCGACAAATATATACATGCACTGATGCACGAATGAATGGCACAGAATCACAAAGAAGAAGAAAAGAAAAATACCCAAAAGATGTTTGCGAGAACAGAGAACTGATGTTTGCGGACTGCGATCAGTATGATGTTTGGCTTTTACGGAGCAAGGCAGAGATGCGAGAACAGAGAACTGAGAAGTGAGAAAACAGAAGTTAGAAGAAAAATACCTAAAAGAAAACCCTAGCAATCGCAAGCGTTGAGAGAATAGAGAAGAACAAGAAGTTAGAGAAATTTCAAATGTACTCCTTACCGTGAGTGAGCACTGAGTAGTGAGGAATGTGATAGACGAAGACGTGTGCGAGGCTGAGGAGTAGGAGTGCGTCTGCGACGATGTTTGCGGCCGGACTGCGATAGACGAAGAGTCGAAGACGATAGTGCGTGCGTCACTGCGTGTGCGAGGAGGAGTAGTGGAGTACTGGAGGACGTTTTGATTTTTCAAAAATTTGGGAACCTAATTCGGGAGACGGGGAGAGAGCCAGCGATAGCAAGGCAGCGAGGAGTTATTTTATTTGGGTGGTGGGTTATTCGGGTAACCCGAATTATTTTCGGAGTTACCCGAACAAATTTCGGGTATAACCCGAAAAAAACCCGACTAACCCGAATTTGGACAATTCATTACCCGAATTAATTCGGGCCGGGCCGGGTAATCGGGCCGGCCCGAATAATGCTCACCCCTACTTGCCAAGACCAGTTTTACTCATTGCCATCAGCGCTATGCGTCTTCCCTGAGTAGTGCCTTGAGTGTGCAGCACGTCTATGGTGTTACATGTCCAACGTAGGAAGCTTC
The DNA here is from genome assembly GCA_027563825.1 of Erythroxylum mucronatum. NCBI lineage: Eukaryota > Viridiplantae > Streptophyta > Magnoliopsida > Malpighiales > Erythroxylaceae > Erythroxylum > Erythroxylum mucronatum. The sequence continues at coordinate 28,994,621 of JAOSBP010000204.1, forward strand.
CCATAGACCTATAAAAAAAACACAAAACAAAACAAAACAAAAAAAAAACAACTCTAAGGCATGTTGTTTACCCTTATCCCATCACGCCAGACCGTTCTAAATCGAGCCACCGCTGCGGTGAGTGCCAACTCTAAATAAATAATGGTAGCAAAGCTACTATATTGAAGAATAAATGATATTGGAGGAATGACTCTCGTTCCTCTCATAATGGAGAGGAATTGAACGATGTCTACAAATAAGAAATGAAAGTATAAGTTATCCGATTATAATCTCTTACCAAGTTTTATTTTTCATTCCATACTCACTCTTCTTCCTTCGTACCCACCAAATAAGCACACAGCCTTAAAAAAAAAAAATTTGCTATTCCAACAGTGCACTCCTCAAGTCAAGAAGGCATAGAACTTATGTTATACTTTGCTGCTACTATTTTTGGCTTTAATTTTTTTCTTGCTAGTCTTATAATCGTAAATTGTAATTGTTATTTTTAAATTGTATTCAAAAAATTGCTACTGATATTCTTTGCTTTAAACCTTTTTTATTTGCTTTCTTTTTTTCTATTCAATAGATTGCTACTACTGTTCTTTAATTTAAACCCTTTTTTTCTTATAATCCTATAATCATAAATTGTTATTGTTATTTTTAAATTACGTAAATTATTAAACATAAGTGATACTTTAATTTTAAATAACTTATTTTAATTAACATTAATTATCTTGATAAGAGAAAATTAGACCAATTTTAAGGAAATTCATACTCGTAATTTAAATAATAAGTCGGTGTCATTTGGATCCGTTATTTTAATGCTGTCTAAAGTAGGTGGAGTTTAATTAACATATGTATATCGTGAATGTCGGTTTCTGGAGTTCTTCTTTAGAGACATGAACGTTGGCTTCATAGACAACATTTTGTCCGTAACAATATGGACAAAAGTGGGAAAATATTAGTTTGACAAGTTCAATGTATATGATGTATCGATAAAATTTTATTTACCAAAGGTTAGGTGTACTGTCATTGATTTATTTATAGAGAGCCAAATGATCTTCAATCTTTGACATGGACGGACCACCATTGCTCCTTGTATCTCTTAAGTCTAGAGCTATATATTTTATCAGGAAATGAAGAATAAAAAGATTAAAGAGTGGTGATTGATAAATATATTTTTATGTTTATAATAAGTATTAATTTAATCCTCCTTATAACACAGTAACTACTTTTGGATAATAAAATTAAATGTCTGTTTGGATGGGCTTATTATTAGAGTTTTTGTCAGTAGAGCTTTTATCAGAAAAGCTTTTCTAAGAAGCCAGTTGATTGTTTAACTGTCAATTAAAAAAAACTTTTTTGAAAGAATTTCATGTAGTAGATTATTTGATAACATAAAAAAGTACTATATTTTTAACTATATTTTATTTTGTAATAAAAATTATTTACGCATGTAAATATTATTTAAAGTATTTTAAACAATATACAAAGCATAATATATTAATTATTATATAATTCTAAACCATATGAAACATAAATGAAAATATATCTAACCAAATCTTTTATATGGATTATAACGCAAGTAAAACTAGTATAAAAAATAAATATTAAAACATATAAAAAGCTAAATAATATTATATAACTCTCAAAATAACTGTGAAGATAGGTTTGTAGATATTGTGAGAATTATGTGTAAAACATAAGAACAAAAGAGACTAAAAATAGGCTCATTAATTGATATGAAAAATAAATCTGAAAAAATGATTTTTTGAAAAGCTTCAAATTTGATCTTCTTAAAAAGTTATATTTTAACTGCTAAAAAAGCCACATTTATTAAAGAATTGCTTTTTTATTTTATAGTTAACACTTATTGTTTAAAAAATGACTTTTGTAGTGAAGAAAGTGCTTATTGACCTCCTAAAAGTTCATCCAAAGATACAGCTAAGATAATTTACTCACTAAAAGGCATTTTTGTAAACGACACAATTCATATTGAGTATGGGCATAATTTATACTATGTACCATAAATGTTTTTGTAGCTTTAGCGTGCCTTAATGCTTTGTGTAAAGTGGCATTGCTTCCTTTAACAAGCATGTGCATACATTTATTATCTTTTTCATATTTATAGACTATATTAATATGGTAAAGGTGGATTTGGGTAACAAAATAATTTTCATGGTAGAAGGTGATTTTGGTGATTTAGCAAAATCATTAATGTACAATTAGTCAACATAATTAATCCTCCAATTATTTTCCCATATTAAGAGCTCCTAAAACATACAGCTCTATATATATATAATTCAAAACAACAAAAATGTTTGAACTTAATTTAAAGATAATGGTCTTGTTTAGTTGTTGGCTGATCAGCTAATTTTTAATTGCTTGACCAAAATCAGTTGTTTGACTTCGTCAATAAACTATTATGGTTGTTTGGTTGTTGGTTGGTTAGGTTGACTAATTCAACCTAACCAACTAAAAATTAGAAACTGCTTGTAAGTAGCTTTTTGGGTAATCAGTTGATTACCCTTTCCTATAATCAGTGACGGGGCTACATACACACTTGGGGGGTCACTGGGCCCCCCAAGTTTTTTTTAAAAAATTGTTTTCAATATATATATATATAAATATAGAGTTATTTAAGGGTCAGTAGTGTATTGGGCCCCCCAAAATTTTAAAAAATTAATTCTTGAGCCCCCTATTTTAAATTTCTGGCTCCGTCACTGCCTATAATGCCGACTTTGTCCTTAAATTTTGCCCAACCTCTTTTGCTCTATTTGAATTGTTTTGTTAAACTTCATTTGAATTATTATATTTTATGTTTGGATGCATCATCATCATCATGAATATTATTAGTATGATTATTGTTATTATTATTATTATTGTTGTTGTTATTTTTATTTTTATTATTTTTATTATTATACGTTCTATATTTTTATTAGAGTTATAAATTTAATTTTTGTAGAATTAAATATCTAAATTCTAAATTCTTATAAGAATATTTAACGAAATACTAAGATATATAATATTTATACCCTTATAATTTTTTTAAAGTCATGTCCTCGTAAGTCACTTTACACAGCTAATTTTACCAAACATTAAATGACAAACAATTAATATAATTAATAGGTAGCCGATAGAATCTGCTAATTGCCAAACAGGCCCATGAATCATTAAAAAAATGTTAAAATGAATTTTGATCATAAAATGTTCAATATAAAACTATTTTATACATATAATTTCAAAGTGTATTTAATTAATTTTATATTGAAAATTAATAAAACAAATAAAGTTAAATTTGTAGAGATTTAATCCTACTTATCTGAATTCAATTAAACTTGGAACTAGCATTGTTTTCATTGGTCAGGCAACTCACAATACAGCAAGTGAATAATGAAAAAGATGATCTAAAATAACTATTTAAGTTTGGAAAACATAAGAAATGGAAGTGAGCTTGAGCTTGCCCCACACCGACCTAAAAGGCTAAAATTAATGGGTATCAGACTTTATATTATTTTTTTAAAAAGTTGGGTTTCGTGTCAGACTCAAATTGTCTTAATTAATTTAAACTAAATTGGAATTTTATTTTTTTATTTTTAATCGCTTCAAGTTTAAGATATTTTTAATTTAAAACGTCTTAAAATTTAATTTACTATTAAATCAATTCGAGTATTATTGATGTCAAACCTCAGCAACTTCAAATTATAGTGCTGTCACTTGCTGCCGCTCTTCGTTTGACTTTCTCCGTGAGCTGTCTTGAGTTTCTGCTAAATCATCAAAATCTTCGTCCTCGTAATCATCAAATGGCGTTTTATCCTCTCATTCGTAGTGCCAGGAGATCTCTTCAGTGTTATCGCTTCGTATCTCAAACTCCCATCTTCGGTGGTGCATCAGGGAGTAGTTCTACAAAGGATGTGAACATTTTTTCATGGAAGAAGGAGAGTTATTATCATGTCAGCTCCGGCAGCGATTTCATGAGAGGCGCTGTGTTTTGGGAACCCAACAAGCCCCTCACCATCGAGGACTTCCAAATTCCGCGACCCAAGGCCGGCGAAATTCTCGTCAAAACCAAGGGTATGCTGCTTCTTTTCTCCTTTTCCTTCGTGAGGAAATCTAATAATGGAAATGGATTCGATGAAACAGGTTGTGGGGTTTGCCACTCTGATCTTCACGTGATTAAGGGTGAAATTCCATTCTCTAGTCCCTGTGCCATTGGCCATGAGATTACTGGCGAAGTTGTTGAACATGGTCCTCTCACTGATTCCAAGATTACAAACAAGTATTCCAATTACCTTTACCTTTTGGTGCTTCGTTATTTCTCTTGCCATGGAGTCTCAACTACCAAAATTATATTCGTTTTTCAGATTCCCGCTCGGATCTCAGGTTGTTGGAGCTTTCATCATGCCCTGTGGCAACTGTTATTACTGTTCTAAGGTGGTGATCTTTTGTATATTTCTGAGTTACCTTTTTGAATCTTCCAAAACCTTTTTATGCTAATTGATCTTTATGAGACAGGGCCATGATGATTTATGTGAGGACTTTTTTGCTTATAACCGAGCAAAAGGAACTCTTTATGATGGTGAAACCCGTCTGTTCCTCCGTTCCAATGGTCAGCAGCTGTCCTTGTTTCTGCTTTATGCACCATTTTAGACATCATACCATTACTCTTAAGAACTGGAACCCTTGAAACTTTTCTTCACTTCTGTTTTAGATAATGATAGAGAACCAAACTCCAATTTTTCATGGAATATAGTATTGACTTATTGAGACCTAAATTTGGATATTGCTAATCCGCGGAAAGATAACATACTATAAATTTCTGATAGAACCCTCTTCCTCTAGTTAGAACTGAGTCAAGAACTAGGAAGTACTAGGATGCGTTGTTTATTCTTTTCACGTTTATTATTAGTGTGCATTTGACATAAAATGCGTTTGCCTAGGAAATTTCTTTCATTTGATTTGATATTCTTGAGAGAAGAAGCTTTGTCCCATGTTTTCATTGTACTTCAAGATTATTTTGGTAGTAATGTTAATCTTCTTACACTTATCCTACAGTATAAGTGTCACTTGCATTTGCAACTGACATAAGGCCATTCTAGATCCGCATTTTTGTATGTATTGGAGGGGGACATGTTTCTTTCTCATGCAAGAACTCTCTTGATCATGCTGTTATTGCCTTGTTATCTCTTTACTGCTTTTAAGTGTTTTCTGGTACTTGAAACATTTTACTTCATCTGCTTTCTCGTGCTGAAATGGCGCATGATTGGAGAGCTGAAACTTTGTATTATGCAGGAAAGCCGGTATATATGTATAGCATGGGGGGCCTTGCGGAATATTGTGTTGTTCCAGTGCATGCATTAACTGTTTTACCAAGCTCATTGCCGTACACAGAGTCTGCAATATTAGGATGTGCAGTATTTACTGCTTATGGTGCTATGGCTCATGCAGCTGAAGTTCGTCCTGGTAATTCTGTTGCTGTGATAGGAATTGGTGGTGTTGGGTCAAGGTAAGCAGCTTAGAATGTTTAATTTCACCAAACAAGGGTTTCTGCTGCATCCATGGTGCTTGATTAGTCAAATTGAGTTTTCTGAATGATGTCGTCTTTTGACTCGAAATTTTATCTTAAACGTGAGATTTTGATGATTGAATGAGTAAAGACTTTATTTTTTCTGTTACACCCTATGCACAAGGTGTATAGTGCCAATGGAAGTCATTGAAGGACAAACAGATGGCACCATGACTTCTATCATACATGATTATGCCGATATGCCTAACAACCTGATCTTTTGGTAAAGTTTGAAATCATCTAGAAGAATTATCTCTGAAAATATATTGTGCAGAGCTGTTTCCTTCTCATGGTACAATATTTTGTATTCAATCTGCCATTTACTACTGGCTAGAGAATATTTGTTCACTTAGATTATTGCTGATATTAGTGGATACATAAGGGCTAGGAATTTTGCTACTACCTTTTGGTTCTGATTTTGGAGTTATATACTTGGCAATGACTGGGTTGTCAAAATCTGAACAATGATTATCCTTGGTTATATGTATTGGACTTGCTCTGACCTTGTCGTCACTAAAAACATTTTCCAGTTGTTTGCAGATTGCAAGGGCATTTGGTGCCTCTGAAATTATTGCGGTGGATGTTCAGGATGAAAAACTGGCAAAGGCTAAAATTTTTGGTGCTACTCACACTATAAATTCAAAGGAAGAAGATCCCGTTGAGAGGATTAGAGTTTGTAAACTTTAATCTTTTACTTTAGCTTTCTAACAAGCTAACAGAAAAAAGCTTATCCATTGTGTCTGTTTCTTGGTATACACCTCGTATAAGCCTACTGCAAAAGTTGTGCTGGTTCTTAGTTGAGCAAATATTTTGGTGCCCATATGGTGAATTGAGGAAATAACCATCTTCATATCTTGTGATGGTCAGGAAATAACTGGAGGAAGAGGTGCAGACGTTGCTATTGAGGCACTGGGGAAGCCAGTGACATTTTCACAGTGCATACGAAGCGTGAAGGACGGAGGCAAAGCCGTGATGATTGGACTTGCAAAAGCTGGTTCTTTAGGAGAGATAGATATAAATCACCTTGTTCGTCGGAAGGTGTGGATAGGAATTGGTCCCATTCAGACTTAAAAACATAGTATTTATTGTTATTATTATGATTAATGATTGGAGAATGCAATGTAATGTAATGCAGATACAAGTAATGGGGTCATATGGAGGACGGGCAAGGCAGGATCTGCCCAAGTTGGTGAGACTTGCAGAAACGGGGATATTCAACCTCAAGGATGCTGTTTCCAGGAAATACAAATTTGAAGATGCAGAGAAAGCGTTTCAGGATCTGAATCAGGGGAAGATTGTTGGCCGTGGTGTGGTTGAAATTGTTTAGTTTACGACTTCTTTTCCTTCTCCTTCCGTTCAATAACAAGACAAACAGTGGTGGTGTTGTATTTGCAATTCACAGCTAACAATATTTGGAAACATGAGGTCTTTTGTTTATAAGATTGATTACTTTTGCCTGTGGTAAAGAACTGAATCGGGTTCGAGATCAAGCTCGAAAAGAATTTCTTTAAGTTTCGATTGAGTCCGAAGACTTTGGTTAAATACAATTGTTTTGTTTATTTCAAACTAGATTAATCTATTTTCTTATAACTAGTTAGATATGAAAATAATTTATCAAATTTAAGTCTTAGCTTCTATTTGGTTGGGTTTATATTAGTAGAGCTTTTATTAGTAGAGATTTTTTTTTGTAAATCTTTTCTGTAAAGAACTTTTCTAAAAAATCAGTTGATTGTTTGGTGTCATTTAAAAAAGAGTAGAGCTTCATACGATAGACTGTTTAACAACATAAAAATAAAAAATACTTTTAATTTTAACTATATTTTATTTTGTAATAAAAATTATTTAAAATATATTAACAATATGTAAAGCACAATATATTAATTATTATATAATTTTAAACCATACCAAACATAAATGAAAATATATTTACCAAAATTTTTATATGAATTATAACATAAGTAAAACTAATATAAAAAAAATATTAAAACGTATAAAAAGTCAAATAATATTATATAAATTCCAAAATAAATATTCAAGTAAGATAGGTTTGCAAGATATATGTAAAGATGAGTTTGTGGGTATTGTGAGAATTATGTGTAAAACATAAGGACAAAAGGGACTAAAAAATAAGTTCATTAATTTATTTGAAAAATCAACAAAAAAAAACCATTTGAGAGACTTTTGAGTTTCTTAAAAATCTGTATTTTGAGTCAAAAAAGTTATATCTATTAAATAAGTACTTTTTTATTTTACAGTCAAGCATCTATTTTCTTAAAAAAGACTTTTGTAGTAAAAGAGTACTTATTACCTCCCAAAAGTTCATATAAAAAGACACTAAATTTAATTAGATTTAAATACTATATATTAAACTTACTTTATTATATTTGAATTAGATTAAATTATTTTAAACTAATTTATTATCTTTATTCACTCTAAAATATTATAATATTACAAGAAAATAATAGATAAATAATTTATATGAGACATGTAAATTATCAATTACTATATCTACGAAGTGATTTATTTGATATGTAAATTAGCAAGTGTATTCAGTGTATAAATAATTATTGTGTGAATTATATAGGTTAAAAATAATAAATTACTAAAGAATATAAAATAAAAATAAATTTCTAAAATAATTTTTAATAATTCAATCAATTTCGAAATTAATAAGTCAAATTTTAGACAGGGTGACTAAAATACCAACTTAGTTATTTTTATAGAAATGCAAAAAAACGATAGAAAAAGAAATAAAAAAGAAACAATTAACCTAATTATTTAGTAAAGAATAAGAAATAAATAGAAAAATAAATGAAAAGAAAAGAAGTTCCAAAAGGAAGGGAAGGAAGTATCATGTCATTGTTTCGGCGAGAGACACGCGTGACGCGTATCCTGTAGTCCCCATCGCTGATGATATTTGTATAATAAAAATAATATTATATTAATAAAAAGAGAAACAGTAATAAATCACCGTTTCGTTTGTAGAGTGGCGGGAAGGAAGGCGAAGCTTTGTTTTTGTTCGAGGGAAGGAAGGGAAGGGCACTTTTATATGTTCTTATAATTTTATTTTTGGGTATTTATTAAATATTACGCATCGGTGATTTTCTCATCGACTGAAATTGAAGAAATAATTACTAGCAGCAGTACTGGTAAGTGTTGATCGATGTAGGTTTGTTAGATCCACTTCTAATAATTTTTTTTTCAAATTTCTTTTTTAAAAAATATTGCTTTGTAGATTTTTCCTTCTTCTTCTTCGATTTCTTCCATTGATTTTTGTTATTATTTATTAAAAAATGTTGAAATGTATTTTCTTCTTCTCCTCTCTTCTGTTCTCTCTAATCGTATAAAAGTCGTAAGACCAACCCTTCTCTCTCGATTCTTTTGTTTCTTACGCTTCCTTTCGTTTCTAAATTATATTCTTGACTCCTCTGCTACCTTTTTTTTTTGGGATTAGCTGTTTGTTGGCTTGTTGCGAGTATGATTCTTCCTCTTCTTCTTGTTCTTGTTGATCTTATTCTTGTTTTTGGACTAGGGTTTCTGTTTATTGTTTATCGCCTCTATTTAGTCTTCCCCGATCACTTATTTCTGTGTGTTTGAAATTCTCTGTTTAAATTAACTGTTATTTTTTGTTTGTTTTGACTACCATTAATCAACTACATCTAGAACTCAAATTCTACTTTTGTTTTTTTAAAATATAATGTTGTATTGTATTGAATCGTATTGTTCTAGGTGAAGCTGATTCTTTGGAAATTTGCAGGTGCTTGTTGTGCGAGTGGGTCTCGTCGGCGCTTCCAACAATGCCTCTTCTGAAGAAAAGGGCATTTACTTTGTTGGAACCACCTAAGGATTTAGACCCTAAGGACCTTGTGTATCAAGTCCGTTTCACTAAAGAGATCTTTCTCAATTATCAGTATCCTTATTTCTACTTTTTGTTTAAGTCCAACATTACTGCAGGAATTTGAATACCCATCTTTGTTTTCCTTAAGGATGGAATTAGAGAATATTTGAACCGTATAAATTTGTATCGTCAGAGAATTTGGACATGTAAAACCACAGGAAAAACTAACTTGACTTATGAAGAGGCTCTGGTTTCTGAGAAATGTGCAGCTGAGAAGATTCAAGAGATTCCCAAAGAGATAGAGGAGCCTGCCCTGCGCATGATCCAATTTAGTAAGACCTTATATACACTGTTATAATGATTATTAGACATTTTGCTATTTTAGTCTCTCTATTTTGTTTTTCTTTTCCAGGTGCATACTATTAGTTGTTTGGAACTTCTGATAGATTGATTGCTATTCTTTCTCTTCCTGATATTGTTAATAAATATATTGATGCCAAGTTTCTGTCAAATTTTAGTTACTACTTGGAAGTGTATGTATTCTAGAGGTGTGGGTGGCGGTCTATACCTTGCAACATTGCAAAGCTGAGTCAGATTTTTGTGGTTTGCCAGTTTCAAAGATTATCACACTTTTGTGCTGCTTCGCTTGCTTATCTCTTTTCTTTTGTTTTGGTGATTTTTATGGTTACTTTGTTAGTTATGTTTTAGAGATCTTTCGCTTTCTGTAAATTTTACAACCTTTCACTGCAAACGTGATTTTTATAGTCGTGAAAGGGTTTGTTGTGAATAGCTTGTGTCTCAGGAAGAAGTTCTAGTACGATGCTTTAGGTAATGTTACACTTTTTGGTTTGTTTGAGTGTCCTCTTTTGATGTTTGATGAGTAATTGTTACCCTTATTATGTCATCATAGTTTGTGTCCTGTATTTGTGGCTGCTTTTTTTAAATAATTTATTCACTCTTTTCCATGTTTAAATATGATAAAATATAAGAATTCTTCTGATTAGATTGTTTTTAATATGCTTTTTTCCTACCATAGCATGTTGGATTAATCCATAGTAGGTCAAATAATATCGCTGTTCAATTGTATCCTGTTTTGCTAATCATCCCTATCGTGGTTTTTATCATCTGTTGAGTAGCACTTTGTATGTTAATATTCCTTGTGCTTGCATGCATTGTATATGTAGGGAAATATTTGTTGGTGTTGATAATGAGGATGAGGTTGGAGAGGTCCCAAGTACTTTTTAAGTAGTTGCTATTAATTCTTTCACAGTTAGATATCCATATCTTTGAAATTATTCGGATGCATTGGTTGACCAGTTAATATTACAGGTTCGTGTTTAATTAATAAATGTTGGGTAGCATGATTGATCCTCATACCATGGTCTTGTGAATCTTAAATTTTATGGTCCAAAACCAACTATGCTAAACATAAGCTCTTTATAACTTATTTCTAAGTTAAGGAAAGAGAAAAAAGATTTATGATTTGTGATTCAAATGCATCATTATTTATGATTTATGTTGTAGTCATATGGCTAAGCATTCTTAAACGAAATGAGCATGATACTAACTTGTCAGTTGAATGGCCTCGATCTCTTATGAAAATGCAACCATGTTGTACCTCAGATCCTGACAAAGTCTGCTGTCTTGAACTTTAGAATGGAATGTGAAACATTTTTACTTTATTACATGCCCACAGACACATGGTCTTGTTCCTTCTGCATGGTTAGTTTGAGGCTTGTGATTTTACTTTTTCCAAGGTTTTCCTTATGTTGGATAATGTGGTGAAACTTTGAGTTGAGAATGTGAACATTAGTTTGAATTAAAAAAATCCTTTAATATTAAAGCAAGGTGATTTTCCAGCAAATTTGATGAGCTTATGATCTTTCAGGTATGCTGTCTCTGAAAGATCTTGCAGACACAATAGCTGTTAAGTTCCAGGAATGTCTGTTTGTTGGGGCTGAATTGTACGGAAGGAAGAGCAGTAATCTGTGTCTTTGCAAGATATTAAAGATTGTGGAGGACAATAGCACCAACCTCCAATATGAGGTGGCATGGCTTGATAAAAATAAGAAAATAACAGAAACTGCAGTACTGAATAGAAATGATCTGTCACGGAAAAAAAAACCTTTTAGTAGAAGCATTTTGAGGTCCTTTATTAGGGATTCTACATACAGAAGTGCTCCATGGGTGATTCACGACAAATTAGCAAAAGATTACGGAATATCAGTTGATCCACCCCAGGATTTGAAGGACAAAGTTATCATTCGGGATGGACTGGTAGTTTGCAATAAAAGGAGAAAAAATGCAGATGATAGCAAAAAGACTCAGGTAGACTGAGCTATTTCTCTTGGTTAGTGGGATCTGTCAAATTATAATGTTGTGTTATTTGATTCATGTTAGGACCTGGAAGGATTCGTAAAGCATAAAATGAAGAAAGTGGAGAATGGGAATGCTGAAGTAAATGAGGAAAAGACCATTGAAAGAGGTAGCTTAAATGTTGTTATCATCATTGACTGTTTAATATCCATTTGTTCGTTTTATAATCTTGAGATGCTTACTTTGTTTTTCTCTTTTTTTTTTTTTAGTGCAACTAATTTTATTTGACTAATAGCTCTGCTTGAGTTGCAGAGAATGGACATCTGCAGGTTGAACCCATCAGATATCCCATTGATGATCTTTTGGTTAAGCCCAGTGCAGATGATCCAATCTTTACTGCACGCCCATCTCCCTCAAGAGACTTCAAGGTTCAACTGGAATGTGTTGGGGATCTTGTAATGGTTTGGGATTTTTGTTGCTCATTTGGTAGGCTGCTACACTTGTGGCCTTTCTCACTGGAAGATTTTGAAAGTGCCATCTGCCACAAGGATACAAATTTGACCCTTATAGTTGAAACACATTCTGCTCTTCTTCGTTTGCTTATAAAGGACAAAGGTGATAATTACATATTTGTGCGGAACAAGAACCGAAAGTTTAAGGTAAAACTATATATAGCATTTCTACACTGGGAATTTAAGTTTTTTGAAACAAAGCATTTCATTACAATGTACTGTCATCAACTGGAGATTTGATCTCCTTGATGTTCTTTCAACTCTTTTTTTAACGTAGATAGGGAAGGACTGATGTGTTCTATGTTATTCTTCTGCTGCAGATAACAGTGATCAATTGGACAGAATATTTGTGTGATTTTATTGAGTCTATTGAAGTTCCTGATTTATCTGGTCACATATCAACAATTAAGAGGGGCTATTATGGTCAATTAGATATTCAAACCAAGTTAAGGATATTGCAGGAATTGGTTAATCAAGTTATAGAAACAGATATTGTCAGGGAGAAGTTGGATGAGTCTATTGAACAGCGACAGATGCTTGGAGCAACAAAGAGGGGAGAAGCCCTAGAAGAAGCAAGGAAGAAAAAGGAAGAGAAGGAAAAATTGAAGATTGAGTCTCTTGCTGGTGGAATGGTAAATGGGCATAGTAAGGATACTGAAGGAAATAATGTCGATGCATTGGCTAATGGGAATGGAAGTAGTCAGAATGGAGTGGTAGCAAAGGAAACAAAGGGTGGGGCAATTATTGCTCAACAACATCATCCACTGGATGAAAGGTTTGTACTCAATTAAAATATTTCCCCCTGCATATATTTTCCAGACACTTTAGCAAAAACACATACAAATGGAAATGCATGCATATGAATGGAAATGTACGCAGTTCTTTTCTTTTATTTTAGGTTCTATTGTAATTCTTAACAGAGAGTGGGCCAATTTTGTCTAACAGCATCATCCCTTGCATAAAAGGTTAATACTTCATTCAAATGTTTTGCCTTGCATAGGTACTTGCACAGAACCATATGTAACTAGAAATGGCTCTAGTTCACTTTTCATTTTGAATCTTGTTGTCATTTCTTAACAGTGAGAAGAAACATTTGGACTCAACATCGGATAAAGCAGGCAAGAAGCAGAATATGGATGCAGAAGTCCTGGCAGAAAATTTGAAGGATTCATCTAAGAAGGATCGAATGAAACCGTTGAAAGATGGAAAAACTGATGTACCTGTTAGGAGGGGCAAAGATCAGAGGGTGAAATTTCTTCATAATTCGTTTGTGCATTGTCATTTTTTGTGTGTATGTGTGTGCAAACAAAATTATCTTCCTATATTTATTGTTTACTAAAAGATATTAATATCACAGAAAGAATATTATGAAAGGGAAATGGAGAAACGAGTTGTCAGGACCAACCCTTTGGGTAAAGACAAGTGCTACAGTAGGTATTGGTGGTTCCGGCGAGATGGAAGGATATTTGTTGAGAGCTTGGATTCTAAGTTGTGGGGGTATTATAGTAGCAAGGTAGAGGTAAGACTTCTTAATGTTTATGACCTATTGTATTATTTTTCCTCTATGCTCTTAACTGAGTTCATTTCCCTTGCTATCAATGCTCACTTCAAACTTTTCAATAGCTTGATGCATTGCTGGGTTCACTAAATATCAAGGGTGAGAGAGAGAGGGCTCTGAAGAAACAGTTGGAGAAATTTTACAGCAGAATATGGTGAGTGATTCTTAATTTGGTTAAAGATTTGAATATTCATAAGAAACTCTTCTAATAGATGTTGGTTTTCTTTGAATCGTATTTATGCACAATTATCATATGTGATTTCCATCTCTTTCATATATTTCTTCTCCTTTTGAAGAGAGTTCTAACTTTAGGACCAGTTACTCAGCACTACTTACTCTATCTCAGCATGCATGTCTGCAATTATACCATGCACAGTATTTTATGTCCACATATAATGTGCACCCCGTGGTGGGAGATAATGTCCAGTGGAGGGATATTCTAAATTGCAATACTCTTTCGCAACTCCTGTGTGTGTTGCACTTCCGTTATTGGTCAAAATATTTTAGGTACTCATGGAATGGTTAAATAGAAATGCGCCTGTATGAATCTTTTGCACCAACCACCACAACCGTCCCCCATCCCCATCCCCCAATCTCCCACCTGGCATAATTTTCTTCCCACAGTTGTTTATTCTAGCCTGAATCTTGGTTTAGTTGTATAATATTCTAATCCACACAGTGGGTTTGATTTATTGTCATTTCTAAGTAACTATAATGTCATGCCAATCTGCATTAATATGTTATTTGGTTCCTACTGATTTTTGAGTGAATTCAATAATCTCGCTCACGGATGCTCTTACAGTGTGGAACTCCAGAAGAGATCTAAAGAGGCAGCTCAGCGGATTGCATTAGAGGAAGCTGTTCTTAGGAGATCTACTCGTGTACGGGCTCTGCCAAGAGAAAATCCTGCTAATGCTTTCCTTAGGTATGTAAACAAGTGGAAGGAAGACTAACTGATCCTAAGGTGAAAAACCTGGGCCCCATATTTTTGGTCTTAGCTACTAGTATAGGTGCCTTAGCTCACTTGGGATGCGATACATGACTAGAAATGCTTCATTCATCTCAAATCGAAATGCTAATTCTTCATTTTGTTGGAAGGGAAATTGTGGACGTAGGAAATTAGTGACGGGTTAATGTCAAAAATCTGACGGGAATGGAAATTTTTATTTATCCATTCCTTTGACATTTTGCAATTAATTGCTGTTCTTTAAGTTAATGTGTCGATATTCTTCTTCAATGTTTCGTAGAAATGATGACAGGGGAGGTAGAAGTTTTGAATATTCGCTTTTCCCATATCTTCATATGGACCATTTGCATGGGGATACTAAGGACCGGGTTGAGTTTGAATACCCGAATTGGGGTCCGGTCAAATATATGTTGACACATTGATTTCAGATCGAATCAATCTGATTTCTGATAAATTGGTCAAGCCCGATAAATTTATCAAGTTCTAGCTCAAGTCCCAACGGACCTGACTATCCATCCTTGAGTTTGAGTCTGATAAAATTTTTAGGCATTTAAATTCGGATCATGTTAGGCTGGGCTTGAGCTTTTAGGCCATCTATACTTATTGGTAAGAAAATCCCACCAGTGGGTCGTGAATTTTGGATTTTGCCTGAGGAAAAACTTGAAAGCTATACGATCTCAATTCTTGTTATAACGGCCAAGCTTTGTTATGGAATCATGGCTAGAAGATTAGATGTTGAATGGAGAGCAATGAAAGTTTCGTAAGAGCCATTTTGTTCTTCGGGCTGTAAATGGCCAATACAAGCTATTTCACTTTGAAATGATTGTCTAGTTTCTGATGAAATCTCTTACTCATCTATTCTAAATAAATATGGGAGAAACAAAATTTGACAATGAAAAACCCAACTAGCACGTCACAGCTAGGCGACAGTAATCTGTAAACAATAAAAGTTGATGAGTGTCCTTAATTGCTTCTGAAAATGGTGAACAAGGGAGGTCTTATTCTGGTATTTGGTTTTCTTAAGATTTAAGATTAGTCTACGGATCTTGTTGAATTTGAAACAGCAAGACGAAGGACCAGAAAGAGTCCTCAAAGTCCCAAGTGAATTAGAAGACCAAAGACATGTCTGTTTTCTTGTTCATATTGAATATAGATGCATACGATGTCTCAATGCTCCAAATGTTTATCAAGATTCATATGTTTGTTTTACCTTTGATAGTATAAATGGATTCCTATAATTAGTCTCAAATTACTTAACGTCTTGTAGAAACATGTTAAGTACGACTTCTTCAAAAGCCATTTGATTTCACCCATAATTTTGTTACCAGTCTTTGTGTTTATCGGTCAGTACTTTGCCTCCTTAACTTCATCGTTTTGACCAAATTTTTTTATCATCGGACTTAAAAAATGAGTCCAAGCCGGACATTTTTTGCCATATCTACTTTGTCTCTATGGTAGTGGATGCTATTGAAAAGGTCTTAGGCTCTAGGAAAAAGCAAATGACATATGGGATGCATGTCCCAATTGGCTAACCGGGTATACCCTCATCTTACAGGGAACGAAAACAAGTACTGAGCATACATATGATTCTAAAAAACATGAAGCTACAAGTCTATACAAATCTTGAATAAAATATCACACCCTAATTAATATTAATCCAAAAGAATGAAATAGTCAAAACGATGTGATAAAGATGCTATAAATATGCTCAAGTGTTGTTTTTCTTCTTATTGTTAAATCTCCCTTCGATAGGAAAGAACGGATTGCTAGTGTGGAAAATTTGGAATATATGGTTGGTGAGTAATAAGGGTGGTCATATAAAGAAACAAACTAAGAATCCGGCCACCCAACTTTCGTCGTAGTTAATGATATTCGTAAAGGTACGTGAATAAATCAATGGGAATGAAATGAATGATAATGGTTAGTTAGTTATTATGATTGATTAAATAGTTTTTTCATACTCAAGTTTTAGGTAATGGTCCATACCGTCCACGTGTGGGAGGAATGGGTTTGATTCCTACCAACACTAATAATTTTTAAATTAAATATAATTAAAATATAATTGATTAAAATATATTTAATTAAAATAAATAATTAATTGATTAAGATAAAATCTAATTAATTAATTAAAATAATTAATCAAGATAAAATATAATTAATTAATTAAAATATAATTAATTAAATGATTAATTAAAATCTAATTAATTAATTAAAATATAATTAAGATGTAATTAATTAAATGTAATTACTTAATTAAAATATAATTAATTAATTAGTTAATTACAGTGTAATTAATTATTCATTAATTACTTAAAACATAACATCATTTGAATTATCAAAGCAATGTAAATTATATTAAATTATATTACTTGATTTTACTATAGTAATGAAATGGTGAATATTACGATTGTGTAGATGAATTGCACAATATTTTGGATAATTAAACTATATTTTGAGGATATTACGTGACTAATGATATGTTGATACAAGAAAATACTATAGTATTTTTTTTCAAGAGCTATTGGAAAAAAAATCCGAATATACTTAATTTTAAACATTATGTCATTATAATTAGGGTGCATAAATTAAAATAATCATTTCAAATATATTTAAAATTTGATATAATTTTTTTATTTTTTAATATTTTTAACGAACCAACCATCATCAATGGTAATGGTAATCATTCATTCATCTTAACCAACCGTCATAATTATAATGATTATATCCATTCTCATTCTTCAGTCTATTCATTCCTATTCTCATTCTTATTACCTTTTATGAACCAAGCGCCCCCCTTAGTCCTTATAGCGTTATTCAAGCTTGAGCCACGGAGATTGTAAATATATTTTAATAGACCTTCCATTTCTTTCGCCTGCATTGTAAAGATTGTATCCTTTTGTTTGATTCACCGCAAACCTACCTAGAATTCTCATATATAGAGATTAAGTGGCCTGTCGTGAAATACCATCAATTGAACTGTAAACAGAAAAATTAAATGGCAGCAGTAAGAGTTCAAGCCATTGCTTTTCAGTCCTTGTCTACTGGTTCCATCCCTGATGAATTCATTAGATCAGAGGAGGAACAACCTGCTATGACAACATTCAATGGCCCTGCTCCTGAAATTCCCACAATTGATCTCAGAGACCCTGATCAAATCAAGGTCGTGAGTTCCATATCTGAAGCTTCCAGGGAGTGGGGGATATTCCAGGTTGTGAACCACGGAATCCCCGATCATGTCATTGCCAAGTTACAAGCTGTTGGGAAGGAATTCTTCGAACTACCCCAGGAAGATAAAGAGCTTTATGCTAAGCCTCCTGGTGCTAAAGACATAGAAGGCTATGGAACTAAACTCCAGAGAGATCCTAACGAAAAGAAGGCATGGGTTGATCACCTTTTCCACAGGATTTGGCCTCCTTTATCCATTAACTATAACTTCTGGCCTAAAAATCCTGCTTCTTACAGGTCTGTATGATGTTCTGATATGCAATGCCACTTTATATGATTAATGGTTGATGTATTGTTGTGAATGTAATTAATGCAGAGAGGCTAATCAGGAGTACGCAAAGTACCTGAGAGAACTGGCGGATAAGCTGTTGAGATTCCTATCTCTCGGGTTAGGACTCGAAGAACATGTAATTAAAGAAGCAGTAGGTGGCGAAGAACTGGAATATATGTTGAAGATCAACTATTATCCACCGTGTCCTCGTCCTGATTTGGCCCTTGGCGTGGTTGCTCATACTGATCTTTCTGCTCTGACGATTCTTGTGCCAAATGAGGTTTCTGGTCTCCAAGTTTTTAAGGATGAACAGTGGATTGATGCCAAGTACATCCCCAGTGCTCTTATCGTTCACATTGGAGACCAAATTGAGGTCTGTTTGTTCTTGTTCTTAAATATCTCACCAATTCAATTAAGTTAACTTCTTTTTTAAGTACTGAACTAAACTAATATATTAAATGACAGGTCGTTAGTAATGGAAAGTACAAGAGCGTGTTGCATAGAAGTACTGTTGCGAAGGACAAAGCAAGAATGTCATGGCCGGTATTTTTGGAGCCACCGGGCGAAATGATCGTTGGTCCTCTTCAACAACTCATAAACCAACCACACAATCCTCCGAAGTATAAATCCAAAATGTTCAAGGACTACGCTTATTGTAAACTAAACAAGCTTCCACAGTAACTCTTTCTGATTCCTACATTTAACATTTCGGGTCTTTTATCCCGTTGCAATGGAAATAAAATTAGATAAGATAAAAGTTTTTATTTATTATCTCATAATTAATGTTTAACCCAAGATTTTGAATACTGTTTCGTACTAACCGATACGTACAGGACCGGATCAAAATTGTATGAAATACAACATCAGACGTACTGGTTTCAAATACTGGTCAGTATCAAAAATTTTAAAAAATATAGAAATTTTTTTACAAAATTTTTAAAAAATTTTAAAATCTTTCTCCCTAATTTAAAAATTATTATTCATAAACTAATATAGATTATATATATTTTCAATTATTAAATCAAAATTTATTTAAAATTTATATATTTTAAAATATATTTTAAATTTAATTATATTTATTAATAATTATTTACTGTAATTATCATATTGGTTTTCAATATTAAAATCGAGATATAAGTAAGTGGACAAGTGTCGAGATGGTAATGGCTATCTCTCACAATTTGAAAATTTGAATGATTAGCGCGCGCTCATAAATACTCGTTGGTTACTACAAAATTTCCAAACACTTCCTCCAAGAAAATGCACTCTCTACACTCTCTGCTCTTTCTCACTCTCTCTTCTTCTTCTTCTTTCGTCTCTATCGAATCCATCGTCGATTCCGATGC
The DNA here is from genome assembly GCA_027563825.1 of Erythroxylum mucronatum. Classification (NCBI taxonomy): domain Eukaryota; kingdom Viridiplantae; phylum Streptophyta; class Magnoliopsida; order Malpighiales; family Erythroxylaceae; genus Erythroxylum; species Erythroxylum mucronatum. The sequence continues at coordinate 29,014,199 of JAOSBP010000204.1, forward strand.
TCAACTCATCCGGAGTCGTCTATGATGGATCAGAGTAACATCTTCTCAACTGTGAGCAAAACTTACCCTACAGATTCAGCGTCTTCAAGACTAACCTCTGCTTTGTCAGGTGCCAGCGGGTGGTGGATTCCTCCGCTGTACATGGCGTCACAAAGTACTCTGAAGTCACGTCGCGAGAGTTCGCTGGTAGTTTCTACGCTTGAGACGTCTTCGTCTAACCACCGACGGCTATTACAAATATGCAGGAGTCACGATATCGTTGCTGTGCAAAGCATGGTGTCTTCTGTTTCAGCTTCTCACAAAACCTCTCACTGGACCATCGTCTAGTAATATATATATCGGGTGTGTGTGTGTGTGTGTTCTACTGCTGCTTCTTACAAAAGCGCTCACTAGATCATCGTCTGGTAAGTTTTATTTGATATGTGACAGTCGGAAAAAATCTGCAACAAGCTACTACTACTTATTTTGTTATGTCTGGCATTCTAGCTATTAAAAGAGGATTGTCGTTAGCTTGGACTAATCACTTTCGGAAAATTATTCTATGATCAGATTCTACGGAAGCCTTGTGACTTTTGAAAGGAAGGAAATGGATGACACGCTGTTGATATGTTCATATTTTCATATATGTTTAGGACTCAATTCATAGTCTTTTACATTCATTTTATGTTTATCTATGGC
>JAOSBP010000204.1:29040470-29051402 GCA_027563825.1 Erythroxylum mucronatum
ATAACAACTAAAGCGTCTTGAACCATATGGTTGGTTTTGAGTGCTACTCTGCTCATCTTCTAAATATCACTGAGTTGAAACTTCTCTATTTTGTTAAGTGTGCCAGGCATGTTGGCTATTGATTATACGATATTCTCCCTGGTATTAGTAGTGGAAAAAAGTCGTTATAGGAAATTTTGTGTCCACTGTCATCTTTGGTTTAGATTTTTAAGATAATGAAATGTAAATTATGTTCTTCTCACAGATATGGACATCCCAGCCCTTACCCGATTCATTTAACACATATTTGGTACCTTCAGATAAGAAACAGATGAAAGGATTCTCATTTTCAAAGAAATTTTTCGAGGTTTACACCATGTTTTGGAGTACTTTGTTTACAAGAGCAACATATATGATACACAGCTAAGTGTTATTATTGCGTCTCTTTAGGTCACGGCAAACAAGAGAAGCGAAGCTGCAAAATTTGCTCAGTTATGGAATGAAGTGATAGTAGTTTCTGAGAAGAGGACCTTATTAGTGACAGGAAAGGCACATCAACCCTGCTAGATTGCTCATTTTTACGCCTAATTTACTTTTCAGGTCTTATAGCTGCTGAGACTGAATTGTGGTTTTATCTGATCCAGGGAGATGAATCTGTTGCTCGTTCCATACACATCAAATCCTGATCTCAAGTTAATCCAGTGGCCACCATTTTTGCTTCCCAGCAAGGTCTGCATATTTGTTTTTTAGAATTTAAGCACAAATGAGTTGATGGTTTAATTAATTGTTTTCTCTACCCATGCAGATTCCAATGGCTTTAGATATGGCAGCTCAATTTCGGGCAAAGGATGCTTTCCTCTGGAAATATATATCTGCAGATGAATACATGAAATGTGCTGTAATTGAATGCTATGAATCTTTCAAATATGTCCTAAAAATTTTGTAATTTAATTATTAGGGGTGATTCATTTCCAAGTTTCTATCATGTCAACTTTTCAGTCATCCTTCTTCAGTTTCTTTTTTCTGCTGTCCATAAATCCTCAGTAATTCAAGATTAAGGGGTCTTACAGGACAATTGTTTTTCTTTTTTGTTATCACCGCTATTCTCTTGTCCAACACATTTTCCATGTCCCTACTCCAATTCTCTTTTCCAACCCTGAGTCTAATTCAAATTGCTTTAGATTCCAGTGAAGGAAGTCTAATTATCTGAACGTACCAGGATAATTGGCCTTACCATTAAAGAAATTGAGAGCAACATTTCAAGACATACATTGCTCGCAAATTTCAGAATGGGTTGCCTACCTGCATTCTGCTGGAAATTCGTGGAACTTGTAGAGATCTTGGTAAGCGATTCATAAAAGATTAACTACATGATATTCAATTTACTGTTGTGCAACTCATACTCCTCCTTTGCCTGTAAGATTGAGAAATATAACGTCTTTCCATGTTGCAGAGAGTAATCCATCAAAGCGAGATACTGTGGTTTTGTTGCTACAGGATATGTTAGAAGTTGTTACCCGTGACATGACGGTGAATGAAAATCGGTGGGTGAACAGCTTCTCATGTTTTACTTATTCCATCTGTTTATTTTCAGAGAAACAGCTATGATCTTTATCTTTTACAATGACAAAGCAGTGAGTTGACAGACCTTGGACACTCCGGAAAAGATTCCGAAAGGCAACTTTTTGTGGGTACTGGCTTACTGCGACGAGACCAGCTGTAATGTTCCCGCCTCCTGTTGGGAAGACGAGGTACTCGTGTGTGATATGAAACCATTATTTCACTAGTGGAAGACTTGATTCCTTTCACCATTTGCAAACACACTGATTAAATATATGAAAAAAAAATCTTCAGATGCAGCGCCTTCATCTCCTTTAAACAGTGAAAGAATCTGCCGAAGAGGTACCAACAAACCTTGAAGCACGTAGAAGAATTGCATTGCATTCTTTACAAACTCATTATTCATGGATATGCCATGCCCTCCTCGAGTTCGTAAAATGTTGTCATTCAGGCGCAAGTCCTGATACTTATTTCAATATTTGCAGCAGACACTCTGATATTATCTCAAGGATTCCTGTTGGATAACATCCTGTGACAACCTCGTTCCTTATTTTGATGAAGTTAGAATTTGCTGCTGCTTCTCTTCTTCAGAAGCATTTATGGTTTCTACTTTCCAAATAGGCTAGTTCCGTAGTGATGGGATTCAAGTTCAATGTTTTTGTTTATAAATTTAAGCATGATGCATTCAACAGCAGCAGTCTGCCAATAATAATCTTTTTGTGCCGTGGACAGTGTAATGACGCCGTACTACAGTGAAGAGACTGTTTCCTCTAAGTCTGACCTGAGATGGACAACGAAGATGGTGCGTCAATCATATACATTTTGCGGAAGATCTTCCCTGGCATAATAGCGTTGCAGTCTGCTGCAGCATTTTATTGTTTGATCTTGTTATGACCTGTGGAGCTGACGTGACATTATGAACTTCATTAGATGAATGGACCAACTTCATGGAACGTATAAATTGTAAGAAAGACTGTGAAGTTTGGGAAAGATATATCCCATGCAAGAAGATGGAAAAGAGATTAACATAGAAAATAAAGTAAAACTTAACTCAAATTTGAATTAAGAGAATTGGGTTTATCAAAGAAACATACGTTGACAACAATTCTTCTATGCTTTATTCACCATTCTCATGCCTATTGCCAGTCTTTTACATATTTCTTTCGCCACAAATAAAACAGTCACTTTATTATGTTCAACAGACTAGAGTATGTTTGAAGAAAGTTCACATTTTACCTTTCCGACAAATTAAGCTTCAAATAGATATCTTTTAAACCTTTTTCAACAGTTTGTTGTCTCGACAATTCACAATAACAGAAATTCATTCAATTTACTCATTTCCTTATGCAACATAACATTTGTATAGCAAGTTCTTTGTGTCTTCTACTATTCTTCTTGATGAAAGTGTCCTGTACTTGGATCTTCTACACTCTGCTGAGCACTTGTTCTCAATGTATTTTTTCATGCCCAATGAAGTTGTCAAGATGTTATCATCTTGAAAAATCGTATCTTATGGGACAATTTGCACGTCTCTTTTTCATCGGTATGTTATGCGACACCCAGAGAAGATATAGAGAAGTCGAATCAGTGCATAGAAACGTTCAAAATTGTCAACCAAACAACTGATCACATGGACTCTTTCCAATGTTGAGTTATACGACAAGAACAATCCACGGTTATTACACTACAATGTGAAAACACAAAGGAAAACAAACATTTGGACATTATCAACCAACCACTTGATCACATGTATCCTTTCAGTTTCGAGATATAAGAGTAACAGTGCAAATTTACACTACAAATGTGAGAACAGGTATGAAAAACACACACCGGCTACTGATACAAGTTTTGGCAGAACCGACAAAGCTAACAGATGCAAGCACTCGAAAAAAAAAATCGGAAGAACCAAAGTGAAATTACGTGTCTAAATCAGTTCGGAACTCACAGGATTACTATAGATTATATAAAAAATTTAACCGATGCAAACATTTAACATCGCAAGAATCGAAGCGAAGCTTCATCTCTAAATCCGTTCGACTCAGTAAAGCATAAGCTTAAAGCATGAACAGATTGAAAAACCTTGTATGTTTCGCCCAATCACCTCGGATCATAGTATACGAGGGCCTACTATCTACAGAATGATACGAGCATTTAATACACAATCATTTATCCAAACAATGTTTAACAATCTCATATTTGCTCGCCAGATTTCTCAAGATCATATTACGCCAAAAGCCTAAGAAGATAAGCAATCGAGTGCGCGATCTGCCTTTCCCGACAGGATTAATAAAAACAAAAAGTTAATCAAAACATTCGATCAACTTCGGAATCGGCTATCAGTTAAGTGTAGAAAATCCTGTAAAAGAACGAGAGAAAAGAGCGCTCACGTGGCCGAGATGCGAGACTGATCGCCGTGTCGATTTGATCGGAATAATCAGTTGCAATAACTCCATGGGCTCCGATTGCAGATGAATCGTCATTTGATAACTTCTCTCCGTTATTTTTCCCTTACCTAGTTCAAGGAATCAACAACACAATGCGTGCCTTAGCGAGTGCGTCGTTTCGAAAAGATGGCGAGCTCTCGCCGGATGAGTATCTATAATGTCTTTGATTTTGATAAAAAACAAATTTCCCGCTTTAAACTTTTGGAGAAGCGGTTAATTAACTATGGATCGGTTTGGGGTTGGGTTTATTTGTTTTAGACTTTTAGTTACTTCCTTTTTTTTTTTATGTTTTAGTTACTTCTAGTTGAGCTTTGTAGGTTCAATATTGTAAACTCAGAATGATAACATATTTAATAGTATTTAATTTTTTAATTTAGTATCACATTTTATAAAAATTTCAAACTAGTAAATAACCTTTTTTTTTAGGGGGACTAGTAAATAGCCTTTTAAAATTTGTATAAATCAAATTAAAATATTATTTTACTCTTTTTTGTATATACTAAAAACTATGTAAATGTCTATTTATTAGCTATGTTATTTTGAAAATTAGTCAACAAATTTAAATTTTAAAAAAATTATATACTAATTAAAAATTAAAAAAGATTAAATATTCTTAAACCTGTTATGTCATAAATTAGCAGACAGAGACTGCACAAATGTGCAGTGATAATCCGAATAAATTAAATCCCTAAAAACCTAATGGTTCAACGCATTTTCAATTCGGCTGCACAACCAAATATCACATCTGCGAGACACAGCTCGAGCAGACCGGTGACCACGTTATTGAATATTGTCTCAAATTCAAAAATCTCAACTTAAGTCAGAAATTGAAGTTTGCAAAGTCAGACATCTCATCTTCTCAAAGTCAAAAATTGAAGCTTGCTTTTTGTGATTGTTGACTCAACAATAGTGACTTGTTTTTTTCCGGTGAATTTTGGTGGTGCAGCTAGCTTTTACACCCATTGAATTCTCTATAAAAGATAAGCAACAACAATGAAGAAGAGAAGAGAGCTAAGAGCAGAAGTTGTTTAGTGTGAGAGAGGAGAAAAATTTTAAGAAGTGAGAGAGAGCGAAATTTTCGAGAGGAAGGAGAGAGTTCTGGAGGGAGAGAGAAAAAATTATATATATATATATATATATATATATATATTTGTTTCTCTTTTCTAGTAATAGTGTTAGAGCTTGGGTTAATTTGGGTATCTTGAGAAATTGAGTGATAAATATTATTGTATGTTCTCATTGATTATAGTGAAATATTCAGTTATATCCAAACTGGACGTAGGCATTACCGAACCAGTATAAAAATCTTGGTGTTCTTATTGTTATAAAATGTTACTCTAAATTTATTAACGTTTTCGTATAACACATGCAACTCAGGTGACCTTCGCAACGCATTAGACAACATTTTCAGGTACGCAGCAATGTTAGCGACGTTTGAGAGAAACGATTTCACGACCTTCATTTATGGTATTTGAAGCATGTAGTGTACCCAGGTTTTTCAAACACCAGGCTTATGCCGGAGACAGAGCTGCAGCAGACTGGTGATGGCGTAACACAGGTATAACCCTTTCCTTTTATTTATTATACATTGTAGAAAAACAAATAAAAAATGGAATTCTTAAATAAAATAACATTTACTTGTTAACTAGCACTGAATGCTTATATCGAGTACCAGAGACTTGCAAGCTATTTGCAGTTGTATTTTTACACCATTGTAATTTTATTTTACTGTTTTAGGTCAGGAAAGAAATAGGTAAAAACTTATGCTTTAACGACTCACACATATATACCTTGATTGCTACTCAGGTAGACTAATGTTATTAAGTATGCCTCATATGAGATTCTCGGCATCTTCATCTTCTCAACCGGATGATATGTTGATAGGAAGCTCTAGCTTAATCAGCTATAGAGCAGTATATTATTTAGTATAACCAGTGCCTAGCACTGCTATTACAAGGTAATCCTCAGATCTCTTACTAAACCAGAGCAAGTAATGCTCCTCAGGGAGAATATTGATTCTCTCTGCCCAAATTGACACCTTCCTTCTGCCTGCCTTTCTCTCCTCCCCTCTCCCACAAAAATCAGCACTCTCATCCCCTCTCACCATTCTGTTATACCAGCTCACTCAAACTAACTAACTCCCCTCTACTCTCTTTCTTTCTCCTCGAGTACACTCTTCACACACTAGGTTTATTCCCTTTTTTATCCCTTCCCCTATCGGTCCTAACACTGCTCCCCTTCGAAAGAACAACCTTGTCCTCAAGGTTGAGCTGAGGAAATTGGCTGCGAAGAACCAGCTCATCTTCCCATGTAGCATTCTCCATAGGTTTGTCTTTCCATTGGATCAACCATTGACGGATTGAAGTGCCTGCTTTAGTAAGTTCTCTGCTAGCTAACACCATTTATGGTTTAAGTATATCTTCCAATTCCACCTCCAATCCTTCAGGTAGAGTAGATTCAGATTCCACTGAATAGTTGCCTACTGCCTTCTTGAGCTGGGATACATGAAACACCGGATGAATACGGAAATGTGAGGGTAATTGGAGCTTGTAGGTGACAGTCCCATACTTCTCCACAATCTGAAATGGGCCAAAAAATTTGGCTGATAACTTCTGGTTGATTCTCTTAATAACCGACACTTGCCTATGGGGGCGAAGCTTTAAGAACACCCATTCTCCCACCTGAAAAGTCTGTGGAGACCTTTTCTTGTCAGCTTGTTCCTTCATTTGCTGTTGTGCCCGCAGCAGATTGTACTTAAGCTGATTCAATGCTTCATCCCTCTCCGATAATTCTCTAGCTACAGCTTCTACTTTTGTTTCCCCGTGTCAGTATCACACCAAAGGAGGAGGTTTCCTACCATAAACCACCTCAAAAGGTGTTGACCCGTAGATATGTCAAAAGTGGTATTGTACCACAATTCTGCCCATGCTATCCACAAAGACCAAGTTCTAGGCTGTTCGGAAGCGAAACACCTCAAGTAAATCTCCAAACATCGGTTGACGACTTCCGTTTGTCCATCTGTTTCTGGATGGTAAGCGGAGCTCATTTTTAGCCTTGTATCCTGCAAACGAAATAATTCTCTCTAAAATATGCTAACAAACAGAGGATCTCGGTCACTAATGATCGATTGAGGGGTTCTATGTAACCGAACCACTTCCTTAATGAAAACCTCAACAACAGTTTTTGCAGTATATGGGTGTTTAAGTAGAATGAAGTGACCATATTTTGACAATTTGTCCACCACCACCAACGCAGCTTTATACCCCTTAGATTTTGGAAGTCCGGTAATGAAATCCATCGTAATATCTTCCCAAACCTGATTCGGAATGGGCAAAGGTTGGAGCAAACCTATAGGGGAGGTAGCAGCATATTTCTGTCGCTGACAAGTATTACAAGCTTGCACAAATTCTTGGACACACCTTTTCATGCTGATCCAATACAAGTTACTTGCGATTCTTCTATAAGTTCGTAGAAACCCTGAATGTCCCCCAACAGGAGATGAATGAAATTCCTTTAAAAAGTTAATTTTATTTTATATGTTTTGTACAAAATATGCCATTGTTATTGCTTTAAAATAACTTTAATTAAAAATATTTAATATTTATAATATTTTAACTTAAACAAAAAATACGTAATTGAATTTAATTTTTATTAAAATTTAAAACCTAAAACTAAAAAAAAAAGAAAATAATCTTAACCATTCGATTGATTTACTTACATTTTTAATTTTAATTTTTAAGTTTTCATCATGTCAGCATTTATGTAATCTCCAAAAATTAATCTGTTATAACATCAAATATATTACTAATGGTACAAGTAATACTTAATAATTAATACTGTTATTTTAACATCTATTTTGAAATGATAAAGTTGAATATCTAATATTTCTAACTGTTTTTTGTAAATTAATATTACTTCGGAAATAGAAAAATTATTTCATTTTATGCTTTTTTAAAAAATAATTTAAATTGCTTTTATTTAAAAAAATTTAATTTCGAATACTTAATCGTTATGATTATTAACAACAGTGAAAGAAATACTTGAATGACTATAATTTTGTATCAAATTTAAAACTAATCTTAACCGTTTAATTAATTTAATTGCTTTTCTTAATTTTTTATTTTTCATCTTCTGGTTGTACGCAAAACATTAATATTATCCGTTTCGTGTTGTAATTTTAAATTTGATATAATATTAATGGCACGACTAGAAGTTAATAATTAACATTTTTTATTTAATATTTATTTTGATATAACGAAGCAGAATTTCTAATATTTTTAAGTTTTTTAATGCGAATTAATATTACTTCAAAAATTATAAATTGTAAATTTTTTTACTAAAAATATACCGAATTGCTATTACATTAAAACTTCAATTGAAAATATTTAATATTTAATTATTTAACATAAATTAAAATATTTAATTTAAAATTTTTTCATATTGATATTTAAAATTACGAAAATTATTTTAACCTTTTGATTTGTTTAATTTTGTTAATTTTTTAATATTTCCATGTTTTAAGAATTTATGGAATTTCAATTCTTTTTTAATAATATAAATCTATTATAACGTTGATTTCATTTTTTTAAGCCTTTTACTAAAAACTACGTAAAATTCCTATTACTTTAAAACAACTTTATTAAAAATATTTAGCATTTGTAATATTTAACGAAATTGAATAATTAATTTGGTTGCGAAAATTTTTACTAAATTTAAAAAATAGATCTAAAATTAAAAATTAGTAATCAATGTTATAATTTTATTATAACATTTAGTATTTTATTTATGGTATGATAAGAAGTTACCATATCAAATTAATTATCAATACTTTTTTTTAGATAACAAAGTTGAGTATATGATATTGTAACTATTTATGTAAATTAGTATTGCTTCCAAAATAAAATATATAACTATCTTTTTAATGCTTATTATTACAAATAAGCTAAAATTTCTTTTTCTCTAAACTAACTTTGGTGAAAAAAATAATAGCAACAAAAATACATAACATTAATGTTACGAAAGAAGTTATTTTTTTAGAACTTTTGAAATAAGATTTGAAAATTAATAGTACAATTTATAAATGAAATAAACAACCAAACGCTTAATCTCTTTTTCTTTAGACTTAATTTGAAGCAAAACTATTAAATTTATCTTTTATGCAGAGCAATAATAAAATATCATGCACAAATTAAAACATTTTCATAAAATTTTATGTAATTTATCTTATCTTTATTATTGGATATAAAAATAAGATTTTATTCAATACACAAGTAATTTATCTTCTATTATTATTTAGTTGTTAATTTTTAAAAAGATATAATTTGAAGAAATAAAATATAAGTAACCATTTTTTTATAAAATAGAAAAAATTGGAGTATGAAGTAACAATTTGAAAACATATAATAAAAACTAAATCAAGTAATTTTGAAATTAAAGTTCAAGATTTAACGTGGATTCTTACTTTAATAAATTTATAGATATATCAAACATATTAATTTTGATATGTTATTAATTTAATAACATAGATATAATAAAATACCAAAAATAAGCTTTGTTTGCATGAATTTTCAAAAGTTAAACTTAAAGATATAGACTAATATTTTTATATAAATTTCTTTGTTTAGAACAATACATGCACTAATCTGTGGAACATTTTATTTGAAAGTTAATTATATTGATTGTTAATAAATAAATTTATTTAATATAACAAAGGGTAGTATAATTCGTTTATGGATTGCTATATTATGACCTTTATAAAACTATAAACAAGCAATATAGAATACTTACCTTAATAATGACAGATAAATGATGCAAAAGCTCAGCTAGATAACGCAAAAACAGCAGATTAGTGGTCAGCTGTGTTCTTCCGATTCATCGAATGCAGTAAGCTTTCAGCAATTGAACGAACATTGGCAATGCAGGCATGTATTTTGCCAGACGCAAAGCTAATGCAACATCAAGAAATCATGTACCTCAAGAGCATTGCTACTGTTTCTGAAGGCTTTGCTCTAATTTTAAACCTAAATTATTTATTCCCGTCACCAGTAAATCAAATGAAGAATTTGTAGTTGTCCATAGAACTTGTTTTAGAACTCAGCTCAACGTAACCTCTACATATATACATTCAGGGTTTCATGTTGACGAGATGAACTTTTTCATATAATGTAAAACAAATAGTAAGCAAACACTATAAAAGCAAAATAACATGCCAAATACAGTTTTACAGCCGGAGACCATGTCCCCTGAACATTGATGTCGTTAAGATTCTGTAGCTACACGTTATGTTAACTACATGCAAAATTTTCGTGATTAACAAAACACAATTCAGAAATTCCCTTTTAGTTCTTCTAAAATTTAACGTGTAGCTACAGAATCCTTATTCTTCTTGGTTTTGGAGTTGATCTTGTTTGCTTTTTCTTTCACATAAGTGCTGTTTCAATCTTCTTATCAGAATTGTTTTTCTAGCAATTTGAAAGGAGATTCCTACTAGGTTGAGCATGAGGACAAGAACCTAGTTCGAAAGATAAGAAAAAAACAAATTTTCATTTTCCTAGCAATAGCAGATGTTAAGAAGTGAGAAGCTTTCACTTTGCTAAGGACTCAAGAGAAGAAACTAAAGAAGCACCAAACATAGACTTCTAGAAACCTAAGTAATCCTGAAACATGTAGGAATCTTTTGTAGACTTGCAAAGTTGACTTTTTGGCCTCAGTCTGTGCTGCTCTCACTTTGACATGCTTAAAGTTATATCTTTTGAGCCATTTATTTCCAAGTGTCAAGTTAAGCCATTGATGAAGACCACAAAGTTTAAGCATCCTAGCTTTGAAAATGCCAACTGAACTCTGTTGTATCATCAACACCTGTAATAACATTATCATGAAACCCTAAATTTACTGAAAGCATAATTGAAGTTATTGTGGAAATCTTGATGGCTGAAGCTTTTGCTTTGCT
>JAOSBP010000204.1:29064176-29104171 GCA_027563825.1 Erythroxylum mucronatum
AATAAGAAACTAAAAACATAACACAAACCATGTATAATATATGTTAGAGTTCAATGACAAATGCCAAAAAAATTTGCAGAACATTACGCACTAGACAAAGACACACAGTCACAGCGCAGGAGAAGAATGGTTGAGACGTCGAAGAGAGAGCAAAAGCTACGGAAACGAAGTGGGATATGGTTGGGTTTTCAAAAATTGAAGATGAAGGGATGTGGAAGTTTAGGGGGAAGAAGGAAGTACTTGCCGCGTCTGTTTAAACAAACGTTGGGACAATGTTGTTTGTCGTCCCATAGATGACATCGTCTCAGCTTTTTTTTTGCGGTTTCATCTTCTCTGTTTCACCTCACCAACGCTGCCTTCTGCTTCTGCCATCGCTTGCGTTGTCCTTGGACTGCCCAAATGACGCCATCCATGGCGTCTCCTACGATGGGCGATAATCGCCCTAGCAATGCCAACTGATGGCGTCACCTGTGACCCCATCTAGTGTCGATGCCAACCAGTGGCATCGCAATTCCACAGGCGGGTGATAATCGCCCATTTGTATTCAGTAGACGCAAAGGCAAAACACGCAGAAATTAGAAGAAAAATAGGGTAGAAACACAAACATGAATAAGCAAAGTCATTTAACACAAAAATTGCCAAAGGAGTCGGGGGTGTTATGTTGCGGAGACAAGGACAACGTGTCTCTATCCTCTCTTTTTGAGAGGAACAAAAAATTGTGTCCCTATTATCCGGAGACGGTGGACAGAAACTCAAAGACAACAACCAAATGCCTTTTGAGACAGGATTTTTATGTCGTCTCATGTCCCCACTAATAGGGACAGGAACGAAACACTATGTTATAGTTCTCTATCATGTTCTGTTCTGTTATTAAGTAATTTTGTCATGTTTGTCCCTTTATTAAAAAAAGTAATATAGTTTTGGGCACTACATCAATTGTTCCACGAGTCGTTGTTCCTACGTTGTTCTATTGCTAAAACGTCGACGTTTTAATAAAATTCGTTGGGTCTGACTTTGCTCTCGCCTAAGCCAAGCCAATGCCCCCTCTTTCTTTTGATTTTGCTTCTCGCCTCAGCTCTTTCCTTCTCATTTTGGGTTAATTCATGGAACATGTTTTTCTGTCCTAGATCGAGTTTCAGAGTTCTTAAAGGCTGAGGTATGCTCTTTTTGGATAAAGCTTCGTAATTTTGTTCTCCATCAACAATTAATTGATACAGTAGATATGCCCTCTCTTTCCTTAGATTTTGCTTCCCGCCTTTACCGATGATGCTTGATTGGTACTAGTTCTTCTCTCTTTTACTTACATTCTTGTAGTTCTTCTTCTTGTTGGGTTAGAGCTCAAGAGTATGCATAGTTGTTCGAAAGGTCAGGACTTTTAGTGGCATATCAACAACATTGAGACCTGGGTTTATGCTGCTTTGACTGATTTCTTTATAAAAAGACTTATAGTTTTGGTTTGCTAGTTCTGTAGTCCCCTTATAACATGTTTGAAAATTCGAACTATCCCTATTGCGAGATGACCCTCCTATTGGATGCTACATCTGTTTTGCTACTGAGTTGTGATCATTGTAGTTTTTAAAAGCTTGGTTTTGTTGCTACATCCGAACCGTCTCTATTGGTAGATGACTCTCTCATTTGTTTTTCACATTTATTGGGTTGTGTTCATTTCACTTCCTTCGTTTGTTTAACCATGGGCAAATTTAGTTTGTGTATATTGGACAAATGTTGTGTTTGTCGAATTAATAGGAATGGTTTCTCTGCCAAGAAAGAGCTCAAGGTTGGGATATTTGTCTTCTGGTGTAATTACGTTGTCATGACCTTGGTGTAGGAAAAGAAAGCTCGTGTTCCTAGGAACTGTCAAGCTTTGGGGGTATCTATACAATTGGACTATTTATAGGACAAATATCTAGTTAGCTAGTTTGTGGTAGCTCTTGTAGCAAAGTATGTAAAATGGAAAAGTCATAAATGCCTTCGTGCGGGATGGATCTTTTAAGGGGTTCATATCATACTTTTGGCATTGGGTAGGAGGCACAAAACTTCCTATTGCTTCCACTGCGGTGGTAACAATCAATTGAACGTTGTCATTAAAGCACGATACGAGTGTTTATGATATTAAAAGATGACTTTTATATCATAACTTCTGCATTACCGATTTGGATCTTGGAAATAACTTGCTTACGAACAGGGTTTTGTGTTTTCAACGCATGTGGCAGTTTCTGCAATTGTTTGAGTGTGAAATTTTGATGCTTTGATTTTGTATGTCTTCGTAGGTTACAATCTTCAAAGTAGCATTCTTGAAAACAAATCACAGGCTACAAGTATAATCAACACAAAGGATCTTTCGATTTATGAGCTAAACAATTCTAATACAAGTATTGGTTTTAACTCAACTTTCCTGGAATATACGCCAAAGAGAAGGAAAGAGAAGCAAGAAGTTGAACCAGTTGCATCTCTATCACTAGCAAAAAATCAAAAGAAATTGGAGTCGCGCTAGTCTAAGCATCCAAAGTTGCAAAAAGGCTCAAATTCTCCGAGGAATAAAATTTGGAAGCATTTTTAGTCTTTATCATGTCAAGTTGATTCTTAAGCTTCTGAACTCGATCGTGCACAGTCTCAATTTTCCAAAGGACTACCTCCAAGGAGTTACCATGGCCATCACCAAACTCAAAAATGAATCAGCTATCATCAAAACCACATATGTCAGTGCACTCAGTATGTTGATTCATAGTTGTTGTCAAAAACCATAGTGAGCACATCGATAATTGTAAAAACAATAAAAACTTTCGGGCTTGAATTTATGTAAGAAATGAAATAAGGATAAAGACGGAACAAGTTGTTTAAAGTAAATTCAGGCTGCTACTTTTGTTTTTATTTTGTTTTGTCACGTGGGTATTAAGAGGCTATATAAATAAAATTCAACAAATTGTATAGGAACACAACCAAAAACTATGGTTCTGAATTGAAACCTGTTGTAGAAACAAACCATTTTAGTAGATGATACACAATTTTGAAAAGGTAACACAAGTCTAATGATATTTCATCAACATAATCACTAAATTATCTTATGACAATAACATCTGTTACTAATTTCTCTGTTGTACTTACATTTCTATAAAATCAACTAAAACTCAGAACTGTATCATCTAGACAAAAAATTTATTTGTTTAGGGTCTCTATGTCAATCTAACATTATTTGTTTTGGTTCAGTCAGATTTTTTCGGGGCTGAACGTAGTTGTCCGGATCCATGATTCTGATTGATTTCGGCTATAGAATACCTGCAAAACAGACAAAAGCACGCCGGGGGTTGGTACCCGGGAGGCCCCTCCGACGCTCAAGTCAGTATTTGTGAGAGGAATTAGTCGCAGAGAACAGAAAGAAAACTAGGGTTATGTTGTCGTACCTGTATTAGGGTGATGTGATACCTTTTATATGAGATTCCACCTAGGTTTAGGTCTTTATGCATGTAAGGGAGGTTGCCTCCTAATAATGGGCCGTCGATATCTGGGCCTAGGACTGGGCCTGAAATGGCCGACCTAACCATGTTTCAATTGTGTTTTTCATCAATATAGTCTCTTAATTGATGAGGAGAAAATACTAAAACCTTAAATTTGTGTTTTGGTATCAATTAAAGTGTTTAATGAACATTCACAGTGTTTGAAAAGGAAACAAGAGGCACAGGAGTAAAGCTTTATCTCCCAACAAAACATGATAAAAGTCCTAAAATTTGCCACAAGTGTTACACCATTCCCATCCCCATTAAAATTAATCTAAGTAGATGATATGTGGTGATAAATTTGTATATTATTGGTAAAATCTAACCTTCAAGGAATGCAAAATAGTGGAGACATGATGTGCATATTCACAAATGACACAGTTATGGCATCGGGGAGCTCTTCTAATCCTGCTGATAGAAGGATTCATATGTGGCTACTCTTGTCTTTGATTCAGGCAAATCTAGTTCTTGCTTGAAACCTTGAGTTATCTTGATAAAGTCATTCATGTACGTTATTTTCCATTGCTTCAAATATAAAATGACATAGACATTGAGAAGAAGAAAACATTAGTAAAACAGAAAATTCATGATTGATCTCAACAGAATCCAAAACCCTATAGATGACATCCCAGTCACATCGCACGAGGAACTAAATTTAGCATCTTTAAGGTCAAACTCAGTATTTGCACTGCATTATATTTACTCAAGTAGCAGGTGATTATTCTAGCACTAATGATTTCTAAATTAGCATCAAGAGTTTTCTTATCAACAACAAAGACCTCAATCATCTGACTTCATAGAACTCAGAGAAAAGCATCAGTCATCCAAGATGAATTTTGATTCAGAAGAAAAATTAGCTATCTCTATCGGATTCAATAAAAACAAAATTTCATCACATCCCATAAGAATCCGTTTAATCCACCATGTTAGAATCAGTAGACAATACATATCTTCCCTTGTGTTTCTCACCTAAATCAAATCTACAACATGACTAACCATACCTAGTATGAGAGAAATTTACTTCAAAATGCCACTATCCATACAAGTTAGGATCATCTTTGTGCTACCGAACATAAGCAAATGGTTGAACTTCCTCGGAACTGTCCTGCAACAACATCATCGCCATGTTTAAGCAAGAACCCATCTCATAGTACACTCATTCACATACAAATTACATTAAATATAATCCCTAAAACATGCAAAGAAAAAATCAGAAACAAAGCATTTATAAGATTCAATTGAATACTCACCCTTAAAGAAACATCCACGGGCTTTCTCTCATATTCCTCGTCCTTGAACATATCCAAAATGTCTTAGAGTTCGTAATGCCAAATAAGAGCTTCATTCAATACAAAATCTCTTCAAAATTTCATTACATCCCACAATAATCTCTTTAATCCACCAAATTAGAATTAGTAGACAATACATATCTTCCTTGTGTTTCCCACCTAAATCATATCTACAACATGAGTAACTATAGGAGCATCACATGCACGTGTATTTACCAACCAAATTGACCATGTCAAATGGTTGTTATGATAAGGAATGATCTCTGCTATTTGTTAGCTACAATATAGGTTTTTCAAATTCAAATTACTTAGCTGTAAATTAGTGATAGATGGCTTGTACAGTTGTATTTAAACTCTTGTAAATAATGAACAAGGTTAAGCTTTCTTCGCCAATTACTTGCATTTACACTAACCATACCTAGTATGAGAGAAATTTACCTTAAAATGCCACTCTCCATATAAGTTAGGATCATCTTTGTCCGACCAAACATAAGTAAATGCTTGAACTTCCTCGAAACTATCTTGCAACAACATCATCGCTCTGTTTTAGCAAGAACCCAACTCGTCCACATTCAAACTACATGAAATATAATCCCTAAAACATGCAAAGAAAGAATCAGTAACAAAGCATTTAGAAGATTCAATTGAATACTCATCTCAAAGAAACATCAACGGGTTTTCTCTCATATTCCTCATTCTCGAACATATCCAAAATGTCTTAGAGTTGGTAGTGTCAAAGAAGAGCTTCATTCAATACAAAATCTCTTTCAAGTTTCATTTTTTGTTATGAAAAGGAAAAGTAGGTATTGACTATGGAATTGAATTTTTTTTAAAAATAACAATAAAATCAAACCTTGCTGCTAACCAACGAGGCTAAACTGCTAGAAGCGCGACGCATACTGCTGCTTATGGTCGAAATTATCATCGTGAATACCTTCAAATAAGGAAGCTGATATTCTCTGCCATGTATCATGTTCCATCCCTGGAGAATTTCATCTGTTCAAATAGATTCAAAGTGGAAGATTTGACTGATTTATTAGTTATTTATGATATATTTTGTTTGAGAAAAAAATTATATCATCAACAATTGTTGAATATTGATAGCTATTTTAAATAATATAACTATTTAAATAAAAATTTATTTACTTAACAGTAATTATTAAAAAAGAAAATAATACATAAAAACACAAGCAAAATTAACTCCTTTTTTTTACTTTAAATTTTCATTAGTACTTCTTCTAAAATGTTTTTTATACAATTAACTACCAAAAAAATCATTTACAATCTTATAATAAAATATTTTCGTTTGAATTTAATTTTAGACGTCTTTATAATAACTCATCAACCAATAAGATAAAAGTACTTATGGATATTTTATCAAATATTTAAGAGTAATTTTTAATGAATTGTATATCGGTATTGAAATTTAATGTTGTATTCGTAATTTCATAAATTCAGTTTGACACAAAGGATCTATACACTAAAATATAAAATTTCAATTTAAAAAAAAATTGTCAAGAATATCCACATGTGAGTGTCCCATATTAGAAAAGAAGAGGAAGAAGACTAACATATAAGCCTAATGAACTATTTTATCTATTGATAATTGGTTTTAGAATGAAATCTCACTTGGACTTATCTGTGGTCTAACTTTCCTTCTCGTATGGTCCTGTAGGTCTATTGCTAATTTCATATGATATCAGAATAGGTTTGGCCCAAATTATTAACTTCTAAATTGTCTGTCTAGATATCTAGTCCCAACAGCTTAGTTCGGTTACTACTGTATTTATTTCAAATGCCAATTGAATATTCAGTTTCAATTACACTTAAAAAGAAGTGTTAATAATACCCACGTATAAATGTTCTATATTAAAAAAAATAAAACTAATATACAAGTATAGTAAACTAACCTACTTATTATCAATCGCATACTTGAACTTATTTGTAATCTAACTTTGTTTTTTTGACGTGCGCCCGTAAGCTCTTTGCTAGTATCACAGAAACATCTTGGACGGGACGGTCGTGTTAAAATAGGAAATAAGCAAGGGCAGAGGAAATTAGTAGTGAGGTGTCTTGTAGCAGTGAGTGGTGGTTAGAATTGGAGGGAATGGTGTTCTGTGGCCGACAAACGAAAGTTGAACCCAATCCGTAACAACGCACATGATGACTCTAACAATGGCACCAGACCTCTCTTTTCTTTCCCTCCCAATTAAACACTCTTTTTTCTTCTCCTCCTCCTCCTCCTCACCATCATCTCTTCGTAACACTTGTCTGCGTCCTCCATTTCCAATGCTAAAGCTTCCTCATGCAACAAGAACAAGAAGAAAATCCTCCTATACTTCCCCAATCCTCTTCTGTCAAAGTACTCTCGGCGCCGAGACCCAACTCGACCTCGTCCATGTTGGCCAGGATCGTCTTTCCAAGGTTCTTTCTTCTTCTTCTTATTCCGTTTCTTTAGTACTTATAATGTGTATATACTTAGTGAGGTATACAGGAAGAGGAAGAGAAAAAGAGATGATAACTCTTTGGTTTTGTCAGGTTCCTATTTCGCAAATCAGGAATTTCTGTATCATAGCACATATAGATCATGGGAAATCAACTTTAGCTGATAAATTGCTTCAGACAACTGGTACTGTGGAGAAACGTGAAATGAAGGAGCAGTTCCTTGATAATATGGATTTAGAGAGGGAAAGAGGCATCACTATCAAATTGCAGGCTGCTCGCATGCGTTATGTTTATTTTAAGGATCACCAACCATATTGCCTCAATCTCATTGATACTCCTGGCCATGTTGACTTCTCATACGAAGTTTCACGCTCTCTTGCTGCTTGCGAAGGTGCTCTCCTTGTCGTGGATGCTTCCCAGGTCTGCTCTGCCTTTCCAAGCATTTATCATCATAACACCAACTTCAAATTTTCAAACTTGTATCATCCAAGTTAATTTGTTGCTTTTTTTAAAAATTTGTTTTCATGCAGGGAGTGGAAGCACAAACGCTTGCCAACGTTTACTTGGCCCTGGAAAACAATCTAGAAATCATCCCTGTCAGTCATTTCTCTTCCCAACCATACACTCTATGTTACTTCTGTTTCTTCTTCCAATTAGAAGATTCTAACCAAGTGTTTGACACTTTTTTTCTGTTAACAAACTCTAGAACGTAGGCTTTGCCGTTAGAGTGAAAGTTATGAAGGGATGCAAATTTAATCTTCAAATACTCACTTTCTTAATAGAAAACGGATCTCAGTGCTATATTTGGATGACGGACTTTTTATCTTGTCTATTCAATTTGTTATATTTCATGATTCAGCTGTTGATTGAGATGGATTGTTCACATCTATTGCAGGTATTAAACAAAATAGACCTTCCAGGTGCCGAGCCCGATCGTGTCCTTCGAGAGATTGAAGAGGTTGGTGCTAAAAGTGGAACAAGTTAATTTGACTCTATGTTGCCCCAGTACAGGTGTAGCTGTTTATGTTGCATAAACTTAGTTTTTCTTGTCAATTTCTTATCTTGCTAAGATGGTGGAAAAATTTTCCATTCTCAATGTCGCTGATTCATAGGATGATAGAGCTCTTCACTGGGTATCCCATTGCAAATTTGAAGTAACCAACTTCTGTTGGGATACAATGAAATGGCCATACTTTTCTTATTACTATTGTTACTTTGGATAGAAGAAAAAAGAAGCAACCAACTTTTGCCTAATTTATTAACAACCACATAATTTCTTTCTACGTTCCTAGTATGAAGTTATCCACTGAAGACGTTTGTCAGTAATCCTTATCTGACCTACTCATGATGCATTTTACTCCTTGATGGTTTTCACACCAGATATTTATGTGACTAATAAAATCTAAAGGTACTCACAAATTGACACATCTTGCTTTGCAGGTTATTGGCTTGGATTGTAGCAATGCAATACTCTGCTCTGCAAAGGTTTGTCAATTTTGATCACTGAAATGCTTTTTTATACAATGGAAATGTTTCTTTTCACTTTGAAAACAATAATCTATGGTGTTGCTATTGTTATCCAGGAGGGAATAGGTATAACTGAAATATTGAACGCAATTGTGGAAAGGATTCCCCCACCCCGTTCTACTGCTGATATGCCCTTGAGGGCTTTGATATTTGATAGGTAAATTCCCACTTCATCTTGGTGATTGGATTTATTGGTGTTAACAAAATCTGCTTTGGTGCTAAGGATTGTCTTTGCATATTGTTATTATCTGTGCATCCCCTTATATGTCCAATTTTGTTCTGAACTGGGTACAGACCTTTGATTCTAGCTTAGCTTAGATAATATCGTGCAAAATTACGCTTCATTGACAAAGTGGGTTTGATGTGTGCTGATGTTGTTTAAACTTTTATTGATGGAAAAGTGTGGCTACTACCCCTGTTGCATTAACATCCACATTTCCAATGACTAAGGTGTGTTGACCTACATTAAAATATATACAAGGTTCAGAATGCGTCAATATCTTTTCATACATATGTATAGGGTATATACGCAGATGTTATGCATCAAGTGCATGTCAATTTCATACAACTAGAGAATGCCAATGCATTCGAAAGGAACTCCATTTTCATTCTTTGAAATTGTGTTAGCATGATAAATCTCATTTTGACTTCTCATTTAATTAGCCTGTTTATCTTCACAGGAAGGGTTCTATTGCTATCTGTTATATCAGCTTGTAAATCTTTATGCAGTTACTATGATCCATATCGTGGTGTAATTGTTTATTTCCGAGTTATGGATGGAAACATAAAGAAAGGTGACAAGATTTATTTTATGGCTAGTGGGAAGGTAATGTAAACTTATTCGTGGATTATCAATTATGGTTCATTGCTTTTGCTGCTACAGTAACAAACAAATATATTTTGTTACAAATTACCTTGTTGAGTTCAATGGTTTTGTGACTTGTTTACTATTTCCTATTACTTCTCACTAAACTTGCTTCTGAAATGATAGGATTATCATGCTGATGAACTTGGAGTTCTGTCTCCTAATCAGTTACAAGTGGAAGAATTGTATGCTGGTGAGGTAAAATGATGGCAACCACTTATCATTGTATTGTAATTTGGTCTCTCTCTCTCTCTCACCCATACACCCACAAACAAACAAAAACAGACATGCGAACACATTTTCTTCTGTGGCACAGTTTGGTGAACGTTATAGACTTCAAACTGCAATTGTCAACCTGCCATAATGGCCATGCAATCAGCAGCTACTGTATAACTGTCTTGGATGATGTGATAGGAAATAGGAAACCTGCCCAGAGCTGCATCTGGGTGCTAGATCTCCTCTGCGTAATGTCACTTCACATGATATTCAAAATAAGGATCAAAGTCAAATTTTCCTTTTTTGCATTTTTGTTGGGTCTGCATTTCTTTTTCTTTTTGACTACTTACTGAAGATCTCATAGCTGAACATTCCTTCTTACTTCACTGGATTAGAATATAGTGATGCCTTTTTACTTCTAACATATATGTTTTCAGGTGGGCTACCTTTCTGCTTCTATACGATCAGTAGCCGATGCAAGGGTGGGTGACACTATTACTAACTATAGTAGAAAGGCTGACAAGTCCCTTCCTGGATATAAGGAGGCCACTCCAATGGTGTTCTGTGGTTTGTTTCCAGTTGATGCAGACCAGTATTTTTCTTGCTTGTCATTGGTTTTCCTAGTTCCCTTTAGCAGCATTTTACATACTTGTGTCTCTAGGATTACTCATCTTTATATTTGTACCCAGGTTTCCAGAGTTGCGTGATGCACTAGAGAAACTACAACTTAATGATGCAGCATTGAAGGTGCATAAGGCTTGCTAATAAGCTATTAGTTGCAGTTATTCTCTTCCAAGTTTTGAGACTTAAAGCTTCATATAAACTTAACATTGAAGCTGGCCAGCAATATGATTTTCCTAAGGAATCAAATCTCAAGTGCTTGATCTCTTACAATGATTAATTACTAGGAAAAGAAGATGTAACCTGATTTTTTTCCATTATCATGTTTGTCATTTCTTTAAATTATTTTCTTCTCCTCCCTGAATATCTTACTTTGAAGCATTAGTATTAACGTCAATGGTAGGCTGAGTGCTCTTGCCATATTGAAGGATTGTGTCAAGAAACCATTCAATTTAAAAACTTAAACTATTAGGTGAGGCTTATGAATGAATTAATAATGCTCTAATGCACTCCTTGTATGAAATATAGATAAATAATTATAAGTGACAAATCCTTTACAAAATAGGGTAGTATAACTTCAACTCTATATGTCCCAATCATATAGACTTCAATACGATTCCAATGTACTATCCAACCCCAAAACTTTAGCTGTTACCTAAGGTGCAGCAATGTGTCGGATGTTATTCCACATGTAGTACTGTCTTTTGTGTTTTGAAGTTCACAAGTTAAGACTAGATTGAAAAACCAGAGGTTTGAGTATTTGGCTTATAGGTGTTTAATTGCCTAATTAATTATTCTCATTATGTATCGAACACTATCTCTAGTCCATCTAGCTCATATAATTCTAATCATTTATTAGTTTCATTGGTTCTACTTTCATCAATCCTATGCTTTTTAATTCCACATATTAGGCATGTGGCCCCTTTTGGGACCTAACATTTCTCAATATATATGTTGGAAAGGAATGTGTGAGCATAAAATTTTGAAGCCATTGAATAAAAGGTTTGATTCTGCCTGTTTCTCTGCTACTCTGCAGTTTGAGCCTGAAACTTCAAGTGCAATGGGATTTGGCTTTAGATGTGGGTTCTTAGGTCTTCTCCACATGGAAATAGTTCAGGTCTGCTTTCTCTTAAGGTGTCAGCTATGTTTGTGATTTATGGCAGTTCAGGATTGGGTCTGAATTGGTATGTTCTTACAGGAAAGGCTTGAGAGGGAATACAATCTGAGCCTAATAACTACTGCTCCTAGTGTTGTGTACAGAGTGAACTGCATAGACGGTGATACTGTAATTTTCATTTAATCCTGCAATCAAGTATGCCTAGATTACACCTATTCATCTTTATGTCTTACTTAAAACATGTTTGGTGCGTCATAGTTCTCTCCATATTCATACTGTACAAATCATGTTTCCAGTGGATTCTTACTTTAGATTAATTGTTTGAGACCTTAAACTATGTACCTCCATATTTTATTGATTACTCATTTGGAATAATGTTAACTTTCTGAATCCAAACTGTATGTTGTCGAATGATTTTTGTTAACAAATTTTCTTGAAGGTTGAGTGCTCAAATCCATCTTTGCTTCCTGAACCTGGACAGAGGAAATCAATTGAGGAGCCATTTGTAAAGGTCTTTCTGTTTGCAAAAGGACTTGAGTAATATTGTAGGAGGTTTTATGAGCTCTATCTCACACACACACAGTTATTTCATGAATTGTAACCTATCCTGTAATTTTTCACTAGGTTTTATGAGCTCTATCTTACACACACACAGTTATTTCATGAATTGTAACCTATCCTGTAATTTTACACTAACTTGTTTATACAGATCGAATTGCTGACACCAAAAGATTATATTGGTCCACTTATGGAGTTGTCTCAAGAACGAAGAGCAGATTTTAAGGAAATGAAATTTATTACTGAGAACAGAGCATCAATCACATATGAATTACCCCTAGCTGAGGTAACCTTCTTTTAGCAGCCATTTGCCACCACCAATATTTGTTTGATGAATTCCTGTGCTCAGTTGCAAGCAAATCTTTTCCAAGTTTATGTCAATCCTCCTCTATATGTCACTTAACTAGAGTAGAATTTTCATTGCTATTCTTATGCTAGTGAAATTGTCTCTTAGTGTCTTGCATTTTGATTTTATAGATGGTTGGCGATTTCTTTGACCAGCTCAAATCAAGAAGTAAGGGATATGCCAGCATGGAATATTCTTTTATAGGGTAAGTCATAAGGCCTTTCAATAAGCAACTATGACTTTTGCTTGCATGAAGCGATTTGATCAACTTTGAACCTTGAAAAGCCACAAAGTCAAGTAAAAGAGATTCTTATGTTTCTCCATCTTGAGCTAAAAATTTAAAATAACTTTCATTCATCCATGTTTGAACCGTATAATCTTTGTTTTAGAACACTCACCTGGAAGACTATACCTTTAGTAATTATTCATTTGTTCGTACTTTTATTGCCAGTTATAGGGAAAGCAATTTGATAAAGCTCGACATTCAGATAAATGGAGATCCCGTGGAGCCTTTATCAACAATTGTACACAAGGATAAGGTAAATGAGGATATGTATTGAACTCAACGGTAAGATGATAGCAATATGAGATTTATCAAAAAGGAAATTTGTCTTTGACTTGATTATGGGTTTGCAATTTGTGGCAAGGTGCAGCGACTGTTGAGGGGTTGCACTTCCTGGGGGTGCTCTACCCAGCACGCCCCATGTTCATTGTACATGTGGGTCATGTTGAACCAGCCCTTAGTTGGTCGTCTGACTTCTTAGTTGGTCGTCTGACTTTCTATTGCAAAATATTCTAGAACTAAGAAATTAATAGAAACAAATTCAGTCTGGAAATAGGCTTAAGGAATAGCCATTCTTCTAGTAAAATCAAGCACCAATGCTGATGCCTTAATGCCTGCTAAAATGCCTGCCATGTCAGATGCATCTGGTAGACACCGGTAATGGCATCTTGCTCATAGCTAATAGATGCTGAAGGGGATTTTTACCTTTTCATTATAAAGATTACTTTGTCCACTCTTGATTTTTGTTGACCTTTTCTGATCATGATCATGTTAATTGTTAATACTAAGCATCTCTATTTACCTAAACTAATAACATAGGTGAAAAACGTCTAGAATGTTGTGTTGGGATATTTGTTGTTGATAGACTCTCTTCTTAGGCATATTCGGTGGGGAGGGCCTTGACTCAGAAGCTGAAGGAGCTTATACCACGACAAATGTTTAAAGTGCCCATCCAAGTAAATTTTCTATTCTCTTTTGAAGATGAATACTATTACTAATACTAGTTAAAACCTACTGTGAAATTAATTGATTGCTTGATATGATTGCTCTCTTATTAGAGCTTTCAAGTAAATTGTTTGAGATGGTTGACCCAAAGATTTCAATCTATATATTTTATTATTTTCAGGCATGCATAGGTTCTAAAGTTATTGCCAGTGAGTCTTTATCTGCAATCAGGAAGGATGTTTTAGCCAAATGCTACGGTAAGATGATCCTTTGCCCTCTAATATACTTTTAGGTGTTATCTAATCATTTAAATATTTTGTCAAGATTCATGAGTAGCTATATATGGTTAACTTATGATTCTAACTCGTTGGAACTGAGATTTTTTATATTTACTGTTTGTTTAAGAAGTTTCTCCTTAGCAAATCTTTGCAAATGAAAAAGACAGAAAACCAAAATGACCTTTCCCCTTGGTCCATCTTGGAAATCGTTTAGCTGGATCTAGTGAAGGATCAAGATATTAACTCGGTAAGCTGCTGGCATTTGTTAGCGGGTGACATGATTGCTTTTGTTCTTCTTGTAGGTGGGGACATTTCAAGGAAGAAGAAATTACTCAAGAAACAGGTACCTCGTTTTCAATTTCTGATGTATAAGATATTAGCATATTTGTTGCGAAAATGCTAACAGCATGTTTAAGAGAGAGTCTACTGGCTGGAAAAAAGTCATTGAACTGCTCTATACTCATTAATTTTTCTGTTCCTTCTATGATCAACTGTGTTTTCTATGAACTTCTACGTTTGTGTTTCGGAAATTCGGAGGGAAATCACTAATGAATTTTGTTGTACTCAGTTGATTGTCTTCCATTAATGTAGCAACTATTGCATGATGCTCTGTATCTTTTCTGGCCAGGCCGAAGGAAAGAAAAGAATGAAATCAATTGGCAAGGTTGATGTACCTCAAGAGGCCTTTATGGCAGTATTGAAACTTGAGAAGGAAGTACTGTGATTATTTAACTAACTCCTAAGATTTTATCAACTCCTGTAGCCGTTCCATATTTGCTGGGGGTAAAAGGAGAATGGTATAGTTTTCTTTTTCTTTGTGTTCAAGAATAGGGAAATGGGTTTAATTCAACTCTTAAGGAAATTCTCAAATCTTTATCTGTTGTATCATACTGAATAAGAACAGTAGATGCATTTCTTATCAATTTTGTCTCATACTAGTTAATCTTATCTTGATGTTGACAGAGAAATTGTTGCCAGCATTTTAAGCCACACTATAACATGAGGATGCAAGAGATCTGACATGAGCTAATGACTATAGTAATCTTGTTTAATTAGAAACCATATTAATCTAAATTATACATGTAGCGATGAGTTTCAATCCAAAAGCAACTGTATAGGTACTTGTTCTAAACATTAATGTACAGATAATTAAAGCAAGTGCATTTCTTATTTAAACAGACAAATCTATACTCAACAACAATTCTTCTTTTCCTGTTCTTTTGTGATTACACACATACCAAAGAGGAAGAAAAAGAAGTTTGCAACTGCTAGATGTAATAAATGAGAACTTTTAAACAGAAATCAGTAAAGAAGACGATGAAACTCACAACTGATCGCAATTAGTGGGAAGGAAAGACAAAGTTTCCTTCTCAAGATCATGAATTATCAACATGTTTTGTTGCTGAACATTACCAAATATAGACATTCCACTTGAACTCCCCATTGCCAAGCACAATATTCCCAAGTTTGTATCTGCAATCATATAGTTCTCTGCTGGCAACTCCAAGTCTGCATCTTTAAAGTGGAGTATCATCTTTGGGACATCTACTTCAGTTGCATCAGATGGCAATGTGAAGCACAGATCAAGTCCTGTCGACCCAGAATTGTCCACTGGTAGATTGATCTGTGATTTGAACTCTTTTTTCACCAAACTAAAACCACTGTCCTCCAAATAGGAAATGGTAGTGCCAGAGTCAATGATTAGGCCACCAGTGCCATCATCTTGAAGTGAGAAAGTGGATGTTTGGATAGGTAAGCGATTGCCACCAATGGATATTCCTTGAAGATCAAGATAATAGAAAGATGGCTGAGATGGGTTGTGGATTAATGGGGTGGTTTTGATTGCACTACTTGATGATGATGATGATGAAGAAGATGTGTCGTTCACACTTTTACTTGCGAGAGAGCCCATCAGGAGAGTACTGGTAGCTTTTGTGCTTTCAATGGAAGTCAGGCAATAAGAGAACCTGGGTTCCTTGAGCTGTGAAACAAGTGACAAAGGTCCACGACCAAGTCCCACCAGGCCACCACCTTGTGTGAACCCGTCACCTTCATTATCTTCTCCACAACCGAAGCCAACAGCGGGGACAGAGACCTCACCAAAAGTGAAGGTTTCGGTTGCCATGATGCCTTGTGTTGAGGAGTAATCACCGTAGGTGTAGAGATACTGACAGCCATCGTTGCACGTGGCGGCCTGAGAAAGTGCTTCACACAGTTGGCTAGAACACGATAACTTGGAGAAGGTAGAGGACTTTCTGGGATCAAAAATAGGGGTAGGCTGATCATAACACTGCTTACACGGCTGGCATTGCGTCCATATCAAGTCGCTACCAGTATCCATAATTGCAGAGTAAGCAGTGGGGGAAGTGCCAATGGCTATCTCCATCAGGAACTCACCATTTCCTGCAACAACTGGTGCGGCAACTGATGCTGAAGAAGAAGCAGCAGCTAAAACCATGGCCTTGAGACGTTCCATTCTGTGCCTTCCACGCTTCATGCCATGTTGGATGCGTTCAAATTTGGTTAAGTTCTTATCAGAATCTACATGCTTGAGGTTAACACGAAATCCACTATTAACCTCTCCACCACCAGATGTTGCGGTTAGTGATGATCCCCTAGATGTTGAAAGAGCCTGGGGAAAAAATACGGCTACTAATAGTAATAAGATCAAACACAAAAAATGGTCTGAACTCATGAAATAAATTGGTGTAGAGCACAAAAACGATAATGTTGTTGTAATAGAAACTATTTAAGGTATTGGAATGGAATACAGATATATATCAAGGCAAGAACAAGGAACTAAGGGTCATTGAATGTGATCTAATTGTGAGCAAAAGAAGCCTTAAGAAAAGGAATCCAAAAGATGTATGATATGGAACAGAGTCAATAGCTATAGCTTTAAGAGAGGGAATGAACCAGGGGAGATTGAAGTGGAAACAAAGGCAAATGCCAAATTGATAGTGGAGTGGAGGTTAATATATCTTAGAGCTTGAGGTAAACCATTGGAAGGGTCTTGCGTGATGGTTGGGAAAAAATGAGAATGAAAATCAACTACCTATCATATTGACAAGCCAAAACTAGCTTTTCTAGTTTTAATCAAATCATGTTTGTATTCCATTTTAACATTCTGGTGCATCTCTTTTGTAGCTTAACGGCACTTGTCTCATTTTTTTTCACGTGTGAAACAAGGAATGGTATTTTCACACATGCCATTTTGTGCACAAAAGAAGCTCTAGCTAGACCTTGGAAAAAGAAATTAATCATGATTGTACTGGTTCAAGGAAATGTTATTTGCTTGCAGTTTACAATACTTTGTCATGAGTATGTGGGCATGACTATATGAAGAATAAAGTTTTCAGAACATATATAGAGGTAAGCGTATACGTTAATGTTGTGGTCGGACAACTACTTTCCTCTAACACAGTAAACTTCACGCACTTCTTTTTTAACTTTAGAATGAGGTCTTAGGATCGACTGATGTTGAAGATCGAGTTCTGATTTGGAGCTGAATGTGTTGAGGTAATTCAGTAAGCAACCAGAGATGCAATACTAAAACATCTGTTAGATACTATGCCTTTTTATCATATCAACAGAATAAATAATAAATGCAATTTTGTTAATGGAAGCAGAGGTGTCTACTTAGGGAGAGAATTGAAGGAAAGAAGTAGAGAAATGTGTTGGGAAGTGGGTGGTCTAACGCTGTAATAGGGCCGACGATTAGGTACAGATAGAACCATTTCGGTTGAACGTCCTTCTTTGGAGTTAGGTGATGACTAATACATATATAGAGACAGAAGCTTCCTTTCTTCCTTTTGTTTTATATGTTTAGAAACAATTTAAGCTCATTATATACGTACATAGATACATGTACAGCAGCATATATAGCAATTTATCAGTTTAATACAGCAACCACATTCGATAAGTTCAAGTTCATAAACACAAGTAACACTTATAAGTATCATTAACATCTTCTTTACCTTTAGGTAGATCTATTTATAAACACCTTGTTTTAGCCATATTTAATATCAGAAAATAAAAAAAATAGAAGTTGACAAACCGAAAGGACAAAAATGCATGCATGGCCAAGGTTATAGTAACTAGCAAGTTAACAGCAAACAATCAGATTAGGCATTTGAATAGCAGTATGCACGAGGTAATGTCTAGTGTTAAAATCCATGCAATAGGTAATGAAGAACAAGCCTGGCAGTCTATTTCCTGAAAAAAAGAAACAGTACGAGGTGATGTTTGTTTGTTAAAAGATATGAGCTTTTCTATTTCATATTTCAATACCATTACCATAACACTACATATGCAAATAATAACTAACCTATACAAAATTTTTCAATATTGTGTACAAACCCTTTGCATCATAATGTATTTGGTGTAAGTCTGATTGGTCGGTTTATCTTGGCTTGGACAACTGGATGGCTTCTTGGTCAACACTGGAGTCTCGAGTCCAAACATATTGGCGAGACAATAGAGAGAATTCTTGGTTCCTCACATCCTCTAGCTGCTCCCACTCTGCCCATCTCTCAGCAAGACCTAATCCTTGCAGCATCTTCACCACTTCTGCCATTCCGGGGCGATCTTCGGGAGAGCTTTGGGTGCATAGCAGGGCTACCTGAACAATAGTCTCTACTTCCTTGCGCTCATAACTCTTCAAGTTGCTGTCAACAATGTCCTCCAGTCTATTCTCTCTTAGCAATTTTTTAATCTGCAGATGGCTCCGTGTTAATCTCTGTCATATATGATGAGACTCGTATAGAAACAAAAGGAAGACTTATCCGGATAAACAAATAGGCTTAAATTAAACATCTAAAAATCTATAAAGAAACGTACATGATCAAGCAGAAGAACATCCTCTTCCTCTTCAAGCCGGGTAAGATCAATTGCGCGCTGGCCGGTAACAAGTTCAAGAAGAGTTATACCGTAACCAAACACATCAGTTTTTTCTGATGATTTCCCAGTGGATAAATACTCAGGGGCAATGTGACCCATGGTACCTCGCACTTGAGTTGTCACATGTGTCAATTCAGTATCCACCAGCTTCGCTAGCCCAAAATCTCCCAGAACAGCTTCAAAATTGTCATCTAAAAGTATGTTTGCAGCCTTTAAATCACGATGTATAATCCTAGGATTACAGTGTTCATGTAAATACTCCAAGCCATGAGCAGTACCAAAGGCCACACGTTTTCTTGTTGGCCAGTCCAAGCTTTTCTCTCCAGGTTTCAAATCTGTAAAATACAGAAAAGGTGGAGAATAAAAGACATCCATGACTACTGAAATACAAGCAACAAAAATTCAGAAACTTACACACAACACCAATCAGTTAAGGAAGTTCAAATACCTCTCAAATGATAAGAAACACTAAGGTTTTTCATGTATGGATAAACAAGGATTCTTTCAGTTGAGGTTGTACAGAAACCAATCAACCGTAGAAGATTTCGATGAACTGCAACACTAATAAGTTGAACTTCTCTGAGGAATGCAGCCTCTCCCCCGGCATTGTAATAATCAGCAAGACGTTTTACAGCAACATTTGTGTTGTCTGAGAGGACACCTCTGTAGACTTTTCCAAACCCACCTTGTCCAATTACATTGCTTTCACAGAAATTGTCAGTTGCAATTTGGAGCTCACGCCATGAAAACCTTCTCAGCTGGGCAAAGGAAATGATGCAGTCATTTTCACCTGAACAGGAAAGACAAAAGTTGGTTTTACCAGAACCAAGTAAAACACAATCTGGAAGATCATCAGCTGTGTCTAATCTATCTTGCTGAATCAGGTCAATTATGATGTAAGAAATGGAGAATATATCATTGAGGTAAAGCATCTAACTTACTTGAGAACTATCTTCAAGCTGCGTGTATAAATTCTTGCCAGTTGATGAAATAGACCAGTATATCAGTTTTACAAATCGATGACAAATTTGGATGATCTTTTACAAGGAATGATAGAACAAGCAGACAGGTAATACTGAACAAGTTAGTAACTTTGCAGAGAAAGATGTTTTGGGAAAGACTCATTGGAAGAAGCAAAAATATGATCAATATATCTAATATATGACAACTATATCTTAAAATCACATTCAAGAATTATGATAAGGACGAATTTTACAGCAGAAAGAAAAAAATTACCAGCCACGTCGACAAATACATCAGTCTTGAATTTGTGAGCTATATGATACCGATAAGCAAAGCATGCTAGTATCATTAAAAGAACGAAAGCAGCACAACTTGAAGAAGCCATAACCACTCTAAGTCTTGAAATATTGGTTGAAACTGCAAAAGATCCCAAACTTTAAGATATCCCCTTAAGTTTTCCAATGAGAAGAATAAGAGGAAATGATTGCAATTGTTTGAAAAAGACCTGCAGGATGAGAGCCTGAAGCACAAGGTTCCTCCAACTTAGAACCACAATTGAGGTGAGTTGCTGTAAAACTGAAAAAAAAAACATAAAAAACCATAAAACAATTTGAAATCAAGATGCATACATTATAATACAAGCATGTAGAGAACTACTATATCAAGTTATTTTGGTTTGGACTAATTGGCATAAGAATACAGTATAATGAATATTCACTTCTATAACAGGAAATCTACAGAGATTTGGTCACAGAAAAGCCGCATCTTGACTTGAAGGAATGGTAATCTGTATGATGTCAGGCTAGAAGAATTAGAATTTGTTCGTTTTCTACAATGTTCATCAAATGAACTCGAAAACCAACCAAATAGGACTAAGACAATGTTCTTAATTGATCTTTTCTCAATGAAGAAATAAAGTCAGTGCCTAGAGAGTTGGGAGTATATAAAGATAGCTAATTTGAGAGAAATAATTAATCAAACATACTTAAAAGTTGGCACTGAAAAGAGCTCGATCGGTATTTTCCCACTGAAATTATTAGAGGAAAGATCCCTGCGAAAAAGAAAACATATCATTCAAGGATATCAGCCCAAAACCATCAGAGGAAGAAAAAGAAAAGGAAAAGAAACTATAGAATACACAACAAAAAAGAACTAAAATCTGTACAAAAGGCTACTTACAAATGCACCAATCCTTCAAGATTGGCCATTGAATCAGGAATAGGTCCAGTCAGGTGATTTGCACTTAACACCCTAGGACAGTCAGGAATTCAATCAGAAAGCTAAACGAAGTAAAGTGAACTGCTCAAACTTTAAGTTACTAATTCAATCAGAAAAGGAAGAAGCCAGAGTATTAGGGCTAATAAGGTGAATCCTTACAAATGCTTTAAGTTCGAAAGTTGACCCCAACTGATTGGTATGGAGCCATTGAATTTATTATTAGCAAGATTTAGATTTTGCAAGTGCGTCATGGTGCCAAGGTAATCAGGTAACACTCCTGACAGACTATTATTCTGCAATTCCCTGCAAAAGCCACAACATAACTAAAAAAAATCATAAAAATTGAACATTACAAATGACTCGCTGAAAGATCATGAAGGCAAAGTGATTAGCTTCATAAACACTCTTTGTATCGAGTAATTTGGCTAGAATACAGTGTAGTAAGTATGTTCACATGAAATGGAAGTTGTCATTCAAACGAGGCTTTTTGATGATGTGATAGGTTAAAAGTCAAATGAGAATTTTTTTTTATCGATCAACTTAAAAAGGGTGGAGTTGAATGAACACTTTGTATTCAATTGGCACTTTGTAGAAAGAAATCTAATCTGATTCTCTTTCCTTTACTTTCTCTTTTTAATTACAATTATCAGGAAATTTCCTTGTGATCTAGTAGATATTTATAAGAATATATTCCCTCGTGAGATAAAAGCAGCAATCTTATCAATCATGATTCCCACTTACAAGCTAACCAAAAACTTTAACTTAGTAATTGCAGGTGAAAGAGTTCCTGAAAATCCAATTGAAGCCAAACTCCTGCAATATTCATTCCCAGAGTAAATTTACAGCAGAAAATGATGATCGAAGAAAGCACTAAAAACAAAAAGCTTAAGTATCTTCAAAGACGCACTTACAGGGATACGACACTTCCATTTCTGCAAGTTACATGAGACCAACTAAAGCAAGGACTCACAAAAAAGTCATTCCAGTCTGTTATCTTGCCATCAGAGTTATTGAGAGACGCAAGAAGCTCAATCAAGGCTTCACCTGATTAGTAGAAAAGCCCAGATCCTGTATTAAATAAATGATATAGAGCAGCCAAATAACAGCTAGCAGCAGTTAGCAGAATTACTTCTAATGTGGAAACTAGAAGGAAAGAGAATAAACCATATAATCTGTATTTCTGATTTCACATGTATAAATGGCATGTGCATGTAGTTCTGTATCTTATCGAAAAATGTGCAGTCTTTCCCACATGAAAACAAAGTTTCACAAAGTGGGCATCCCACATATTCCACTAAAAACCATGGTACAAAAAGCTCTAGTTGTCTGCTCTAGCTGTTCAATGAATGTAAACTGAGGAAAGAAAGCAAAGGAATTAGTTGGAAAATGAGTGATTTTACTACTTCGAGAAAGGTAGTGTAGTGACTACTGGAGACACAAAATTACATGTGGCAGAGACCATTTCTATTGTTTTGATCAAAAGGAGATAAGATTTTATATTACTACATAAACATACAACGCTGTTAAAGAAGATAGGATCAGTACCTTCAACATCAGGCTGGTTGGATGAAAAGCTGAGAGTTAGGAAACTGAAAAGTAAAAGACAGTAGATGAACAGCTTCAGAGGACGCCTCATGTCCTTTAATATTCCACTTCCTTTGTCTGTCTTGTAATAATTACAAACACAAATAAGAGAAGTAACAGATTAGATTACTACTAACTGAGATAAAAATTCAAGAGGCTCGAACAAACATCATGATCACCATCATGTCAGACTTACAAGAAGAAGAAGGAAGCCAGTAGTTTTAACAACTACACACCTCTGTTAGATTTAGGCATTGCAAGAGTGCACGAATGGAGTGGTGATTGAAACGTGTTGATTTGATTAATGAAGCAGGAAATGATGCGAGATGGATATAATGATGAATTAGTGGGGGAGGGGACCCAAGCACCAAGCATTTGAGAGTGCCAATTGCTAAAACAAAAGAAAGAAAGAGCTATGAGCTGTCCCCTCCTCTACTACTCCTTACCATCTCTTATTGGTGGAATAAGAATATGAATCATCCCACTTACTCCTTACTAATGCCTTTTTCCTATTCCTAATTCCTTTTCTTTGCTTTTCCTCCAACTTTTTTTTATATGATCTTAACCAAAATTTCAACATGTGTTGCCTGCTTCTACACTAATTGCTTCGACTCATCAAGTGGGATTGGGAATCTGTATTACCATCAATACTTACTACAATTGCCGAGTGGAATCCATTCCGTTCTCTGTTATTGTTTCCTTTTGGGAAAAAAAGGATTGGAGGAGTAGCAATCTCAGGTTGCTGGACAGAACAGAGTGTGCTCCTCGTACGGACATAAGTAACTATTGGTGGAGGAAACACATAGTATAGTACTATTACATGCTGTCGGCATATTTGTTGAAAGAAATCACTTTGCGGGTTGCGTAATCGGGTCCTACGTCGGATTATATATCTCTGGATTCAACTATAACTCTTTTATCAATCCAAAACTTTTCCAATTGTTACATGTCATTGAGTGTTAGCATAGACATCACCTCTTCAAAGTTGTTAATACCTTAGTTTCATTCAAACATCTCCGGCAAGAATTCCTAACACACCAGTATTTGGCAACGTAACATAAAGCTTTACAATAGGCTTGCAAGTGAAAGCAGCAGCACAAAAAGAAGAAATTTTTGTACACAACCCACGGCATTAAACCTTTCTGACGCAGCAAATATCAGCTATCCTATCAAGATACTCTAACATATGGGATTGCGAAGTCAATCTCCTTTGCTCCTCTCTTCAGAAACATTCCTCATTTTTCTCATACTTTCCGACATTCGAATAACTAACTCAGACTTCATCCAGAGAGATGTCTTCGTCAGGCAAAACTAAAGTCAAGAGAGAGTACTTGACACGGAGAGAAATTTTGCCCTTATCAACATTGAGCTTTGCCCCTGACACGACCCAGTATCCAGGTGGATCCTGAGGTCCCCTTGTCATCTCTGTTGTGTCCACAAACTTCAAGAGTTTAGGTGTTTGGGTGGGCACTGGAGGACCCCCAGGATACACAGCAGAGTTTATATTCTCAGGTTGCTTTGGTGGTGGCTTTTGAGCAGTTGATGAGAGAGTGCTGCTAATCAACGATGACATTATTCCAGATCTCTGGGCCACAGCAGGGGAGCCGTCCCACTCTATTTTCCTCGCAGAAGTGGCAGTGGCACCAATAACTTTGGAAAACTTGAGCCTTAGAAACAAAACCTTTTTGAAACCAAAGTTTCCAACTTCAAAACGAGCCCCTGTCACAATTGATAGATCGTCTTCACTCTCAACAGGGGCTGTGCAGACGTGTGAGAAGCTCTTCCACTGTACCTTTTCATAATACCTGCGGTCAGAGGAATGAACGGGGATGTTGTCATCATCCTCTTCCTCAAGTTGGAAGCTTTTTGGCTGAGATGAAAGATGCTGCAAATGTATCGCTAAACAGTTACTTCGTTTCCCTTCCAAATACAATCGAAGTCCTGTAACTGGCTTCTTGCCCACATCCACCTGCAATCCAATGAATATATTACTACTGTGCATAAGCATGTGATTACCTTCCTAGAACAACTCATTGATATATTTTAAGTTGGTCAACTAAATTAAATAAAGATCAACGGGAAATAGGATAGGAACATGGTGATTATAAGCAGGGAAAGAAAGAAAAGTCAACATCTAAGTATCCCAGCATCATCATTTGTGCTCACTGCTAACAATGATACATTCTTTCTTCAAAGAGAATAAGAACTAATGGATAAGAAGTTTAGAAAATGAAAAGTGAAAGGGACATTCATCCAATGAAAGATCATCTCGACTTGAAAGATCCCACAGAGAGTAAAAGCATTACTTGTGTTGTATTAACGTAAATTTTAGGCCCCATGAAGCTGAACTGTAGAGATGCATTGCCTTGTTGTTTCCTATCAGGACCTAGGGCAAGCTCACCAAACACTGGTGCCCATTGCCTTGGAATCTGGAACTCCAGAAACTGTTGTAACTCTTCAATTGGCGGCTTATCTACAATGGAAAGGAATAAGTAACTAAGACGTGCATTGTTATATTCACCACAACTTGTCTAGAATGGTAACAAACGTCTGGATAATCTGCTCAAACAATAAACCAATAGGTGGGATGAAAACAATAGCAAGTTAGCAACCAAGTTCTGGCATTATGCAGCTCATTATTGCAGACAGAAATGGTTAGTTTTCCACAGCTACCTCCCTTTGCCTTATTATTATTTTTAACCAAATAACAACTTCAGCGTGAAAAGCTGAAAAACCTAATGTGCTGTTCAACCGTGCCTGATACTCATCGAAGAAAAGTCCACAGAGCTGATGAATTAATTTTCGTCCAAATGATGAACGAGAGAATGCCACCAAAATATTTTAAACAAGAAACAGATCCAGTCGACGTATTAACTCGACAATAAGGTTAAATCCATCCACATAGCTGATCAATTAATTTTCCCCCAAATGATGAATGAGAGACACATTAACTCCACAATAAGGCTAAATCCACTAGCAGGAAATTGAAGTGAGAGCACTTAAAATGGAAGATATCTAAAGCATGTAAAGATTTATCAAACTATATTTGTTTGTAAAAAAATAAATAAAAATGAACTACACAGCATAAACCTTGGAAATAATATACTGTAAGTTCCATAAAACCCAATAAGATGATGAATCAATACTTAAGAGCCAAGTTACAATAAACACTTACTAGATACACCTATGGGTTACCACAATTCTACGTCCATAAGTCAATTTAATATGATCTCATACTCTTCTGCCAACAAGTCAGTCATGAAACACCTTCAGTTGATTTGTTCAACACCACAAAATGCACATTCTTTGCAGCTTCTGGCTAAAACTTAAGAAACATGCAGCTAGGACGTTGACTATCAGAAGACTCAAATTGTAGATGAACTAAGCCCCCCATACTTTCTTCAAAATGTGGAATTATTCAAACGTTAGGATGAAAATTTTGTTAACAAATCAAAAGATCTCCCATTTAGTGCCTCGAGAAACAGGGAAGCAACAAGTTGGAAACCTGTAACTTGCAATGATTTATGCTTTAAATAGTTAACAATCAGTTGTCAACTTGGAGTTACTTTTTTTTCCTGCAGGGAGCATTTACTTACTTTTTTTCCTGCAGGGAGCATTTAGTAAAGTGCTTAAATGTGCAAAGTCAAATTCTTCACTGAAATGCTGGTGATGAGTACAGCAGTGCTGCATCCTAACACCATGTTTGAACTTCATAAAATTTACTCACACACAAACGAATGAGAAGGTTGATACTCACAACGAAGATAGAGATTAATGGCATGTGTCAGGAATCCACTCCCATTAATTCCGCTTAATAGCGATGTAAATGGGACAAATGTCATTGAGATAACATCAGGTTCAAGCTGAACAGTGTGACACCAATCACTGTGTGGTAAGTTTTTATCTGATCCACCTCTCCGCTTGCGCAAGACTTTGATATCCTGCATTATGATATGGGTAACAGGCATAAGCTACTGAAATTGGACATCTTGGACCAAAGACTAATCATAGTATAGAAGTTACGAATATCAAGGAAATTTATGTTATTAAAGTGAAAAGCAAGACAAACCAACAACTATTCTTTTCAAGAAACTAGTAAGACACATTGCGTCTGCAAGAGGTACCTCTGTATTGGAATAAGAAGAGGATGACATTTGATTCATGAAAGAGAGCCTCTGATCCTTGACAAACTGGTACAAAGATACGCATTAAGGTAATTGTGGAACTTTGCATGCAATAAAGAAGTCTGAAGTGTTAGTTGAAACTTGAAAATGATCTATCAAAAATCTAAGATAGACATATATGCGCTAAAACCTTGTCCATTTCCTGAACCCTGGCAGAATTCACAATATTTTGTCCACCTCCATCCGTGAAAACTTTGTCTGCCATGTCTTTTAACTTCTTCTGTAAATCATCGGGTTGGAGAAGTGATGACTGTTGCTGCTTTACATATATTGTCTCCCTTCCCCCCATTTTCACGCCAGCAATAATATGAGTACCGTACTTCTCAATAAATCTGGAAGTAAGCAAACAAGTATATTGAGATAAAATACAAGCAAACATTACGTATAGATAACCTTCGCAAAAATACTCACTCTAGCCTAAGCATTGTGTGAGTCAGGGAAATTAAATGAGGTGTAGTTCAATAAAGTGGCAGGTAATAAAAGAGTGTGCACATGGAAAGGATAAGACTGCAACCTCGCCAAAGCAGTAGGGTCCCAAGATGATGGGACAGCTTCCTTGACATGGTCGCAAAGCAGAAGCTGGGATTTATCAAGGGCCAAATTGTATAAAGTGATGGAGACACCATCAAAAGCAAGAGCTTTGGTGTTGGCAGAATCTTTCTGCCAAACTCCGGTAAGTTCAAATGCAGAATTGAAATGGCCGGTTGGGATTTTCCCAGAAAGTGACAGTTCCTGGTTAAATTGCTCTGACATCTACAAGGAACAGGGTTGGAAGTTGGAATCAGTGACAGTTGATTCAGTATACATATTCATTCTGTTGGTGTGATTGAAAGAACATAAATAAAAAGAAAGAGTGAAGGTCTATACCTGTTGAAAAGAAAGAACGTCAGAGGA
The DNA here is from genome assembly GCA_027563825.1 of Erythroxylum mucronatum. NCBI lineage: Eukaryota > Viridiplantae > Streptophyta > Magnoliopsida > Malpighiales > Erythroxylaceae > Erythroxylum > Erythroxylum mucronatum. The sequence goes on from JAOSBP010000204.1 coordinate 29,091,903, forward strand.
GAACCTCAAACGTTCTCCTTTATCACAGTGGATATACCTGGAGACACCGGGAACAATATAGCCACCACCTGGTATTCTCATGTTACGCACTTCATCACCACCTTGGTCGATTAAGATTACTTTTGATTTGCAGTATTTTAGCCTCAAGTCAACGGTCAGATCGTATCCTTTTCCAATGGCCTCTACAGCAGCCTCTGCTGCTTTCTTTGCACCCGCCATTAGTCCTCCTTCTTCTTCCTCGTCTTATTTGCTTCTTACAACTTTATATGATCAATTCCAACAAGAAGATGAGTTATTAATATAACATAGTAAGTAATAAAACGGGAGGACGATATTCCGAAAGGCAGGAAACAAATTGAACTAACTACCAACTGTAATAAGAAAGATCCATACTTGTTGGGAGCACAACTAGGAAGAACGGCATGAACAAGAAGAAGGAGACGATGATGATGAGGAAGATGGAAAGCAGTAGTTCTTGCAGAGGTTGTGGTTGTCAAGTTGATTAATTGTGATAGGACCAAGACACAAGAATTAAAGGAGGTAGTCAAAAGGATTGAGCTTTAATTGTCATTTTGAATATTAGTTACCGTGTTGATTTGTTCTAATGACATCAGAAAAGAAATCAGTGAAAAAGAAGAAATAAAGAGAGGTTAGGTAGCAGGATGAGGAGGAAGGGTCAAAGGTTTTGTGGTCTTCTGAGAACAGAGCAGACAAAGTCTTAACATTCCTGTTCCACGAAGGCAGGCAGCTGCCAGAAAGTTCGGTCGCAGTCAAATATTGAAAACATTTTATATGCAAAAATGCATTTTCTACCCAGATAGAAAATAATTCAGATTTCATACTCTCAATGAAGGGACATAAATAGCTAATCTGATATAATGCTGCAATGTAAATACAAATTTTCATTGCACCTGCTGTTCAATCAGATTTGATTATAAAAATCTAATCTTGTTGATCAATAATAATTATTAATTTGTGGTAATGACATAAAAACTCTCTTTAAAGCGTTTTATATGATTTATATTTCTGAAATAGGGTAGGAGTCATCTTCGATGCATGCCATTATCGATCAAGAGCAGTTGAGGTTTATGCTACGTTCCAACTTCAACCCACAAGAAATAACTGAATTCTGCTGCATCCCTTATTCATACAACATTTTCCGAATCAAATTACAAGAACCCAAGTAGCTCCCCTTATGGATCAGCAAGCCAAAATCTGGACCTACTTTGTACAATGGCATGGAAAGAAATACTACATGGAAATCAAAAGACTAAGGGAAAACAGAAAAAGTACCATATCTTATCCTGACTTTAAAGAGTCTAGAGGGAAAAATTACAAAGAATTTCCTCAGAACAAAAAGTTACCATATGCTTTTCACCTGCACCAGCATATGGATTTTAAAACAAGCTTCTCTGCCACAACAATATGCTATTTACTTGAAATGATCTTGTCGGAGAATTGTGACAAAGTTTGGAGGTGCTTCATCTTCATCCTTCTGCTTCCAGAGTTCCCCATTTCCGTGGATATACCAGGACACTTTTGGTGATAATGGTGTATAAAGATCTGCATGCTTGAAATTATCAGTAAATTTTCACACTTTACTTCTGTACAGCACCAAAATATTTATATCACCAAGATTCAGCGTGTCTTATTCCCTTTCGACTGATAGTGTGTGCATGCATACTATTTATCTAGCAATCAACCCTTGATTGGGTGAACGGAAATCTTACAATCCAAGATGGCTAAATTCAATTGCTACAAAATCAATAAATTTAATAAGGCTAAACCCAAAATGTAGAAAGATAATGAAGGAGCACCAATAACATAGGAGATGGTATTACCTTGCTAGCCACTAGAACAATTCATAAACATCCCAGAAGTTGCATAAAGTAACACGCGCATTTTTTTTAGCTTCTATCTCACATAAGATTGCATACACGTAGTAACCAAAATGATCAATGTTTCCATTATATATGCATGAGACAAATACCTGATAGGAAAGGTGAATCTGGTTCCCTGGTACTATGCAACACTATTGTCCCAGATAAGACTGTAATAAATCCACAAAGCTCTGATGCTATGTTGCTTGCACTTTGACCGGAATAGTCCTAAAAAAAGCAAACATATAATCGGATATCTTGTGTTTACTTCCCAGTGTTTTCCCTATCCCCAAGAGGAATAATAAAATAAAGAATAATCTTCACATTGGAGAACATATTTAAAAAAATCTTAAAACATTATTTTATTATTATTTTTGGCAAATAATACCTTAAACATTATTGCGCTAGCGAAAATAGTAAATGACGTGAACATGGCATAATAAATGGGAGAAACAACTGCAGTGTTGAAAGTGTCCAATGCCTGCAACAATGGTAGCATAATCAGATGACAGTTCATATTGGACTAGTAGAAAATATACTTTCACTGTGGGTAACAGTGGTTTGATGACTCTGTAAGAGTGCAAATAAGAATTAGTGACGCTCAAGTTGATTCTATATTACATTCATCTTCATCTAAAGTTGATGGAAAAAAATTTGGTCTAACTAATTCTGGAAAAGCTTAAATCTAAAAATAATAGCCCTAAAAAGATAAAACAAGAATAAATGTATTTTCATATAAATCCAATATTTTTTTTATAATCCTGCCATCACCCACAAAATAGTTGGTCATAAAAGGTTGGTAAGAATGACATAGCATGCTAGTGAGAACATGAGAAAAGATGAAGCAATCTAAACCAGAACTAGAGGTTGTATAGTGGTTGCGACGAGCCTTCCTGTTGGTAAGGAGAGCAAGGCTTGTAGAGACAAAGAAGGAAAGATGAGTTAGGATAAGAAAAATAATCACTCGGTGCATAAAAATATGAAGTAAACTCTTGGAGAAAGACGAAAGATGTAACTTAAACAACGTGTGTTCTAAATAATTTCAAGCTCTCTAAATTTTCCAAAGATTTTGGGTAAAGATTTAGGGATCTTATGTGGATGCTTTTGTTGGACAACAATATCAAAAAAGGAAGGCAGCAATAGTAGATGCAGCCTAGCTTACCCAATTAGTGTTTTATTGTGTTTCTTTTAAGTGTTAAACTTTCTATTTAGTTAGGATCCTGTAATCTAAGATCTCTTTCTTTTGTAAGTTAAGATCATATAGTTTAGGATCTCTTCTTGTTATTAACAACCTTTAAAAAGGCTCTGAGTATTTAATAAAAGGAAGCAATTATTCTCTCAGCAAGTTAGTCGTAGAGGGGCTCTGTCAAGGACGAGTCTGCCTCTCCAAATTCACTATACATCTAAAGAAAGATTCTTCCATGTCTAAACTTGTGACTAGATCCTATGCTAAGGCTTAGAATATTTTGCTATCAGAATCAAGTGTTATGGGTGATGCAGAGAATTTGGCAGCCAAGTTGGACTCTTTTATGGAACACATGGCTAGGCAAAGTGCATTAGAATAGCAGATGGTAGAACTTTCCTTCTCGATTTGGGGGGCAGGAAAGGGTTACGTTAAAGATGATGTAAAGGGGCAAAATAGTGATAGCTAGGGCCAAAACGAAAGTTTGGAAGACAAATCTAAATCGCATTTGGGGGGATCCATTGTGCCACGACACTCCAAGATGAAATTTCTATTTATGATGGCAATGACGACCATTTAGGGTGGCTGAAACAACGTGAAAAATTCTTTGTCAATCAAGACTGCTAAAGAAGACACGGTTGGCTTATCCACATTTCATCTATTGGGTGAGGCACAACTATGGTTTGATTAAGTGGAGTAGTAGGAGGCAGAACTAGATTGGAGGCACTTTAAGGAGTCCTGTCACATGAGATTTGGGCCAACTATGAGTAATAACCCCTTGGGAGAACTAGCCAACCTTAAACAAACCGAGACATTAGAGGAATATGAACAACACTTCCAATTGTTATTGCCAAGGCTTCTGATCTTAAACTTCACCAGCAAATAGACCTCTTTACCGCTAGGTTGGTAGAAGAACTCAAGATTGACATTGAGATGCAGCAGTTAGGGAACTCAAAATTGCCATGAATATGATTTGGGCATTGGAGCGTAAGCAAAGGGTTTCCTAGGGAATCATAACCTCGCAAACCAACGTGACTTGGCCCACTCCCAAATCAACTGTCGAGTATGTTATCTCCACTAACAAGAGCTTTAATGCAAAGGGAGGGGAACGAATGACAAAACCAATCGGTAGGCCCTTTTGCACCGTTTTTCAAGAGACTAAGACAAGCAGAAGTGGTAGAAAAGAGAGCCAAGTGACTATGTTCTAAATGTGATGAATCCTATTTAGGATGACACAAATGTAAAAGGATATTCTGGATTGAAGTTCCAGATGCCAAAAGTGAATCAAAGAAAGACATAATGGAATATCCTAAGATTTCTCTACATACCATTAGTGGGATCTACAATTCTCCCACCATACATTTGTGAGCGGACATGTCAGAAGTTACTATCTCAATGCTAATAGATTCAAGCAACACATATAACTATCTGCGTGAAGGTTCAATACCAAGTTTGGGACTAGAAGAGTAGAAAAGACCAAGGCTGCAAGTCTATGTGACAACGGGGGAACGTGCACCTAGCATCGGCATCTATAAGTCGGTACTATTTCAAGTTGCAAATGACATCTTTCAGGCTGATTTTGGGTTTGATGTGATTTTAGGAGTAAAATGGCTTCGCACTCTTGGTCCGATTTTTTGGGACTTCAACTCCTTGACTATGAAGTTTGTCCTAAAAGGGAAGGAGGTGTTGTGGCAAGGACAACCTCAGGAGGCATAACTATAACTTAGTTTGAGGTAAGGAAATAATTCAACTATAGTAATATTGGATAAATTACTGCCAAGTTTGCATACCTGTTCATGGAACCTTCCAGATTGCCAAATAGTCATGAGTGCAACAGCTTCATACCTCTCAAACGTAGGTCAGGACTAGTTGTAGTGAGACCTTACCGGCACTCACATTTTCAAAAGGATGAGGTTCAAAAGCAGTGTACCTGGGATGCTACAACAAGGGATCATTCGGCCAAGCAGATCCCCGTTCTCTTTCCAAATCCTCTTGATCAAAAAGAAAGATGGCTTATAGCGTTTTTTTTGTGGATTACTATCAGGTCAATGTTCGCATAGTTTAGGGTAATTTTCGGATTCTAAAGGTGGATATTGGATGAACTTCGTGGGGTGCAACAAGCAGAATTTGGTCAAATATTGAAATAAACTTTTTTAGTAATTAAGACTCAAGCACACACAACGTAGTAAACTCAAATAGTGAAGCACTAGTCACAAATTCCATCCACAACTAAAACTCCTCATTAAATCAACTAAATATGATTATTAAGCAGAAGGGGCTTTCAGGTGAGGGGAAAAAAAGGTGTGAGACCAAAGTAGGGCTTTTTTTCCTTTTGTCCTCAAGATATCATCTCAACCATCATTTTTAATATTCTTAGTTGGCTTCACCAAAAGAAGCAGCCAATGCTACTTGGCGTTTGAAACTCTTTTGTTAGGATAATCTACCACCAAAAACACAGATAATTCAAGCCCATCACATTAAAAATCAAAATCACAAATTTTCCTAAGATAATACATATTCCAAAGGCACTCATAGATATTGATTATGTATGCATTTAACTACCAAAAGTCCAAGATTTGGTGAAACTCCTAGGCATTCAAATATTGATGTGGCCATTGTTGAAATTCCTCTATATTCATAGAGTGGATACAACCATCAGTTGAGAGAGAAAATGGATGATAGACAAATCAAACCGAAGCTTGGTCGAGCAATAGAGGAAGAAATACAATCTACAAGGAGCTTATTAACAAGCTTGAAATGGAGAATTCTAGTTTAAACAGAACTGCACTGAGTTGCTTATGCAAATTTCAAAGACATAATAGAGCAATCATACATGAGATAGCATATTTGGCCAAGTCAAGTTAAAAGATTCAATCATTAACCCTATCATGGGAGAGTTCGCATAATCACTAAGCTACTAACCATGTTCAGATAATTCAATTGAGTGATGATGCAGGTTACAGCAACCATTGTAAAAATCCATGTCTGGAAGTATTTGGCCTGATTTATTCCCTCAATTGTCAGTTTTATTGCAATGCCTATGGCCTTTACACTCATAACCTGCAAAGTGGAAAACCAGTCGATCTGAAGATCAGATCTGGGGTCTCATAACAGATCAAAAGTGGAAATTCTCAAAGCAAAGCAAACTATTTCTATCATACTAAGTCAATAGTAATAAATAAATTACATACTAGACAAATCGTAAGAAGAAATTAATAACATAATTGACAAATTGCTTACCGTCAATGATCCAACTACAGAGCAGATTCCTATATAAATCATGATGTTTGTTTGGCCAAAGCGGGGAGCACAATAAAGAATAAGTACCAATGCTACAGCAATGACAGAGGCTGTATACAAAAGAAATGCTGGACAAGGATACACATCGAGCCAATAAGAAGCAAAACTTTATAGAAAGGGACAAAGAAGAGAAAAAGAAAATTGCAAGTAGAATACCAGGCTGGGTAGCTAGAACCCAGATTTCTTCAACAGATTTAATAGATCGCTCTTCTGGGGCATGAAGCACAATCATCGTGGAACCCACTATGCACAAAAGACAACCCAGCATTCCCATTTTTTGCAGTTTTTCCTTCAACAAAAGATGGGCTAGTACAGCACTACCAAGTTGTGTACACACTTCATCAGAAGAACAAATTGGATAGGTGGTTCAAAACCATTGGTAGTTAAACCACGCATTATACGCAAACAAGTAGTAAAGCATAAATCAATAATACCTCACTATGATACTCAATGCACCAAGCGGGGTCACAAGAACAGCAGGAGCATATATGTATGCCACGAAGTTAGCAATTTCTCCAACAACCACTGTTAATTTCCATCAAAGATTTTTTTTTTTTTTTTGAAAAAAAGAGGGAAGATTAGGGAATGTGAGCAGATGCATTATTTCTATGGAAGAATCATTGTGAAACTAATAAATAGTGAAAAAGAACTCCGAAAGCAGAAAGAAGCGATATGCTTACTAGTGAGCATGCCAATCCACCAGAGGGGCTCCAACAGATAGCCATATCCTCCGACACCTATAGAAGGAGAACATATACGCAATTTAATAAGAAAGAAAAGAGCGAAGCTTGCATTTAACAATCAAAAAAGAAAAAGAGAGTAAAACTTCATATTTACAAGAAGAGAAGATGTTTGAAGATAATTACTAGCACGAGGACCATTGACGCCGGCCTTTCTGAGACCCTTCTTCTTGATGATGAAACTGGAGCCTATAAAGGCACTGGATACCACCGCCAATATAAACCCTATCAAATTGCTGGAGTACATCTATACATACATGTACGGCTTCATTCATACCATTCCTTATGATAATATTATCTAAAGAAATAATTCTCGTATTATATTTACTGCTCCGTGTATTGTTGAAGTTTTAAGGCTCTATATTGGCTGAAGGGGAAGACAGAATACAAGAATGGAGAGATCAGGATTGGGTTGAACAGAAACAATACCAAATTGTTTGGGTTTTGCCCTATCTTTGTTACCTGTAGTGAAAGGGAGAAGGAAAAGTCAGAAAAGTAGTTAGGTCTTTTATTGGAATGGGTTTAGACTGGAAAACAGCACCTTATCTGATCTCTCACCTGCCATTCCTGCTCCGCCCCTTCAACGCTCACTGTTGCTCTTTCTCTCTGACCTTATTTTATTTATTTTTATTTCACCCTCTTGTCAACATTAAATTAAAGCAGTATTATTCTTTATTCGACATTTTACTAAATTACAAATTAAACATAAATATATGAATAAGTGTACTAATTTTGGCTTGTTGGATTGTTATTTTAATGTTTTGCTTATTTGAATTTTATTGTTTAATTGATGTTTCATTTCATGCTCATCCAAATAAGATAAATGATATCACTATTGATTATAATTAGAAAAAATTGAATAGCATCAAGTCACTCACACAGCTTAAATAGAAAAGCAATTAAACAGTAAAATAAGAATAACAAAGGCTGATAGAACATGACTTTCAAGGAGAAATTCACATTGAAACGACGAGGTAATCATACAACAAACTAGAATTTGGGTTTGTAATTTGAAGATGCGTATAGCAAATTGACACCTTTACAATTTATCATACAATCAAAACATAAACCTTGATTAGTTTGATACAACGTATTCTCTCTATGTCTTGGTCATGCAATGCCTTTATCAGATAGTTAATCATAAAATTATTAAGGGAGCAGCAGCGTCTTTTTCCATCTTGATAGAGAAACTGAGAAAGGAAACGAGTAAAACAGAATTGATAGTCAGCAACATACATAAGCATCTTAAGAAGGAAAGGAATATAATAGAACTATTCAAGGTTTCTACCTGTGAATCCACTTTTCTTCCTGAGTTTGGATTGAAATCATGTTTTCGTAAGGATTTTGTTGTTACAATCATGAGAGTAACCCTTGGATAAGTTAAAAACTTCTACAGCTTTGTGTTCTTTTTGCTCTTACAATACCAACCTATTGATAATTGTTCAGAACAAACTTTAGTAGGAAAGCTCGACAAAAACCAGATATGGTAATAATATGTTCTCGGATTAGGAGCTCAAATTCTATGCAGCTACATCATACTTCCACTCTATGCACTTGTAACACAGGTGACTTCATGATCTGTTGCCATTTTTGAAAAGGAGGCTGTTTTTTCTGAAAGTAAACGCATCCTTAGTGTTCGACGAACAAACTTCCAAAGCATTAAGACAGTGACAAAATATAGGCCAAGAAAAGGGCAAACACTCCTTCCCATACAAAGGCTTAGGGTAGTCCAACTACCTGCATAAATTGGTTCTCACGCTAAGTCCACTAATCGCATTCACACTCACAATCAGAACACATCTGACCTTGAAACATACTCATCGAATCCTGCACAAACAACAAACATCATCGCCACGATTGATCTTGATCATGACAGTTCTAATGAGCCATATGTCCAACGTGAACTACTGAGCTAACCATTCTAACTGTGTCATTATGAAATTTTGTTGTTGTCTCATTACTATTTTTCCTGTATTGCTGACTATTGTAATTTTGAAGAAAGGTAGAACAAATTCACATACAATTGGCTGTGATCAATGTTATGAATATCGTATTGCACTTGGTATCGAATTGAATTCTAATACGATACTATAATACTACCTGTTAATTTCGGGTACCGTTTCAGGTAAATTATTAAATTTATGAAATAGTCCCTGAAATTTTTAAAAATTACAAAATAGTCCATTAGTATATTGTACTTTATACTTTATAATTTTACACCAATTATGTTTCCAAAAATCATAATAATAAAATTTAAAATAACAACTTATTTATTTTTATATACAAAATATTTAAAATATTACAATTTTATCATATAATAAATAATAATTACATCAAAACATCAAAAAAATAATAAAGATCCTTAACTCTCTAACTATTACAATTTACAATAAGAATTCGTAATAAGGAAATAACTAACCTAAAATAAAAACATATATTATTTAATTTACTATCAATTAAATATATATTTTAAATAAGAATTTAAATAATTTAATTTAATATTATATATTTAATTAATTATTACTAAAAACTATAATTAAATAATTTAATTTAATTCAAAATTTTGTTTAATTTATAAAATTAATTAATAATAAATAATAAATATAAATATATTTAAAAATATATAAATGATTCCAATATATTTAAAATAAATATTGGTTTATATTTAATAATTTTTAAATTATTCATTTTAAAAATAAATAATTTTTATTAATAATGTATTAATAAATATTATATAAAGATAAAAATATTTAATTAAAAATAATTTATTTTTAAGATTTATTTAACGTACAATTATTATTAGCAATAAAAATATTTATTTTAAATTTTAAAAGAAAAAATAAAAACTACATTATTTTTTTTTGAAAATTTAAAATTTAAATGTATTAAATAAAAGTGAGAGAACGAGTTTGTTGATAATACTCACATGTGAGTGTCCCATATTAGAAAAAGAGGGTAAAGAAGGCTAACATATAAGCCTAGTGGGTTACTCCACCTATTATCAATTGGTTTTAGAATGAAACTTCACTTGGGCTTGTGTGTGATCTAACTTTCCTTCTCGTGTGGGCTCATAGGCCCATTGCAAATTTCACATGATATCTGAGCAAGTTTGGTTCAGATTATTAATTTCCCGGTTGTTTGTCTGGATGTCCAGTCTCAACAGCCCGGTTCAGTTACCACTGTGTTTATTTCAAGTGATAACTAGATGTCTAGTCCCAGTTGCACTTGAGGGAGAGTGTTGATAATACTCACATGTGAGTGTCCCATATTGGAAATAGAGGGTAAAGAATACTAACATATAAGTCTAGTGGGCTACTTCACCTATTACCAATTGGTTTTAGAATGAAACCTCACTTGGGCTTGTGTGTGGTCTAACTTTCCTTCTCGTATGGGCTCGTAGGCCCATTGCAAATTTCACAGAGTTTGGGTTAGGGGTGGGGGTGGGGGGAGGTTAAAATTTTCGATACCGGTACATTTTTTTGGTACCGCTTTTCGGCCAGTATGATATGAAATACAAAACATTGATGCATATTTATATAAACATATATGTGTATATGTATATATAAGATATAAGTTCGGCATCACGTGCGTGTGTGCGTGTGTGTGTGCGCTCGTGTATGTGTATACGTGTGAGCGTGTGTGTGTTGGGGGGGGGTGCGATATGTGCATATATAGGTTTAAAAACTTTCTATGGCCAAAAGCATATATTTAAAGCCAATAAAATTTTGTGGCTATTTGTGTAAATATATATATTTATAGGAAAAAGTTTTGTGGCCGTGTGTATATATATTTAGGAAACATGTTTGGTTGCTATAGGTGTATATATTTTTCAGAAAAAAGTTTGGCGACCATGTTTGTATATATAGGAAAAAGTTTGGTGACTATATTTGTTTATATATTAGAAATTATTTTTGTGATGGATTTAAGTAATTTGATTTCGCCTACCTTCAACTCGAGTTTTGGGTAGCAAAGTGGTATCAGAGCCTAGACAATTAGTTAGGCCATGGACTGTTTAAAGTCGGAATAATCATTAGAAGAAGTTGAAAAGAATATACAAACACAATTAGCAGAAATTACACAATTACGACAAAAATTAACCTTACAAATAGAAGTAAATACAGAAAAAATACATCAAATAACAGACAAAGATGAAATCATTTATGGTTATGAATTAGATCAAGAATTATATGTAAATGAAGATCAACTCAAAAGTAGTAGATCTAGAGAACAACTTGTAGAAAGACACAATGCAAAATGAGAGCATGTAAGTGGAGATAAACGTAAAAAAGATCAACAAACTTCATATCAATGGCAATCAGATGAATTTATAAATCAACATGGATATTATCAAAAGGGATCAAAAGTACGTAGATATCCTACTGAAAACACTCCAAAACATATCTCTTTAGGACCAGATGGTATATTAAATCTACATTGTGTATTATCACCAGAAAAATTAATCATAGAATGGGCAAATAAAATTCAATTATTAATTCAAATAGAAAAACCTTTTGGAGAAATAGAAAATAAGGAACTTTTATGGAATTTCGTTACATATAAAACTTCAGGAATTGTACAAAAATTTTTATTAGATAATGAGGAAGCACTTAAACATACACCTCGATATCAAAATACTACAAGCAATCTAGCAACATTTCAAGTCATTTCTGCAGAAATTTATAAAGAATTTTTAGGTAAAGATGTTGTTTCTTTTAAATACGAAGCAACCCAAAATGAATGGGTAAAAGCCTTATGGCATTTAAATAATATGCGTATATGTGATATATGCTACTTAGATGAATATATCTATGAATTCAAAAAGATATTATTATAAATTAACCAGAGCAGAACAAGAAACATATATTCATATCTTTATCCAAAAATTACCATTTCCAATGAATCAGATTGTAGAAACAAGATTCAAGAAAAAAGAGACAATAGATCAATAGCTTATAATTTAGGAGAAGCTATTTTTTATAGCTCAAGAAATTTTAGCAGAACATTGTTTTGAATCAAAATTAAAACGTACATTAAGTCACAAAAATATTCAACTATGTTGTTCAAAATATTATGAAGTACCACAACAATATTGTTAAGTCAATTAAAATACATATATTTTGGACTTAATATTTATTGATTTGTGAAATGGGTGTTCGTAAATTAATG
>JAOSBP010000204.1:29188557-29202962 GCA_027563825.1 Erythroxylum mucronatum
TATGTAGGAATGTATAAGAAGATTCATATGAATTGAGTTTTGTTTGAGGATGAATTTCCAAGTAGGGAAATTATTCTGTTTTGATTGTATAAGGTTGATTAAAGATGAAAGAAATGAAAAAAAGAAAGATTGGAAAAAAAATTAGACCGGATTTCGAAATGGTTAGTCTTAGGGTTTCCAACGCAACACGTTAGTTTCGTTTGCTTTCGTTTTGTTCTTGGATGTCGAAAAGTTGCTTCGCTTTGAATTTGCTTCGGCATTTTGTTTTCCGCGCTTCGACTACATCATCAAATTGCTGACTGCCATAACCCTTTGAAAGCCCTCCAGCCGTGCTACTAGTCTTTTTTCTGATAGAAAATATTGCCAAAATCCAGCTTATTCCATCTCAAGAGATGTTTGGAAAAAATGTCAAGCGATTTACTCATCGTCTCCTCGATTGGAAGCCAATGCTCTACGACTACATCATCAAAGCCGGGATGTGTGAGCTAAGCATTCTGAAATCTAAAAAATGAGGATCCTGATGTTCTTGGAGGTTGTCTATGTAAGTGAATCAGTATGGGTCGATGATCTGACCCCATAAATGGTAAATGATGATTCACTGTTTGAGGAAACTCTTGGAGCCAAGTTGTTGAGTTGAAAACTCGATCCAATCTAGCTTAGATCATTCCTCGATGCCACGTAAATTTAGAGCCAGTGAAGCATAGGTCATGAAGCCCACACCCGTGTACCCAGTCTTGAAACTGTTTATTCACCACTCTTGTTGACCTAGCACCTCCACGTTTATCCGATTGATCTAGTTTTGCATTGAAATCCCCGCCTACAAGCTAGGGTCTATGGGTATAGCATCCGATGTAACTTAAAATAAGCCTGAGAAGAGTTTGAGAAGTGATTTGCGGGCTTGCATAAACTGCTATAAAATCGAAGACACATGAAGCATACTTGATGGTGGTATGAATAAATTGGCGATCGGCTATTACTACGGAGATATCAAAATCCGCCTTTCATAAGAGCCAAATCCCTCCTGAAAATCCTACAGCTTCTACTCTAAAAGAGTAATCAAAACCCAAAGTTTCCACTACTGCGTTTGCCCTAGGAACACTAATTCGGGTTTCTAGCAAAATAAGAATACCAGGTTTATAAGCTCGCAAGTAATTACACAGGATGGCTAAGAATCTAGTTCCCCCTATGCCTTGACAGTTCCAAATGAGAATTGACAAAATAATAAACGAAGGGAAGCAATCTACTCTGCGACCGAAAGCGAACTGTACCTCCTGCGTGGTCTGCTTTGTTGACTTCAACTTCAATCTATCAATAAAGTGAATAGAAAAAATTATATAAAATGAATTAATTAGCTTATTGATTAAATCTAGTTTATTATTCTTTACTTGATATGAGATCATACTTCGACAAGAAGCATAATATTAAAGAATTAATCAAGATCACCTATCAAAGAGAAGAAGGTTATGATAGAATGCTTAGCAGATATCATGCTCTCAATAAGCAAGCACATAGTTCCAGAAATGCACTTAGATATCAAGAAATGTTTCATACATCTCAAATGATTTTGTATCTCAATAATTTGAAAAAACAAATCCAGCTTAGAAAAGAACAAATGAAGGCAATAAGTAAACTTATAGGCTAAGGTTGTAGCTAAGTTTGTAATCAATAAAATGAATTTCTTTTCATATTAGCATGCATTTTACATTCAGTATTATTTTCACAAATTTTTCTTAAGCTTATTGCAATATGCTATTTTGCATTCAATCCTATTACTATTATTAATTTCTTACAGACAGTATATCATTTTGGTCTTAACCACAGACTAAGACGATACTTAATTATAGAATGCCTATTATTTATGGATGATTTTCTTGCCTGGTTTAACCATAAACAGCAAGAAGTTAGCCAAATTCTATATAATCAAAACCCAGATAGAAAAAGAAAAAGAGATTAAACCGAAACTATGACTTCACACAATTGCTCTATTTGTAATCAATTAATCGATCATGTACAATTCATTGAATCATTAAAACATCAACATTATAATGAATTCAAATATTGGACAAAACGATATAATTATGTACAATTTATAATATCTAATATGATAGCTATACAACCTATCAAAGAAAGTTTAGATTTAGCTTAAAATATGTATCAGTTTTAAACACAACAATTTAATCATTTTGAAAGAACTTTACATAATCATAAAATAAGTACTCCTTATCGTCAATATGACTGATAAAGATCAAGACATAAATATATTAGATGCAGATAATTTAGAATTATCGGAGTCTATAGGAACCTTTCATATAGATACGCTTTTATCTAATGAAAAACAAAACGAATAGCTAAACCCCAGTTAAATCTAAAAGTCGGGCAAGATATACAATCTTCCCTATTTAAACATTTTTTAGATCGAAAAAATAGTTCATGAAACACCTATTTGAATGGATCATTGTAATGGACATATTCGCATTAGTTTAATAGATCAAGAACAAATCTCCAAATAATTACAAGAAAAAAACGATAAAAAATTGTTATATTCATCTATCTACTATACAGATTTTAGTAAAATCTAAGTTTCAAGAAGGAATAGATTCCCCTATGCGTATGGCTATAGTAGATGAAAGAATGAACAATTTAAATGATCAAATAATAGGTATGATGAATAGAAATTTAGCATAAGGAAAAATTAAATTCAACACCCGTTTAAAATTAGGAATTCCTCTTAAATCACCAAACCTAGATGATGCAATTACTATAGCATATAAATTTTACGAAGAAGATTTAATGACTCAAGGACAATACGCCTTTTCTATTACATATCAAATAAGTTATGCACTAACAAACTCTCATCATAGTATAGAATTCAAAAATATAGATAAAAATATATTTAGATCAATTATTTAACGATGTTGCAAAAGTACGAACAAATTATAGAACTAAAATAAGAACATTACATGCTATTCAATATCCGATTCATATAGATCCCTCTATAAACAGAAGACATTCATTTGCTGAACAACTATCATCTTCAACATCATCTTCTCAAATCTTAAAATCATGATCTTCACGTTTAGCCAAACCAATTCGATTTATCGAATCTAAAAACAATAGAGAACCAAGTATTGTTAAAATCACTGATCCTATTATACCTAGACAGACAATAGAAAAATCTCTAAAATTAGAAGATATTAAAAATCAAATCACTGATTTAACTACTTTTATTAAAAATACATTATGAGTGTTACACAATATATTAAAGAAATAAAAGAACAACAAATTAAATTAGAGTAAAAAATTATTGAGTTAAGTCAGATAATTCAACAATTAGTCAATGAAAACAAACAACAAATGAAAATCATACAAAGTTTAGAAACAAGGTTGAAAATAATCAAAAAAGAAGACTCAAGCCCAAAAATGGTATCAGAGCCTAGACAATTACTATGGCCATAGACTGTTGAAAGTAAGAAGAATCAGTAGACTATTTACAAACAGAAGAATCATTAGAGCAAGTCGAAAAGAATATCCAAACACAGTTAGCAAAAATAACTAAATTAGTGCAAAAACTTACATTAAAAACAGAAATCGAAAAAGTAAATCAAATAACCGATAAAGATAAAATTATTTATGGTTATGAATCAGATCAGGAAGTATTTGTTGATGACCAACAACCAGAAAGTAGTAGATCTAAAGAACAACAAGTAGGAAGACAATCAGTAAAAAGAGAACATATAAGTGGAGATAAACGAAAAAAGGATCGACAAAGTTCTTATCAATGGCAATCAGATGAATTTATAAATCAACATGGATATTATCAAAAAGGATCAAAAATACGTAGATATCCAACTGAATACACTCCAAAACATATTACCTTAGGATCAGATGGAGTATTAAACCTTGATTGTGTATTACAACCTGAAAAATTAATAATTGAATGGGCAAATAAAATCCAATTATTTATTCAAATAGAAACCTTCAGAGAATTAGAAAATAAAGAACTTTTATGGAATTTCGTTACCTACAAAACTTCAGAAATAGTGCAACAGTTTTTATTAGATAATGCAGAAGCATTTAAAAATACACCACAATATCAAACTACCATAAGTAATGTAGAAACCTTTACAATCATATCTTTAGAAATTTATAAAGAATTTTGAGGAAAAGATGTTATTTCATTCAAATTTGAAGCAACACAAAACGATATAATAAAAGCGTTATGGCATTTAAATAATATGCGTATATGTGATATATGTTATTTAGATGAATATTTATGTGAATTTAAAAAATATTATTACAAATTAATAAGAGTAGAACAAGAAATGTAAATTCATATATTTATCCAAAAATTACCATTTCCACTGAATCAAACCGTAGAAACACATTTTCAAGAAAAAAGAGACAATCGATCAATAGCTTATAATTTAGGAGGGGCTATTCTTATAGCTCAAGAGATTTTAGCAGAACAATGTTTTGAATCCAAACTAAAACGGACATTGTGTCATAAAAATATTCAACTATGTTGTTCAAAATATGCAGAAGTACCACAATAATATGGATGTGAATCTAATCAGATTATACATAAACGAAAAAAGAAACCATACCCTAAACATTACTATAAAAGAAAACCATTTATTCCATATAGGGAACAATTTAGACGATATAAATATAGACATTTTAAACCTAAAAAATAAGACTGTCCACAGAAGAAAAAATCATGTAAATCTTGGCTATGTAAAGAAGAAGGACATTATGCAAATACTTGTCCTAAACGAAAAAATCCAACTAATAATACAAAACAAAAACTCAATATATTAAATTCAGCAATTCAAGAAAATTTAGAACCTATCAAATCTGACTATGATACGAACTCGACAATTTCTTCTATATATTGTTATGAATCACAAACTGAAACAAATCAGAATCCCCAATTGAATCCAAATACAACCTTTATCAAAGTTCTGATTCGGAATAAAAAAGTTAATGCATATATAGATACAGGAGCTACTATTTGTATTGCTTCACAACAATTATTAAACAATTGGAAAAAATTAGAAAAACCCTTACAAATACGTATAGCAGATGGAAGTTTCAAATATATTTGTTATGTAAGTTATTACAATAATATTATAATAGAAACATTTAAATTTTCAGTACTTTCTATCTATCAACAAGAATCAGGATTACCTTTAATATTGGGAAATAATTTCCAAAATTATATAATCCATTTTGTCAATATTTACATTACATTACATTAAGAACCCCAAATATTAAATCTTTAAATCAGAAATCAATAATTCTTAAAATTCCCATTTATCATACTATCTATTACCAAAATTTACAACTTATAACCACAAAATTAGATTATCTTCAATTCTATCTTCTCAACAATATGTCTATTCAACTAGAAATAGAAACATTATTAGAAAATGTTTGTAGTGAAAATCCACTCGATCCAATTAAAAATAATAATAAACATTTAATTGAAATTAAATTAAAGGATCCTACATAAGAAGTTAATATTCGAAACAATATACCATATACTCAACAAGATGTTCAAGAATTTATGACTGAATGTGCAGATCTATTATCCAAACAGTTAATATCACTAAGCACTAATAAACATTCAGCTCCAGCTTTTTATATAAAAAATTCAGCTAAACAAAAACGTGGTAAACATAGAATGGTGATAAATTATAAAAAACTTAATGAAGCAACTATAGGTGATGCATATAAACTACCTCGTAAGGATTATATTATAAACAAATTAACAGGAAAGATGCAAAATCAGGATATTGGCAACTACGACTACATGACAATACAAAACCTTTAACTGCTTTTACTTGTCCTCCTCAAAAACATTACCAATGGAACGTATTACCATTTGGTTTAAAACAGGCACCAAGTATTTATCAAAGATTTATGGATAAAAATTTAGAAGGATTAGAAGAATTTACCTTTGTTTATATTGATGATAATATTATCTACTCTAATCGAGATAAAATGGATCATTTAAAAAAGGTTAAAATTGTTCTTCAACTTTGTAAAGATAAAGGATTAATTTTAAGTAAGAAGAAAGTAAAACTAGCACAACAAAATATAGAATATTTAGGCATTGAATTTCAGAATAGATATTTAAAATTACAACCTAATATTTTAAATAAAATACAACAATTTTCAAATAAATTAACAAATAGAACTCATGTACAACAATTTCTTGGAATTTTAAACTATATTTTAGATCAAGGATTCTTTAAAGATTTAGCAAAGGAAAGAAAACTCTTACAACTTAAGTGTAGTGCCAAAGTACAATGGAATTGGACCAAGGATGATACTCATGTTGTACAAAAATTAAAAGCACTTTGCATGGATTTACCTGTTCTATATAATTACCTTTCGATGGTTACACTACTGGTTCAAATTGATGCCAGTTTAGATACATGGGCAGCATGCCTTTTGGCACGACCACCCAACTAAAAGAAGTATTTACTTTGCAAATATATAAATGGGACTTTCAATCCCACTGAATTCAAATATCCAATTCATGAAAAGGAAACATTAACCTGTCTTAAAACTTTAAGAAACGGGCAGATTGATTTATTACCAGTTGAATTTACGATTCAAACCGATTCCAAATATCTATGTGGATTCATTCGATACAATATCAAAGCAAATTATAATGAAGGACGTCTGGTAAGATGGCAGCTCGAATTAAATCAATATCAATTTAATATTCAATATTTCAAATCTACTAACAATTTTCTTGCAGATATTTTAACCAGAGAATGGAAGCAGCAATTTTAAGTCTTGAAGAAGCATTAGCACAAAAGGAGATAGAATTACTCAATGTCCAACAGCAAGTTTGAATAATTACAAAAGAAATCAACCAACTTCGAACCACTATCCAGCTATTAAAACAAAATACCAAAGATCAAACCCCTTCAACCAATGCCGCTACTACAACCACTACAACTACCATTCCTTTGATAACTCCTCAACAATTTATTCAGATAACTGCAGCCCAAATAGTTCCACCTATACAACCAATAACAACAACTGGATCCTAGAAGCAGAAGGATACATCTAAATTAAAAAACTATGTTATATGTAATAGACCAATGGTAGGATTATATGATGTATGACACGAAGCAGCTATACACATCACTGGAAGATCAGGTATTTTACACAAAAGTTTTTCATCCAAAACAGAAGGTGAACAATCTTTAGCAGAATTCAAAAACCCTATTCTCAAACCACATTACAAACAAGCCTTAGAAAAACCCATCTCTGAATGGTATTAATGCAGTACCTTGGGCAAACCTATCAATATGGATCGTATTAATGCAGTACCTTCCAAAACCATCCAAATAGAACACGGAAGCTCACTTCTGAAATGGTTTATGATTGTTTCCAATCTTTAAACACATGGACTGAAGCACAAAAAATATTCCAGTTTTATCCATTGAATCGTGGAAAATATGGACCTAAAGCCATAAGCAGATCCACTTACCACTTATCTTTTCTTTCAAAGTGGACTCATTGACACAATTTATCTCACCAATTTACACATACTCTTGGAATTTCTGATTGGATTTAATCAAGATGTTTAAAATTACAAGGGTTGTTTTGCCAAAGATAGAGAAATCTTTATTGAAATTTTTAACAGCTACCCTATTTTCAAGGAGCATGAAACTATCAAAGACGCAGATATAAAATTATCACGAATTGCTTTCTTTACTATAGGCATAAGAAATGGTATTTATCCATCGATTGATGAACCACCCAATCATCCATTTGAATGGGAACTCATTAATCAATTCAATCTACAATGCATAGGAGGCGTTTTTTATTCGAGCAGCTAGAATCACCACCGAATCAACCATCAAAGTCAACTATAAAGGACTCAACCAAGTTATGATCTCTTCTTACAAAGCAGCAATCACTCCTGATGCTTTACAAATCGTCAAACAATTTCTGAATCCATTTGTCACTATGGAGGGAATCGTCAATGATCTTTCAACATCATGTAAATATGCTATATGTCAGCAACTTCAGCATCATTTTTAACATAAATGCAATTATTGTCCTTCCACTGCTCAGCTCGAAGACACCGAATCAGTTGAGGCAATTATTGAAGAATAAGTCGTCATCAAATCAATAAGGATGTAGGCCAGATGGACGACCATCTTTTAAAATTTTAGAATCTTTTTGTTTATCAGAACTTTACTTTTTCACTTTAGCATCTTTTGTTTTTGTCTAAATTCAGTAAATTATTGCACGACTTTTGCTTTTACTTAGGTAGATTCCTTTACTTTAGTTTTAGCATCTTTTTATCAGCCAGCATATTTTAGCTTTTCTTCTACGCTCGCCTATATATATAGCATTCGAGCTTCGAGCTCTGCATGAAATAAAAATTTCTCTTTCTTACTGTCTACAAATTCCTCTTATCCTGATATTAGCGGCATTCGGAAGCGCAAAAGGTATGAAGTTATTACTTATTTCATCAATCATTCCTATTATTCATTCAATTATTCAACATTCTAATTATTAGTTCTTATCATTATCATTCATATCATCTTTTTATCATTAATCTCAATGACTTATTTCGAACAAAAACGTGAACTTAAGGAATTAATCCAATATAGTTATTGGTGTATATATATCCAGAATAAACAACTAATTAGATATCAGAACCATTTAAAACAAGCTGAACTTATTCATAATCATCATAGACAATATGAATGTATTCAGATAATTAATATCTTAAAACAACTTCAATCTATCAATAAAGAGAATAGAAAAGATTATATAAAACGAATTAATCAGCTTATCAATTAAATCTAGTTTATTGTTCTTTACCAGATATGAGATCATACTTCGACGAGAAACAAAATATTAAAGAATTAATCAAGATCACCTATCAAAGAGATGATGGTTAAAATAGAATGCTTAGCAGATATCATGCTCTCAATAAGCAAGCACACAGTTCCATAGATGCACATAGATATCAAGAAATGTTTCATACATCTCAAATGATTTTGTATCTCAATAATTTGAAAAAACAAAATATCCAGCTTAGAAAAGAACAAATGAAAGCAATAAGTAAACTTATAGACTAAGGTTGTACGTAAGTTTGTAATCAATAAGTTTGTAATCAATAAAATGAATTTCTTTTTCATATTAGCATGCATTTTACTTTCATTATTATTTGCACAAATTTTTCTTAAGTTTATTGAAATATGCTATTTTGTATTTAATCCTATTACTATTATTAATTTCTTACAGACAACATATCATTTTGGTCTTAACCACAGACTAAGACGATATTTAATTATGGAATGCTTATTATTTATGGATGATTTTCTTGCCTGGTTTAACCACAATCAACAAGAAGTTAGCCAAATTCTATATAATCAAAACCTAGATAGACAAAGAAAAAGAGATTAAATCGAAACTATGACTTCACAGAATTGCTCTAATTGAAATCAATTAATCGATCATATATAATTCATTGAACGATTAAAAGATCAACATTATAATGAATTCAAATATTGGACAAATCGATATAATTATGTACAATTTATAATATCTAATCTGATAGCTATACAACCTATCAAAGAAAGTTTAGATTTAGCTCAAAATATGTATCAGTTTATACACAACAATTTAATCATTTTGAAAGAACATTACATAATCATAAAATAAGTACTCCTTATCATCAATATAATTGATAAAGATCAAGATATAAATATATTGGATGTAGATAATTTAGAATTATCAAAGTCTACAGGAACCTTTCATATAGATACTCTTTTATCTAATGAAAAACAAAAACGAATAGGTAAAGCCCAGTTAAATCTAAAAGCCGGACAAGATATACAATCTTCCCTATTTAAACATTTATTAGATAAAAAAAATATTATCTATTTTGGAAAAATAGTTCATGAAACACCTATTTGAATGGATCAATGTAATAGACATATTCGTATTAGTTTAGTAGATTAAGAACAAATCTCTAAACAATTACACAAAATACCTAAAGAAAAACGATCAAAAATTGGTTATATTCATCTATCTACTATGCAGATTTTAGTAAAATCTACGTTTCAAGAAGGAATAGATTCCCCTATACGTATGGCTATAGTAGATGAAAGAATTTAAATGATCAAATAATAGGTATGATGAATGGAAATTTAGGATATGGAAAAATTAAATTTAATACCCGTTTAAAATTAGGAATTCCTCTTAAATCACCAAACTTAGATGATACAATTACTATAGCATATAAATTTTACAAAGAAGATTTAATGACTCAAGGACAATACCCCTTTACTATTACATATCAAATAAGTTACGCACTAACAAACTCTCATCATAGTATAGAATTCAAAAATACAGATAAAATCCATTTAGATCAATTATTTAACGATGTTGCAAAAGTAGGAACAAATTTTAGAACTAAAATAAGAACAATACCTACAATTCAATATCGGATTCATATAGATACCTCTATAAACAAAAGACATTCATTTTCCAAACAACCATCATCTTCTCAAATCTTAAAATCATGATCTTTACGTTTAGCCAAACCAATTCGATTTATCGAATCTGAAAACAATAGAGAACAAAATACTGTTAAAATCATTGATCCTATTATACCTAGACAGACAATAGAAAATTTGCTAAAATTAGAAGATATTAAAAATCAAATCACTGATTTAACTACTTATATTAAAAATACATTATGAGTGTTACACGATATATTAAAGAAATAAAAGAACAAAAAATTAAATTAGAAACAAAAATTACGGAGTTAAGTCAAACAATTCAACAATTAGTCAATGAAAACAAACAACGAATAAAAATCATACAATGTTTAGAAACTAGGTTGAAAATAATGAAAAAAGAAGACTCAAGCCCAAAAATGGTATCAGAGCCTAGACAATTAGTAAGGCCATGGACTATTTAAAGTCAGAAGAATCAGTAGACTATTTACAAACAGAAGAATCATTAGAGCAAGCCGAAAAGAATATCCAAACACAGTTAGCAGAAATAACTCAATTAGTGGAAAAGCTTACATTAAAAACAGAAATCAAAAATGTAAATCAAATAACCGATAAAGATGAAATTATTTATGGTTATGAATCAGATCAGGAAGTATTTATTGATGAGCAACAACCAGAAAGTAGTAGATCTAAAGAACAATAAGTAGGAAGACATTCAGTAAAAAGAGAACATATAAGTGGAGATAAACGAAAAAAGGATCAACAAAGTTCTTATCAATGGCAATCTAATGAATTTATAAATCAATATGGATAATATCAAAAAGGATTAAAAAAATGTAGATATCTAACTGAATACACTCCAAAACATATTACATTAGGGTCAGATGGAGTATTAAACCTTGATTATGTATTACAACCTGAAAAATTAATAATCGATTGGGAAAAAATCCAATTATTAATTAAACTAGAAAAACCCTTCAGAGAATTAGAAAATAAAGAACTTTTATGGAATTTCGTTACCTACAAAACTTCAGGAATAGTACAACAGTTTTTATTAGATAACGTAGAAGCACTTAAAAATACAGCTCAATATCAAACTATCACAAGTAATGTGGAAACCTTTCAAGTCATATCTTCAGAAATTTATAAAGAATTTTTAGGAAAAGATGTTATTTCATTCAAATTTGAAGCAACATAAAACGGTAAAATAAAAGCGTTATGGCATTTAAATAATATGCGTATCTGTGATATATGTTATTTAGATGAATATATATGTGAATTTTAAAAATATTATTACAAATTAACAAGAGCAGAACAAGAAATGTTTATTCATATATTTATCCAAAAATTACCATTTCCACTGAGTCAAACCGTAGAAACACGTTTTCAAGAAAAAAAAGAGACAAACGATCAATAGCTTATAATTTAGGAGGGGCTATTCTTATAGCTCAAGAGATTTTAGTCGAACTTTACTTTTTTGCTTTAGCATCTTTTGCTTTTGTCCAAATTCTGTAAATTATTGTACGACTTTTGCTTTTACTTAGGTAGATTCCTTTACTTTACTTTTACTTTAGCTTTAGCATCTTTTTGTCGGCCAACATGTTTTGGCTTTTCTTCTACGCTCGCCTGTATATGTCGCATTCGAGCTTCGAGATCTTCATGAAATAAAATTTTCTCTTTCCTATCGTCTGCAAATTCCTCTTAGCCTAGTATTGGTGTCATTCGGAAGCGCAAAAGGTATGAAGTTAATGCTTATTTCATCCATCATTTCCAGTATTCATTCAATTATTTAATAAATTATTCAATATTCTAATTATTAGTTCTTATCATTATCATTCATATCATCTTTTATCATTCATCTCAATGACTTATTTCAAACAAAAACGTGAACTTAAGGAATTAATCCACTATAGTTATTGGTGTACAAATATCCAGAATAAACAACTAATTAGATATCAGAACCATTTAAAACAAGCAGAACTTATTAATAATCATCATAGACAATATGAATGTATTCAGATAATTAATCTCATAAAACAACTTCAATCTATCAATAAAGAGAATAGAAAAGATTATATAAAACAAATTAATCAGCTTATCGATTAAATCTAGTTTATTGTTCTGCACTAGATATGAAATCATACTTCCACAAGAAGCATAATATTAAAAAATTAATCAAGATCACCTATCAAAGAGAAGAAGGTTATGATAGAATGCTTAGCAGATATCGTGCTCTCAATAAGCAAGCACTTAGTTCCAGAAATGCACATAGATATCAAGAAATGTTTCATACATCTCAAATGATTTTGTATCTCAATAATTTGAAAAAACAAAATATCTATCTTAGAAAAGAACAAATCAAAGCAATAAATAAACTTATAGACTAAGGTTGTACCTAAGTTTGTAATCAATAAAATGAATTTCTTTTTCATATTAGCATGCATTTTACTTTTAGTATTATTTGCACAAACTTTTCTTAAGTTTATTGAAATATGCTATTTTGTATTCAATCCTATTACTATTATTAATTTCTTACAGACAGTATATCATTTTGGTCTTAACCACAGACTAAGACGATATTTAATTATAGATTGCTTATTATTTATGGATGATTTTCTTGCCTGGTTTAACCACAATCAGCAAGAAGTTAGCCAAATTATATATAATCAAAACCCAGATAGAAAAAGAAAAAGAGATTAAACCGAAACTATGACTTCACACAATTGCTTTATTTGTAATCAATTAATCGATCATATACAATTCATTGAACGATTAAAAGATCAACATTATAAGGAATTCAAATATTGGGCAAATCAATATAATTATGTACAATTTATAATATCTAATCCGATAGCAATATAACCTATCATTGAAAGTTTAGATTTAGCTCAAAATATGTATCAATTTTATACACAACAATTTAATCATTTTGAAAGAACATTACATAATCATAAAATAAGTACTCCTTATCATCAATGTGATTGATAAAGATCAAGACATAAATATATTTGATGTAGATAATTTAGAATTATCAGACTCTACAGGAACCTTCCATATAGATACTCTTTTGTCTAATGAAAAACAAAAACGAATAGGTAAAGCCCAGCTAAATCTAAAAGCGGGACAAGATATACAATCTTCCCTATTTAAACATTTATTAAATCAAAAAAATATTATCTATTTTAGAAAAATAATTCATGAAACAGGTATTCGAATAGATCAATGTAATGGACATATTCGCATTAGTTTAATAGATCAAGAACAAATCTCCAAACAATTACAAAAAATACCTGAAGAAAAACGATCAAAAATTGGTTATATTCATCTATCTACTATACAAATTTTAGTAAAATCTACGTTTCAAGAAGGAATAGATTCCCCTATACGTATGGCTATAATAGATGAAAGAATTTAAATGATGAAATAATAGGTATGATGAATCGAAATTTAGGATATGGAAAAATTAAATTCAACACCTGTTTAAAATTAGGAATTCCTCTTAAATCACCAAACCTAGATGATGCAATTACTATAGCATATAAATTTTACAAAGAAGATTTAATGACTCAAGGACAATACCCCTTTTCTATTACATATCAAATAAGTTACGCACTAACAAACTCTCATCATAGTATAGAATTCAAAAATACAGATAAAATATATTTAGATCAATTATTTAACGATGTTGCAAAAGTAGGAACAAATTTTAGAACTAAAATAAGAACAATACCTACAATTCAATATCGGATTCATATAGATACCTCTATAAACAAAAGACATTCATTTTCCAAACAACCATCATCTTCTCAAATCTTAAAATCATGATCTTTACGTTTAGCCAAACCAATTCGATTTATCGAATCTGAAAACAATAGAGAACAAAATACTGTTAAAATCATT
>JAOSBP010000205.1:0-12349 GCA_027563825.1 Erythroxylum mucronatum
TCAAAAGAAAAAGATAGGGGGAGGAAGAGTGAAGAAGAAAATGAAGAACAAGTAGAATGAAGAGAAGAAAAGAAGATATTGTTCTTAGTTATGTTTGTTTTTCAGAATGTATATTCTCTTGCTAATATGATTATTTGTTATCATAAAAAAGGGGGAGATTGTTAAGTCAAAAAGACTTTACGTAAATAATTTTGATGGAAAACAAATAATAATGAAAAGAAGATAGTAAGACAGAATGAGCAAAGCTAAAAAGAAAACGGAAGAAAAATAGACGATAGCGCAAAAGCAGACGATAACGCGGAAGCAAAAAGTAGATAATAGCGCGGAAACAAAAAGCAGACGGAAGCGCTAAAACAAAAAGCAGACGGAATCAGATGAAAGTCAGACGATAAAAAAGACAGAAGAAAATCAGACGCACGATGCAAAAATAAAAATGAGGCAGAAACGCAAGGAGAAAAACATCAGACTGAAGACAGTCAGACTGAAGCGCAAACTAAAAGGTCAGACAAAAGAAAATGAGACGGAAGATCCGATACCATGTCGGATTACAAATCAGGTTGAGTTGTTTACAGAACTCAACTGAATAACTGATTCTTGAAAGATCAAGAAACAAGAAGAAAGAAGGAGATATCAAGAAACAATTGAAGACAAAGGCTATAAATATGAGTCGAAGTCGAAGACTGTAAAAGAATTTTAGCAATTCTAAAAAGTTTGAGTGATCTAAAAAAAATTATTGTGCGAAAACTTAGAGCTATTATTATCTGTAACAAAGCTCGAAATATCTTTCAGTTGAAAGAAGAGCAGATAGCCTAAAAAGGCTAAGAATGAAAAATACTTGTTATAAGAGACCTGAAGAGGCTCGGAAAGAAAGAATACTTGTAATGTTTTGTGAGATAGTGAAATCTCAGAAAAATATCTGAGGACTGAACGTAGCCCACGGTTTGGGGTGAACCAGGATAAATCTATCGTGTCAACATCTCTCAACTCTCAACTCTAATCTCTCTTAACTTTGAATTTTCGATTTTACTGTTTTCATACGAGAATTTTGATAATATTCTATAACATTGTTTTTCAGTAGTTTTGCAAAAAGAACAAGTTTATTTTAACAAAATCATTTACATGGGGATTAACAAAAAAGAATATACAATTCAACCCCCCTTCTTGTGCATTTGTATTTCGTTTAGTAAGTGTTTTATTAACGTGTGATTCACTTCAAATGGGTGTTTGTTTTAGAATAGCATGTTAGAAGTTGGAAGGGTTGTATAGGATGAATTACTTGAGGTGAGGTTCAAGGGTTACCGAAAGGTACCAAGTAGTGGGTTGATATGAAGAGATATTGTATTTTGCAAGTTTTCATAGGTGTAGAGGTTATATTTGGAACTCAAAGGAAAAACTGTATCGATCTAGGTAGAATTAGCTAAAGTTGTCTTCAAGAAAGTTGACCTTTCTTTTATCTTTCCAACGGTATATAGCATGAAAATTTTGGATATCTGAGCTGAAAGTTATTATCTTTATAAGTGGAGACGTTCTGGAGGCAAAACTAAGATGAAGTTTTGAGACGAAGTTTTAAGACGCAAAACTAAGACGAAGTTTTGAGACGAAGTTCTAAGACGAAGTTCCAAGACGCAAAACTAAGACGAAGTTTTGAGTTGAAGTTTTAAGACGCAAAACTAAGACGAAGTTTTGAGACGAAGTTTTGAGACGAAGTTCTGAGATGAAGTTTTAAGATGAAGTTTTGAGAGGAAGTTTTAAGACGAAGTTCTGAGACGATATGTTAAGACGCAAAACTAAGATGAAGTTTTAAGACGAAGTTTTAAGACAAAGTTCTGAGACGAAGTTACTATTTATCTTCTATCTTTTGTTCCATTTTTCGTCCTTCAGCAGATCGATTTTGTCGTCGAGACCTTCATAAAAGTTGTAGATCTCGAAGTCCTCTTTCAAACCGTCTAAACATGACACCAATCCTACAACTGTAACAAAAGTTATGGCACTTGCGCTAATATATGTACAATATGAGTAAGGACAAAAACATGTTTGATTCTTTTGACCATAACCTCCACTCTAGACCTCCAAATGACTTGATTCTTGAACCATTGGATTGTTAAGACTTTGCTATACATCTCCGTAAAAAATTGAAGCTATATAAAATGATGTAGAAAGATTGAGTGAAAAACATAGGACGGGTACAGTGAGTGTGCTCTTAAAGGACATGAACTGGTGTTATTCCACATAACATACTTCGGTATTTTGATGTTTTCTGGAATTCTACTGATCCAAATGAGATGATTTATAGTTTGTGGGAAACTTGAGACATGGAGCTGCAAATGTTCTGAAGAAGCCAAACTAAAATTCCAATTGGAAGTTTCCCAAAATCTGTTCTAAAATAGAAGAATGAGTTTGCTCACGTTTTGTAACTCCAAATGTTAGGCTTCGGAAACATTACAAATGCTGATAATTAAAGCGTTGAGGCAAAAATCAATTATTCTTGAAATTTCTATTTATCACACTACATATTATCAAAAACTACAAGTTTTAACTAAAAAGTTAGATTATCTTCATTTCTATCTTCTCAACAATATGTCTATTCAACTTGAAATTGAAACCTTATTAGAAAATGTTTGTAGTGAAAATCCCCTCGATCCTATTAAAAATAATAATCAACAATTAATTGAAGTCAAATTAAAGGATCTTACACAAGAAGTTAATATTCGCAATAATATACCATATACTCAACAAGATGTACAAGAATTTATCATAGAATGTTCAGATTTATCAACAAAACAATTGATATCCCCTAGCACTAGTAAACATTCTGCTCCAGCTTTTTATCTAATTAATTATATTTTAATTAAATAATCAATATTTTAATTAAAAACGTGATATATATATATATATATGATTAGTCACAGCCATGACATTTAATATATATATATATATATATATATATATAGTATACATATAGAATATTATATTATAATATATATATTATTAATTAATTCGTTATTTCATTAATTATATAATTAATTAATACTAATTAATAATATTTTAATTAACTAATCAATGATTTAATATATATATATATATATATATTTCCACATTGTCACGGCTATGACTTATATTTTATATCACAGAATATTTTTTCATCCTATTATTTCAATATACTTAAATAAAAGTTAATGAATTAATCATGATTAATTAATTAATTTTGATATAATTAATAGTTATTAGAATATGGACTGTTTAAAATAAGAAGAATATTTAGAAGAAGTTGAAAAAAATATACAAACTCAATTAACTGAAATAACTCAATTGGTACAAAAACTAACGTTACAAACAGATGAAGAAATAATTGACAAAGATGAAATTATTTATGGTTATGAATCAGATGAAGAAATATATGTAGATGCCGATCAACTAGAAAGTAGTCGATCTAGAGAAGTAGGAAAACAACAAATTAAAAAAGAACAAATAAGTGGAGATAAACGAAAAAAGGATCAACAACGTTCGTATCAATGGCAATCAGATGATTTTATAAATCAACATGGATATTATCAAAAAGGATCAAAAATACGTCGATATCCTACTGAATATACTCCTAAACATATCCCTCTAGGTCATGATGGAATATTAAATCTAGATTGTGTATTATCACCTAAAAAATTAATAATTGAATGGGAAAATAAATTACAATTATTAATTAAAATTGAAAAACCATTTGGAGAATTAGAAAACAAGGAATCATTATGGAACTTTATAACTTTTAAAACCTCCGGAATAATAGAAGATTTTTTTACTCGATAATGCTCAAGGAATTAAAAATACATCTCTATATCAAACTGCCACCAATAATGTTCAAACTTTTCAAATCATATCAGAAGAAATTTATAAAGAATTTTTAGGAAAAGATGTGCTTTCATTTAAACAAGAAGTAACGAATAACGAAATAATTAAAGCTTTATGGCATTTAAATAATATGTGCATCTGTGATATATGTTATTTAGATGAATATATATGTGAATTTAAAAAATATTATTACAAATTAACAAGAGCTGAACAAGAAATGTACTTTGATATATTTATTCAAAAATTACCATATCCAATGAATCAAAAGGTAAAAGCAAAATTTCAAGAAAAACTAGAAAATAGAACAATAACATATAACTTAGGAGGCACTATTCTTATAACTCAAGAAATTTTAGAATAACAATGCTTTGAATCAAAACTAAAACGTACATTATGTCATAAAAACATTCAACTATGTTGTTCTAAATATGCAGAAATACCACAACAATATGGATGTGAATCTAAACAAAATACCTATAAACGAAAGCAGAAACCATATAAATCTTATAAACGGAAACTTTATCCTAAACATTATTATAAAAGAAGACCATTTATCCCATATAAAAAACAATTTAGACGATATAAATATAGACAATTCAAACCTAAAAAACAAGATTGTCCATAAAAGAAAAAATCATGAAGATGTTGGTTATATAAGGAAGAAGGACATTACGCAAGCACTTGTCTTAAACGTAAAAATCCAAATAATAATACTAAGCAAAAAACTCAATATATTGAATTCAGCAATTCAAGAAAATTTAAAACTTATAGAATCTGATTATAATACAGACTCTACTATTTCTTCTAAATATCACTATGAATCTCAAACCGAAATAGAGTCAGAATTAGCAATTGAATCCAAATACAACTTTTATTCAAGTGATAATTCAGCATAAAAAAGTTAATGCATATATAGGCACCGAAACAACTATTTGTATTGCTTCAAAACAATTATTAACCAATTGGAAAAATTAGAGAAACCACTTCAAATATGCATAGCTGATGGAAGTTTTAAATTTACTTGGTATGTAAGTTATTATAACAATATCATAATAGAAAATTTACATTTTCAGTGTGAGATCCCACATCGGTTGGAGAGGAGAACGAAGTATGCCTTATAAGGGTACGGACACCTCTCCCTTACAGATGCATTTTCTATGGCCTAATGCACCAGATCTTATCGAAACTTTAAGGTTAAATGTGCTTGGGTGAGAGTATTTTAGGATGGGTGACCTCTTGGGAAGGCCTCGAGAAAAGCAAAACCGTGTGGGCTTGACTGGACCAAGGCCCAAAGCAGACAATATTTGTAAGCGGGGCGATCTGGGCTGTTACATTTAGTACCTTCCATTTATCAACAAGAATCAGGATTACCTTTAATTTTAGGTAATAACTTTCTCAAATTATATAATCCTTTTTGTCAATATTTACATTACATCACATTAAGAACCCCAAATATTAAAGCTCTAAATCAAAAATCAATAATTCTCAAAATTCTTGTTTATCACACTACCTATTACCAAAAATTACAGTTTATCACCACCAAACTAGATTATCTCCAATTCTATCTTCTCAACAATATGTCTATTCAACTTGAATTCAAAATATTATTAGAAAATGTTTGTAGTGAAAATCCCCCTGATCCAATTAATAATAATAATCAACAATTAATCGAAATCAACTTAAAGGTTCCTGTACAAGAAGTTAATATTCGTAATAATATACCATATACTCAACAAGATGTACAAGAATTTATCACAGAATGTGCAGATTTATTAGCAAAACAATTGATATCACCTAGCACTAGTAAGCATTCAGCTCCAGCATTTTTTGTAAATAATTAAGCTAAACAAAAAAGAGGCAGACGAAGGATGGTTATCAATTATAAAAAAACTCAATGAAGTAACAATTGGTGAAGCATACAAACTTCCACGAAAGGATTATATTATCAATAAATTAAAAGGACATACATAGTTTACAACTTTAGATGTAAAATCAGACTATTGGCAGCTAAGATTACATGAAAAGACAAAACCTTTAACTGCTTTTACTTGTCCTCCACAAAAACATTATCAATGGAATGTATTACCATTTGGTTTAAAGCAAGCACCAAGTATTTATCAACGATTTATGGATAACAATTTAAAAGGTTTAGAAAATTTTATTTTTGTTTATATTGACGATATTATTATCTATTCTAATCAAGATAAAATGGATCATTTAAAAAAGGTTAAAATAGTCCTTCAAAGATGTCAAGAAAAAGGATTAATCCAAAGTAAAAATAAAGTAACATTAGCACAACAAAATATATAATATTTAGGAATTGAATTTCAAAATGGGTATTTAAAATTACAACCTAATATTTTAAATAAAATTCAACAATTTCCTAATCAATTAACAAATAGGACTCATGTACAACAATTTCTAGAAATTTTAAATTATATTTCTGATCAAGATTTTTTAAAGATTTAGCTAAAGAAAGAAAACTTCTATAACTCAAATGTACTACCAAATCACAATGGTATTGGACTAATGAAGATACACAAGCAGTACAAAAACTAAAAGCAATATGTAAGGATCTACCTATTTTATATAATTATCTTTCCAAGGATACACTGCTGGCACAAATTAATGCCAGTATGGATTCATGGGCAGGATGCCTTTTGGCAAAACCACCCAATCAAAAGAAGTATTTACTTTGCAAGTATATAAATGGGACTTTCAATCCCACATAATTCAAGTATCCAATTTATGAAAAGGAAACACTAGCCTGCCTCAAAACATTGAGAAAATGGCGTATTGATCTATTACTAGTTGAATTCACTATTCAAATAGATTCCAAGTATTTATGTGGATTCATTCGGTACAATATAAAAACCAATTATAATCAGGGTCGCCTCATACGATGGCAGCTCTAACTCAATCAGCATCAATTTCAGATCCAATATATCAAATCTGCTAACATTTTTCTTGCAGATATTCTAACCAGAGAATGGAAGCAGCAATATTAAGCCTGAAGGACTCATTAGCATAAAAGGAAATCGAATTAATAGATGCACAACAACTAGTTGGCACTCTCACTAAGGAAATAAATCAACTACGAGCCACTATCCAGTTAATAGAAAAGCAGAATTCAACAAACACACCATCACCTTCTACAAATATTCCTTTAACCATCTCAAATACCACTACAGACACCATTCCTCTAATCACCACTTAACAAATTTTCCAAACATCTTCAGTTCAACCAAATAGTCCACCCGAATCTCAAAAGCAGAAGGATACATCTGAATCCAAAACCTATGTCATCTACAATGGACCTATGGTTGGACTATTCGATGAATGGCATAAGGCAGCTATACGCATCACAGGAAGATCAGGTATTTTGTGCAAAAATTTTTAATCCAGAGTTGAAGCTGAAAAAGCTTCAGCAGACTTTAGAAATCCTATACTGAAACCCTAATATAAACAAGCATTAGAAAAACCTGTCCCTGAAACCAAAATGAAGTCTTTAGGCAAACCTATTAATATGGACCGCGTCAATTCTTTACCTTCAAAAGCCTTACAAGAAGAAGCCTGTAAACTTACTTTAGCAACGTTTTATGACTGTTTCCAATCACTAAACAAATAGACTGAAGCCCAAAAAATATTTCAATACTATCCTCAAACCCAAGAAAATATGGACCCAAAGCAATCATTTTTTCCGAAGTCGATCCATTAACCACCTATCTATTTTACCAAAGTGGACTCATAGATACTATCTACCTCACCAATCTCAACCTTCTATCAGAATTCCCTATTGGATTTATGCAAGCAGTCAAAAACTACAAGGATCGTTTTGTAAAGGAACGAGAAATATTTATCAAAATTCTTAGCAGTTATCCAATCTTCAAAAAACATGATACTATCAAGGATGCAGAAATCAAATTATCTAAAATTGCTTTTCTAACCATTGGAATAAGCAACAACATTTATCCACCTATTGATGAACCTCCACAATATAAATTCGAATGAGAACTCATCAATCAATTCAACCTCCACTGTCTCAAAGGAGTATTTATCCAAGGATCTAGGATCACCAACGAATCAACAATCAAGGTCAATTGTAAAAGACTTAATCAGGTTATGGTTTCAACCTACAAATCTGTAATAACTCCAGATGCACTTCACATTATTAAACAATTTTTACTGCCATTTTCTACTATGGAAGGAAATTTTAGTGATCTTTCTACCTCATGGAAATATGCCATTTGTCACCAATTATAAGGTCATCCTTAACATAAATGCAAATATTGCCCCTCAACCACTTAGACAGAACTCGACAATGAATAAATTGAAGCCATTATAGAAGAATAATTACAGCAAAAAAGCCAAAGTAGTCAGCCTCATGTAGGCCCCTCTCTTTTTGGAAAGTTATGTAAATTATTGTACGAATTGACTTTTTTTTTCACTTTTGCTTTTACTTAAGGTGAATTCCTTTTCCTTTTTGCTTTATCTCTTTTCCTTTTAGTTTGTCGGCCATAATGTTTCGGCCTTTGCCTTTTGTTTGCCTATATATGTAACCTTCAAGCCTTCAGAGCTCTCATGAAATAAACTATCTCGTTTTTTTCTTATCCTCTCACTATCCTCTCTTCTGCCTGGTATTGGATTCTCGAGGAAACGCAAGAGGTATGAAACTAAGGTTGATTATTTCATCATTTAGCAATTCTCATTCATTATGTTATTTCATCATTTAGCAATCATCATTCATTATATCAAAAATCATGACTCTCTCCCTCTCCAGAAAAATCGAACTCTGTAGTTTAATAAGTAGATCACAACCTTTAGATATCCATAGACTAAAATCAAAAGAAAAACAATTATGACTTATTTTGAGCAAAAAGTTGCACTCAAAGATTTGATCCAGCATAGTTATTGGATAGAAGAAAACCACGACAGACAACTAGTTCAATTCCAGAAGATCTTAAGACAAGCAGAAATCACTAGAAATTATAATAGACAATATGAATGTACCCAGATGTATTTTCATTAACCAGATTAAATTTGTTAATAGACAAAATAGAAAAGATTATATTAGACAAATTAGTAAGCTTATAGATTAGATTTCCATCACAAGATGAATACAATGTTTTTCTATTTTATTGCATCATTCATAATCCAAATTATTATTCTCTTTAATTTATATCCAACCTTTTCAATTTATGCTTATTACCAGTTTCTTATGTTTGCATCTAATAGAATTAGATTTCTTATATACATGCTTTATACATAGCTTTAAATTACCAACTTCGAAAATATTTATGGTGTAGATTATTTAACTTAAATTTAGCTACTACATACGATATATATAGTTTATATTAGATTCTTTATAATGACAACACCTAATTGTTCTATTTGTAATCAATTAATGGATCATATACAATATATTGAACAATTAAAAAATCAATATTATGATGAATTCAAACATTTTGAAAGTCATTATAACTATGTTCAATTTGTTATATCTAATACTCGAGCTTTACAATCTATTAAACAAAGATTAGATTTAGCTCAAAATTTATAACATTTTTACACACAACAATTAAATCATTTAGAACGAACATTATCCGATCATCAAATCAGTAAACCTTATCATCAAAATGACTGAACAAAATCAAGATCCAAATATATTAGATATAAATAATTTAGAATTAATTGAATCAATCGAAACATTTCATATAAATACATTATTATCTAATGAAAAGCAAAAATGAATAGCTAAGGCTTAATTAAATTTAAAAGTCGGACAAGATATTCAATCTTCAATTTTTAAAATTTTTTTAGGTCGCAAAAATATTATGTATTTTGGAAAAATAGTTCATGAAACACCTATTAGAATGGATCAATGTAATGGACATATTTGAATTAGTTTAATAGATCAAGAACAAATCTCAAAATAGTTACAAAAAATACCTGAAGACAAACGATAAAAAATTGGTTATATTCATGTATCGACTATACAGATTCTTTTAAAATCTACATTCCAAGAAGGAAGAGATTCACCTATAAGAATTGCAATAGTAGATGAAAGAATGAATGACTTAAATAATCAAATAATAGGAATGATGAATGAAAATTTAGCTTAAGGAAAAATTAAATTTAACACTCGTTTAAAATTAGGAATTCCTCTTAAATCACCTAATTTAGATGATACAATTACTATAGCTTATAAATTCTACAAAGAGGATTTAATGACCCATGGACAGTACCCATTTTCTATTACTTATCAAATAAGTTATACATTAACCAACTCTCATTATAGTATCGAATTTAAAAACACCAACAAAATATATCTAGATCAATTATTTAATGATGTTGCAAAAGTAGGAACAAATTTTATAACTAAATTGAGATCATTACCTGCAATCCAATATCCAATCCACATCAATCCATCTATAACTAGGAGAAATTCTTTTTCAGAACAGCCATCTTCTTCAACCTCCTTCTCTCAATTATTAAAATCACAATCCTTACATTTATCTAAACCAATTCGATTTATAGAATCTGAAAAAAAAAACATAGAACAAAATGTTAAAATTACTGATCCTATTATTCCTAGTCTTGCAATAGAAAATTAGATAAAACTAGAAGATATTAAAAATCAAATCACTGATTTAACTACTTATATTAAAAATACATTATGAGCAAAGAAATAAAAGAACATAAAAAACAATTAGAAATGCAAATTACTGAATAATACAAGTTCAATCAAGTACTGTACAGATAATTCAACAATTAGTTAAAGAAAGCAAACAACAAATAGAAGTTATACAAAACTTAGAACAAAAATTAGATAACAGATTGAAAAATATCAAAATGGAAAGCGCAATCACAAAAGTGGTATCAGAGATTTAAATATTTTTTCATCCTATTATTTCAATATATTTATATAATAGTTAATGAATTAATCATAATGAATTAATTAATTTTGATATAATTAATAGTTATTAACTTTTGATATAATTAATAGTTATTAGAATATAATAAATTAATTCAATTATTATTAATAATTATTGGTGTTAAGTCAAAAAGACTTTACGTAAATGATTTTGATAAAGAACAAATAATAATGAAAAGAAGAAAGTAAGACGGAAGTGAAACAAAAGACAGACGGAAGGAGCAAAGCCAAAAAATAGACGAAAGGAGCAAAGCCAAAAAAAAGACGAACAAAAGATAGACGATAGCGCGGAAGCAAGAGTGAAAATCAGACGGAAGGCGCAAAAGTGAAAATGAGATGGAAGCCAAAGGAGAAAAACATACGATAGAAAATCAGATGAAAGAAAATGATACGAAAGATCCGATACCACGTCGGATTACTAATCAGCTTGAGTTGGTTACAGAACTCAACTGAATAACTGATTCTTGAAAGATCAAGAAACAAGAAGAAAGAAACAGTGTTCAAGAAGCAGTTGAAGACGAATGCTATAAATACAAGTCGGAGTTGAAGACTAAAAAATGTTAGCGAAATTAAAAAGCTTAGCAATTCTTGAGAGAATTCATCGTGCGAAAAATCTAGAGCTATTTTCCTGTAACAAAGATCAAACTATCTTTCAGTTGAAAGAAGCGCAGATAGGCTGAAGAGGCTAAGATTGAAAGAATACTTGTTGTAAGAGACCTGAAGAGGCTCAGTGTTAAAGAATACTTGTAACGATTTGTGAGATAGTAAAATCTCAGAAAGATATCTGAGGACTGGACGTAGCCCACGTTTTTGGGGTGAACCAGGATAAATCTGCTGTGTCGACATCTCTCATCTCTCATCTCTCTCTTAACTTTGAATTTTCGATCTTACTATTTTCATACGTCAGTTTCGAAAATATTTTACAGCATTGATTTTTGGAAGGTCCTGAGAAAGAACAAGTTTCTTTTAAGAAATTGTTTACAAGGGGATCAACGAAAAAGATATACACAATTCAACCCCCTTATTGTGCATTTGTATTTCGTGTATTAAGTTTTGTATTAACGTGTGATTCACTTCAATTGGTATCAGAGCTTAGTGTCCAAAGATCACTGTAACAAAGTGTGGATCAAGATTCATGGCAGAATCACATATATACATAGCTGAAGGTGCCTCAGTCACTAGACCTCCGACGTTCAACGAATAAGACTATCACTACTGGAAAGATAGGATGTGGCTGTTTATCAAATCTACTCATATTGACCTTCGGGACGTAATAGAGAATGTACCATACACATCTGTAGATGAAGAGGGAAACCCTATTCCACGAATTAGATGGACTGCTAATCAAAAGGCGAGATTTCAACTTAACTCAAAGGCAAAGTTCTTTTTGAGTTATGTCTTAAGCAAAAGTGAGCACGATAAAGTCCACGGATACGATACTGCGAAGGAGATGTGGGATACGTTGTCTATCGCACATGAAGGTATAAGTCAAGTTAAAGAGTCCAAGATAAGTATTCTTGTGCATCAGTACGAGCTTTTCAAAATGAAAGATGAAGAATCTATTGATCAAAT
>JAOSBP010000205.1:44120-62929 GCA_027563825.1 Erythroxylum mucronatum
CTATAGTTTCCAGTGTAAAAACTAGATCCTCATTTTCAACCTCATTCATTAGTTTAAAGAATTCTGGACAAGCAGGATGAACAAAGAAAAGAAAAGGTACATCATGAATCTTAATAAACTCCCACAACCTCAAAACTCTAGATAAATTCTCAACAAAAAGTGAAACAGATTACTGTATTGAAGAACATCATACTCTGCATATTTCAGCTTCAGTTTCCAGATTACACTACATAGTTTTAGAAAGTAGTTGGAAACATATCAGACAGAAAACGGTATTGAAATAATGAACTGTACCAGGTATTTGTACAGTTCATTATTTCAATACAAAAACGGTATTGAAATAATGCAGCCTTTCCAAGGAGAGTGGATGTGCCTGTGAAATCAAGTACATCATCTATCAGTTGAAATGCCAATCCCTGTAAAAATGCAACAGTTTAGAGAATATTTGTCACAAGAATCAACTATTGTAATCAAAGAGATTCATAGTACAGGAAGAGAAACTGAAACATTTTTAAGATTCAACTATTGTAATCAAAGAGATTCATAGTACAGGAAGAGAAACTAAAACATATTTATAGAGACGAAGTATCAATATCTATAAACTTCTCCACTAAAAGAGCATGTAATTGACTGCAAAAGAGTTCAATTATGCAGACTGAAAAAGCACATATCTGCAGAACTTCCATCTCAGATTGTTCAAACTTCCTAAGATTACAAAAAGCTTTCCTATTTGATCATAGACAAATACTAACATTTCATTCATTTAATGCAAACTTAACACCCTCTAACTTACATGCATAAAGACCACTGATACTAAGTCTATAGTAATTTGGTGAAAAGAATAATAAGAAAAAATCAACAGGAAATACTAAATATAAATCTACAAACTAGATTCTTGCCATACTCAAATGCCAGCATTGCAACTTCTGTAGTTTGCCCAGCAAGAACCAAATGTGATGCAAAGACATGTGATGCACCTATGATACCAAATGTGAAGTTAAAAGTTGAAGATGGAGACTTGCTTGAGAATCCTGAAAAGTATAGGAAAATTGTGGAAACATTGAGTTATCTTACTATCACTCGTCCTGATATTGCCTTTCCAGTATGTGTTGTAAGTCAGCTCATGTCATATCCTAGCACCTCACATTGAGATCTTGTTAATCATATTTTGAGATATCTAAAAGGTGCACCAAGTCGTGGCATCTTATATCGAAATTATGGTGGCTACACTATGGAATGATTCACAGATGCTGACTATGCAGGAGATCTTTCAAACAGGTGCTCTACCACATGTTATTGTGTTTTTATTGGATGCAATCTTGTTTTTTGGGAGAGCAAGAAACAAAGTGTTGTATCCCGATCAAGTGCAGAATCCAAATATAGGGCTATAGCGTAGACTACCTGTGAACTCATATGGTTAAGTCATTTACTTGGTGAGATTGGGTTCGTTCAATCTAAACTAATCAACTTATGGTGTGACAATGAAGCATCAATCTTTATTGAAAATAATATTGTGTTTCATGAGAGAACAAGTATATTAAAGTCGATTGTCATTTTACCCGGACAAAGCTAGAAAATGGATCGATCTCAACTTCACATGTCAGAACAGGAAGTCAATTAACTTATGTGTTCACTAAAACATTACCGGAAAATTGGGTTAATTATATTTGTAACAAGCGGGCCATGATCAATATCTATGCTCTAGCTTGAGGGGGAGTGTTACAGGATATAGCAGTTACGTAATTGTACGTAGGGATTATATAGTTAATGTAAATATCAATAATTATAGGGATTTAGCATGATTATAGGGATTATTTTCCTAGTTTAAACCTATATATTCCTGTACAAGTACCTGTAGTATTATCCCAAGTAAAATACAGAAAACTTCTTCTCATTCTTCTCAGACATCTTGTTTTTGATCTTTTGCAGATGGATGTTCAGCTTAGTGATGATAAGGACCTTGGTTCTGCCAGGTTTTGGCTGAACGGTACATTGTCGTGTGGATCCATACGTTGGTTGTCCTTTGTGGTGAACTCAGCTTGGAAGTACCTGCAAAACAAAAGAAGGCACGTCGGGGGTGAGGTCCCGATTAGCCCCTCCGACGATCAAGTTAGTCTTTTGGTGAAGGTAGGGTTGCCGTAAAAGCTAGAGAACTAGGTTTTTTATCACGTACCTTTGTCACGGTAGAACTATACCTTATATATAGGACGATAACTAGGTTTAGGTTTAAGTCTCTACGTGTGCATGGGAGTCTCTCTCATATGGACAGGCCTAATGGAGCATGGGTGTGGGCTTAGACTGGATATCTTTGATGAATGGACCGGTCGGCCCAAGGCCCGACAGGGCCGATCCGACCAGACCTGTCACAGCAAGATAAGGTGCGGGTTCGTCAGGATTTGAAGCTGCTTTTGAAGCCTGTCCGTGAAAAACTTGTTCAATTTGAGCAGGAACTCAAAGAGAGGTAGGAGCGAAGGGGTGGAAATCTTACTTGGAAGGAGTAACTTTAATTAGATTATTATTGTATTTATCATCACTTGCCGGATAGTTATCCTAAAAGTATATCATCATCGGAATCATTTTCTGAGGTTTCTTTCTTGATGAGACTGTTTGTGTTTTTACTGCCAACATTCTGATTTTGAGATTGCATTATCAAATATTATCAAAAGTTGTAATAATAGCAATGCTACCTCAAAGAAAAATTCCCCTAAAATCGTGCTTCATTCATGTGTGAGTCGTGGATAACCAAAAGAGGTAAAGTGTAAGCTGGAGACAGACGAAACTAGCGGCAGAAAAGCAGATAAAAGCCAAGGAAAATCGAAGATAGGTCTGCCATGTTCCACAATGTAGAAATTAATTAGGTAACGAGGCGTTTTTAATTTCTATTATCAAACTTAGTAACTCTGCTGAAGATAAATAGGTGGCTAGGCTAGGGGGATTTCATTTTCGTATGCCTTTTGTCGCATTATAAGCCTTAAATTGCCATTTCAATGGTTATAGATTCAACCTCTGCATGGAATTTAGTCCTCTTCACCGTCTATGGACACTATTTTTAGGCCTAATCCAGGCTTGAACATCTTCACATTCGGTAACTTTGCCGCCATTGTCAAACATTGCCGATACGCAATCAGGCCCACTTTGTAACTTAATATGAGTATGTAATATCTGATTTACTCTTTAAACAAAAAGATAAAAGAAATATGAATCTGTACAAGAAACAATAGTGCGATACTGATTCCTAAGTGAACATGATCGTAGGTATTATTATTGTCTTTGCTTTGCTACTTGGTGATGGTGAGTAACGCAAGACCAAGAGTGTCATTGTCGTGTTTGAACGATGAATCCAACCTCAGCTTTTGCCGTGTTGTGTCCGTCAGGTATATGGGATGTGGGAATTGGGATGTCATGTCGCCAATACATACCAACTGGTGCCGTTTGTTTCGTGATTCCAGTGGGACCTAGGGATTGTCAAATTTTTGTCCAAGTTACGTTGAATTTTTGTCAAATCTTTCTCCTCTCTCTCCAGATATAGGACGTGTGGAATCCCAAGGGCTAGATATATATTATCATAGTATAGGGATCCAGAGCGAAAGAAGATGTCTGATAAGGGGCATAATGAATGATAGATTATACAGAATTAATGTATCTTTCTCGACCATGCATCCGGATAGGGTCTAACTTATTGCTCTAAAATTATCGTCATTCACATTAAAAATATACCTCTTCTTTTGTCTCTTATAGGAAGATTTTCGATAGTTATGAGCATCTGCATACAAATACTGACATATATTTTATTCTCATCTCCTGGAAATCATAAATTAAGTAAACTTTGAAAGACATAATTGCGTGTGTAACAAGAAAACTGCTTTTCTGATCAGCTTCGGTTGTCAATATTAATGTATTCTAATACATCCA
This sequence comes from Erythroxylum mucronatum, assembly GCA_027563825.1. Lineage (NCBI taxonomy): Eukaryota > Viridiplantae > Streptophyta > Magnoliopsida > Malpighiales > Erythroxylaceae > Erythroxylum > Erythroxylum mucronatum. The sequence continues at coordinate 48,033 of JAOSBP010000205.1, forward strand.
ACAAAAATTGGATCGATTTTCCATTTACATTTCGTGAAGATGGTAGAGAAACTCGGTGATCAAAGGCCAGAAGGTTTATCAAAATTTCATTTCAAACTCCAAGGTTGATTCTTTTTTCTTTTATAGCTAGCGGATCTTGTGCCTTTACCTTACACGTTCAATACCAAGCTTGTCCAATAGTGTTCTGATTTGCTTAGTCTCTCCTTCATATGTAGTAATCTCCTTGGTGCACTCCTTTAATTTTACATATCTGACTTCTTCTCTACCTATTTTTTAGATGTGATCAGTGCATCAATGGTGGCTTTACTCCTACAGAAGTCATGGGCTAGGATACGATGAAATGTGAAGTTTAGTTAGAATAGACGAAGAGTTTAAAAGGCATCTCACATATTTAAGTAGATTAGCAATACATCCTTTATATTATCCAAGAATGCTTGTTTTCATTGTTTGTGCTTTTAAATAAGCATTCATAAGGGGTTCTTGTTAAACAATATTGCTCTGCTCTGCTCTGTGTAATACAATATATAGTTCTGCTCTAACCAGGCTTCCAACATAAGGAATAGGACTACACAGTGGAGCTGAGCGTCGATTGAGCATGGCATTTCATGGGGTGGCCAAAATCCCCAAGGGGAGAATGCTAAACAGTTCTCCATCTAGTTCTGAAACTTCCATTTTCAGTTCCTTAAATAAGATTTCTCCATATTTGTCCCAGTACATGCATCAAAGTCCATCTGCTTCTCTTCCCACACCTTTGTCCTCCCTAAATGAAGACCTTCTGATGTCTACTGATTCTGTTCCTTGCACTTACAATTCTCAAATTCCAACGTGCTTACACTACTGTCCACCTCATCAGCTAATGGATATCTTATTATTACCTTCAGTATCCTCCTATCCTTCAACTTCTGATCATCCTATAGCTCTCGCTGCTAACTATGACTCTCCCCACTCAACATTTATTTTGGGAGGAGAAATGAATTCGGGGAGTGACGACGTCGTGGGCACAGAAAACGTATTGGATTTTCTTCACAATCTTCCAGAAGAAAGTTGTGACAGGATCATCCAGAGTCCCAGGGAGACCTTGACCTTGACGGAGAAGCTAGGACTGCAATACCTGTCCAGAGAGCTCGATATTCCTATTCATGATGATAGTCCTGACCCGCCATGTAATGTAAGTCGTATTCTCTGCTCACATCTCTGGTTGTCCATTTCTTTCTTTCTATACTGTGAGTAAACACTTATCAGCTGTCTGTCTAGCTTTTATTTTGTGGTTAACATAAGAAACTATTTCGATAAATCTATACATGCTTTTAAGCATGAAGACAATATTTGTGCAAAAGATTGATGGATACTGATTACCTGAATACGCCTCGAGTACAAATGTAGAATATTTATAAAGCCGCAGGACGTCAACAAAAAGCAGTACCAGCAGTTAACATGAACTTGGATTGCGACAAAGGTCGTCATCATACATCTCACACTGATGGCCCTGCCACTATGTGTCCAAGCCATAGACTTGCCGAGTCTGCAACTAATACTTCTTCTTCTTCTTCTACGCATAATAAGCAAAGAATAAGATGGACCACAGAGCTACATGACCTTTTTGTGGATGCAGTTAATACGCTTGGTGGACCTGAAAGTGAGCCTACCAGATTTACTAATTGTATTGTACAATCTTTCTTATTGTTTTGTACGGAGGCTAACATCCTATCACCACAGTTGCTACTCCAAAGAGTATACTGGGGTTGATGAATGTTGAAGGATTAACCATCTATCATGTGAAGAGCCACTTACAGGTATCTAATTTCTCTACATGTATATATAGGTATAGACGGAGCTAGTAGATTTACTGTTTAATTTTGTGAACCTTATTTGCTTATGGGATATGTTGCAGAAGTACCGGCTAGCAAAGGACGTGCCAGAGCTGAAACAAGGTAATCCATTTTTGTTTTTGTTCTCTGATTCTTCTCCACTAATTAATGTCAACTTGTTTGCCGTCCAGACAAAAAGACTTCCGGCGAAAAGAAGGCAGATCAACAGGCACTTAATAGGAAGAGGTATTTGTACTACGCCAGTAGTTAATCGTTTGTTTTCTTTTCTCGACTAACTTGTTTCTTTTTGTAGTAGCGAGATGCGAGTATCAGATGCTTTGCTCTTGCAAATTGAAGTTCAGAAACTTCTCTATGAGCAGCTTAAGGTAAAATCTACAACTATAGATGCATACCAAAGAAGATGGTGTAGAGAGATCATACATAGGGATGTATGTATGTATATTATATAAATATATAAGAGGTCTGGAAGGAAGTCTCGATGCATTATACTTTCTGTACAGTCGCAGAAAGAACTTCAGTTACGCATAGAGCAGAATGGTGAGCTATTGAGAAAGTTAATGGAAGAACAGAAGAAAGTGATCCCAATCCATGACGTGCCATCATCACCGTCTATTATCTCCAACCTGGACTCTGTGCAGGTGCAGCCACTGATAATGAAGGCAGATGATATGAGAAGTCACGAAAGCTCTTCTTCTCGACCTTCATCACATCAAAAAACCTATGAACCTGAATCCACCAAACGCAACGAGTCAGCAACGTGCCATAAACGGTTCCGTGAAAGAAGTGCTCAAGCCCAACTGTGACTTGCTGGAGTGCCATTCTTTTTTGTTTTTGTGTTTGCCTAGCAACTACTAAAAATTATAACGACATTCTTCACAGGTGTTTTTGTTTCATAGTCTCATGGTAATTCTTTTTTTATATAATAAAAAAAACTAGAATATACTTGTTCCTATCTTTCAGATCCACAACAGTTTCTTCTTTTCACATCCAAGAATGTATCTATAGCTGCACACAAAAGATGTGCAAAACAACCACTCGTATGGATTCTCCAGCGGAACAAATAACCTGTCTAAACCAGTATGTAAAATGCATCGAAACAGGGATCACCTAGTAGATCACATTATCCGTCCACTGAAAAATACGTCCTAATAGATTAGACTTCATTCATTATAGTAACGACCCACTTTACAGAAGTACAAAAATGATCGTTTTCTTGGTTTCCTTCCACTGTTTCTAAGCGTAACATCAGAGTACAAGTTCAACAAATAGACCAAGTTAGAAGGAGACAGAGTACGGTTAAGCTCAGTGGTCCCTCATCCCTTCGAAGTTGAAAATAAACAAAGGGACGCTCGACTTGGTAATGTGCTCCATGCAATCACTTCTCACCATGTTTTCTCTTGCGCTTGCCACTTAGAGCAGCTTTAGTATTCACCCACTCTTTCACTGAAGTAGCAGTCCTCATAAATGAGCAAGTTTCACCAAATGGAACATCCACATTACTCTTTTTTTGTTTTGATGCTGAATTGTTCTTTTGATCCATTACCATAGGAGAAAGCATATTGCCAACACCAACCTCGTGATTTGTTTCTCGAGTGCTTTGTCCATTCTTTCCAATCTCTAAATCTCCACTAGCATCTGTAGTGGAAATGCTTTTTCTCAATTCAACATTATTACCAAGATTGTGTTGTGGAGGCTTGCTCACTTTCTCCATAGGCTTGCTCACTTTCTCCATTTCTTGTTCTGTTGGTTCTTGCCCGTGAAATGAGTCACATGGTAAGATTTGTGTGATGCTAAACATAGAGTTGTTGCCCCCACCAACTAATTGTGTCCATGAGGATTTCTGAAGCCATGCAGACCCTCTTCCCGACTTGCTTGAAGCAGAACCAGATTTGCTCGAAGGAGCTTCAGCAGGTTCCTTCACTTTACTTGTTTTGCTCAATTGAACTTCATGCTCTTCACTCCTCAATAACTCGATATCCTTACTTTCATTGGAGTTGGGTTCATAATGAGATTTTATGTCGTTTTCCTTGCAGGAAGAAATGTTTGGTAAGACATCTGAGAGACTAAATTCTCTATTGTCCCCACCAACAACAAAACTGTTCCATGAGGACTCTTGAGACCACGAGAGACTGGGATTTGATTGTTTGGCAACTGATTCTTTTAAAGAAGTCTGCAAATTTGCGTTGCCTTCAATGATGTCAGATGATGATTTAGTTGCAGCATCTTGATCAACGAGGATAGATTTTCTCTTCTTAGAAGATTTGAAGTTAGATCTCCACTTCTTGTGCAAGTCAAGCCTTGGATTACCTTCAGAAGCTTCAAGCCTAATAATGCCTGATTCCTGGGCATTGGGTAAAGCAAAACAGTCATTTGATACAGGCTGCTGTCTGCGATTCACGACATTCAGTATGAGGTTATCTTCATTTGCAGAAGAATATCCTTCGTCTTCTTCAAGTTGTCCATCATCAACTGCTCTGATAGTAGTCTCCTCTTCCTGAGCTGGTTCAGCCTCATCGATTGAAGTGTTTAAAACATTTTCTCTTGCAAAGAGCTTGTACATCACAGAGTTCATCAAGTCAAGTTCTTCCTTACTCACTCCAGCACCATTTTCTTCCAGGATAGGACTGCATTTTACGCCAGTATCATCAGGAGCACCAGAATGCTCTTCGCAATCACAGAAGTAAGTGGGAAGGGAAGGAACTTCAACACGTCTGAAACTGTACTTGTGCTTGCCAGTTCCGCTGAATGGTATTGCTTTGACCTAATAAACATCGACATTTAATGTAAAAAATAGTAGTAAGACGCAGCAACAGAATTGATATGCTTGTTCAGAACAGAAATAATAACCGAGTCATGTGCATATCATCTAAGTATAGAATGAAAGCCATCTTAATAGAATAGTCTCAGCTGCTGAAAATGAAAATGAAAACGATTAACATATCATGTCAAAAGGGGAATACGATTCAGCTGAGTTGATGCATATCATTTTTAGTACTCACCCTAAGAACAAGCCCACAAGCAAAAAGTGAATAGAGAAAGCAGATACAGTTATTTGTTTAAAAGAAATTTGTGAGAAAGAGAAGCACAAGAAAAAGATTACACCTTCCTCAGTTTGGGGAAATAAATCCTAAGTTTGCTGTCAGGTGAATGGATGTGTGAGTCGGAGTGATGGGAAGAATCAATCTTAGGGTGAGTAAGAAGAAGAGCATCGTCACGTTGATCCCATTCCTGTCTCAAGCGGGCTAGATAGTGTTCTTTAGCCTTTTCTAAGCGGATACGGCCCCCCTTCCATGCACAGCCATTATACTGCAACATACCACCGGGTGACTTTGAGACAAATGGCAAAAATCAATAAAATTTCTGAGAAAGAAACAAAAGGGAAGTCGTAAAGAGCGCACTTACAGTGCTGAAGAGCTTGGAGAGTGAAAGATGAGAAGAAGGGAAGAAATCGACATAGGCAAAGCTACGACCTTTGGTTCTTACAAACTCAAGTGATCGAATGGAACCGAAAGAGGAAAAAATCTTGTGGAGGTCATTGCTACTCACGCTCTCCGCCAAACCACCAACGAATAGTCTGATTGCTGATAAGCTAATAGCAGTAGAATCACAAGTATTAGCATCTGCTTTTTCTTCCATCGAGTCTATCTGTCTTCTGCTTGCTTTGCGTTTGCCCTGCTCGTTCTTTTTCTCTCTTTTAAACCCTAAGGCTAAGGCCTCTCTCAACCTCAGGCCCTTAAACAGTTGGCCCAAAGCTTTAACCGCTGGCTAAAACAGAACCAAGACGCACGCATTCCTCAGTACACAATCCAACATAATGCATTACAACAACAGGAACAAGAAAGAGCTCTGCAGAAATTATCAGCGCGGCAGGTCTTTCCTCTCTTTTCCTTCATTATTATTGTTATTTTGTAGTAGCAGCTGTAGTACATATATTCATGTTGTTTCTTCTTGCTTCGTTTTAGCTGTCAGTATGGTGAGAGATGCAAATTTCTTCATGTCACTCCTGAACAATCTAAACGCAATACTAACCCTTTTGGGTTTGGCACTCAACAACAACCATCCCGCCAAAAATTGGATAATAACAATACTAATCCCTTTGGATTTGGCACCCAACAACAACATCGAAAACCCAACACCAGTAATCCATTCGGATTTGACGCACAACAGCAACAACAACCCCAAAAACCCGCTAATCCTTTCGGATTTGGTGTTCAGAGCAACAATTCACACTCCAAAGCCCCCCATGACTTTGGAAGTAAACCTCACCAATTTAAGGTTCTTCCTCCTCTTTTTTCTTCTATCAAATTCTTTTCTCTTTGTTCTTTGATAAATAAATACCGCGTGTATGTTTTTCAATTGGATGATTCTCAGCCGTTTGAGAATAAGTGGAGCCGTTTCTCCCCCGTAACCAATAGTGGACAACCTGATCATCAGCCGCAGGCACAGGCAGCTAATCATCACGAGTGAGTAACTGTTTAATTCATTCTCTGCGTCCTCTATTATGCTTTAAACATTATCTCTTATGTTTGTTTGCTAGAATTTTAGCTGATAAAATTTCGTACTCACTATGTGAAGCTGCAATGATCCTGACACGTGTAAGCGCTTGATTCTTGAAGACTTTGAGCATGAGAGACCACTTTGGAAGCTTACATGCTACAGTCATTGGAAAAAGTATGATGTTATTAGTCGTACCAACGCTTTCCTTAACTACTAGTGTGAAAATTTTACTGCTTTTGATGCTTACTTCTATTTCCTGGTGTTGTCTATGTAAGTCATTATCATGTCATTTTATTATGTGACCAACGGCTCTTATGTATTTTTGAACCATGCTTGTGATGCACTATCAGTTTTTCTTCATAATTTTCAAGGAAAATCATTTATAATTTTCGATCTTACAGTGAACTGCATCTTTGTTTAACTTTTTTCGTAACTGAGTCATCTTATCTTAGTCTTTGATAGCATTCAAATCTTATATGGTTTTGGTACTATGTCTCTTAGTGAACATCCTTGATCATTTTCAAACAAGTTTCATTTTGTTAGGATACATTGGATTTACTTTTTTCTTTTCCCTTTTGGTACTTAGTGGTGCTTGTGACATATCTGGAGATGTTAGCTATGAAGAATTGCGGGCTGTAGCATATGATGATGCTAGGCGTGGCTTGAGCTTGCCATTAATTGTAAGAATATGTCCTCTGATGTGTTCCCTCTCTATTCAGAGTGCAGCTTATGTTACTGCTTGGAAATTTTCTCAAGTTTGTTTTCCATTACTTGCAAATTTATTAGAACTTCTTAAAAGTAAGGCCATCATATATATTCTTTAAAATATTTAATGGCATGATGAATCTCAGCTACGGATGTATGTTATAGAGCTTCCTGGATTTTGCTTGTACATTTTACAAATAAAAACCAAAACATTTTACAGATTTTACATCTGCTGTGAGTAGTCTTGGACAATGGGTTTAACGAGAGATCATACACTCATCTTGTGATGTAACTGCTTAAGAGACCCATTGTGTGGCTTAAAATTCAAGTTATTTGGTATTGCTGTTTAGGAGCCATAGTTTATCTTATCCATTAAGACTGCCCTTCATATGCTAAGGCACCCTGATGTAGGTGGAAAGAGAAAGAAATTTACTCAATTCCAAGTTGATTGAGTTTGAGAACCTTCTTCAAAATCCATATGTAGCTCCTTCAAAATCTGCTCTTGATGGTGCAGTACGATTTCCTGTGGGTACTTCTGGTGCAGCCACAGCTGCTGGTCAGAGTAGTGCCTCTACTCCATTTTCCAATTTAAGTCAATCAAATGTGCAACTAAATGTTGGGTAAGGAGGATGCGAGCAGTGTTTTATTCCTTTTTTTCCTTTCTAATACTTGCATTTTCTTGTTCCTAAATATGCATTTAGAATTCTGCGATATCTTAAGGTTTGATTTACTTTTTCAGGCATTCTACACCAGCAAATAGTGCTTTTGGCCAATCATCTCTCCTACCAAATTCTGTCCAGACTTCAAATGCTTTTGGTTCCAGGTGATAATCTGCTTAGCGTGGATATGTGAGTTCTTTCAGTTCCGTGAAGCCAATGTAGACCCTGTTATAGAGTGCTTCTATATTTGAATATTATGATGGCTGATCCTTAGGTTTTTCAATAACATTTTGGGAGATCTTCTTTTCAGGCTGTCACCTAATGTTTTTGGGCAGCCAGTTTCATTGTCAAGTTCTGGCCAGACTGCAAATGCTTTTGGAACAAATAAATTTCTTTCGGGAGATGCTGGTATAGTGTAAATGATTTATTTTTTTTTCAAAATTTTATGTGTATGTACAGTTAACATTACCTCCTATTATCACTTGAGGCCGGGTTGATCGACTGCATAATCCCTAACACGACTTTGGAATTTCATTTTTGGAAAAAGCAGGCTTCAGCAGTAGTGGTATAATTGGCGATGAAGGCAAATCATTTTCTTCTTCAGCAATTCAGATGCAAAACACACCACAATTGAGTATTCAGCATCACCTCTTTACTGATGGGACTAATATAGATCCTAATCCAGTTGGGCAAGCAGATAGAAACACACAGTTACTGTAAGTTTGTGGCTGCTGTCATTCTAGGTGGACAAAATGTGATAAAGTTCAAGACTTGCCTTGATCCTCGTTCAATTTCACATTTTAGTTTTTTCCTACTGATCATGTTCAATTCCGTAACCTTTTATCTTTACTGGTATTGATGTTGGATATTCAACATGGGATGTACTGTATAGTAATCTGAATGTATGATAGAACAAATTATGCAAGTATTGTTAATGTCGGTTCACACTTTCTGATCGTACAGACATGAACAGAAAAGTGAGAATATCTCAGGGGATGATAGTATTTGGTTGAAGGAGAACTGGATTCCAGGAGAGGTAAAGGATTTCCTATGTGCTTCTTTCTCAAGGGATTTGCTTTTTGATTCTGCCTACAGAGTAAAAAATTTATACGAGACATCTACCAATTAGAAGCGCAGTGGTGTTTGCGGGAAATATGAACTTTTTTGATTGTATAAAGGAATAAATATTTTTATTTCTTGACTGATATAGAGAGTCTGGACCTTGAGTACTTGTCTCATAACCGTCGCATTTTCCTTTTCTTACCAGATTCCCGAAGAAGCACCCCCAGATGCATTTATTAGATAGGGCACTTGACTCTACGAAGATGGTCAGTCATGGCTTTTCGCTCGAAACAGGGACAGGGAATTAGGCTATGAAAATTCTATGTCTAAGCTGAAATGAATATTATATTTTAACAGATGGGAGAAACCCGATGTTGTGCATTTGATCCTGTATTCTATTTGTTGCAGGTACGAGGAAAGTAACTAAGCCTATATTTAGTTGGGTTTATCCGAGCTTTTATTAATAGTCTTTTTCTGTAGATCCGATTGAAAGAAGCTAATTAACTATTTGGTTGTTATATAAAAAAAAAGCTTTTTTAAAAGAGTTTCATAGATTATTTGGCAACATAAAAATAAAAATTACTTTTAATTTTAGCTATATTTTTTTTAATCAAAATTATTGATGTATATAAATGTTATTTAAAGTATATTAAACAATATGCAAAGTATAATATATTAATTAGTGTATAATTTTAAACTATATAAAATATAAATTAAAATATATTTAATCAAATTTTTTATATAGATTATAATATAAGTAAATTAATATCAAAATTAAATATTAAAACATATAAAAAAGTCAAATAATATTAAAGTTGAGTAAATAGTTAAATAAATAATAAATAAAAAAATAAGTTTGTGAGTATTGAAGGAATTATGTGTAAAATATAAAGACAAAAAGGATTAAAAATAAACTTATTAATTAATCTGAAAATTTTACTTAAAAAAGTGTTTTTTTAAGAAGCTTTAAATTTGAATTTCTTAAGAAGTTAAATTTTAACTGCCAAAAAAATTAAATGTCTGATTTTTATTTTACAATTAATCGCTCATTTTTATAAAAAACTTTTGTGGCGAAGAAAATTATTTATTGGCTTTTCAAAAGCCCATCCAAACAAGCATTAACAGTCTGTTCGGTCGAGGGAAATAACATTTCTTGCTCTTTCCACTCGCACAAGAAAGAGCAAAAATATTCTCAGTTCGGAGTTTAGACAAACCTACAAACAAGAGGAAAGAGCAAGTTTCTCGATGCTCTCCTGCGATTTCACTAAGTGCTGTGAATTCAAATAACTATTCTTATCTTAAACTTAATCCGTTCCTCTTTTTTTTTTTCCTTCTCAATTTGTCATCCCTGATGCATCTTTCTGCCATATCAATTAGCAGTCTTTCTCTCGTATCGTTTTGTTTTGCTACAACAATCTAGGCTCCTGTTGGGTTGATTCAATGTTACCCATGAAGACTTTTCGCAAGGTCTCCAAGAACCACATTGTATTTCCGTCGGGACGTACAACAGTTTCAAGCAATATTCTGGGGATGTTTCTTGGGAATCAGAAGGGTAGTCCTCTATTTACTGCTTCTTCAAAAGCTTCCAAGTAAGCACTTGTTTGTAGATTTCCGTATCTTCGACGAGAGAAATAAAATTCAAATTTTTGTTCTTTCTCTGAAAAGGGACTCTCTGGCTTTTATGAACATGCTCTTATGTTATGAAGTTATTAAAGAGGAAATGAGAATTGTTTTATTGATCTCTGTACTGTACATCCGAGAGGAATGAGTATATATACAAGAGTATATACAGCAAACGGACAAAAAAATATGTACAAGATATTTTACAATAACAGAATCTAGTAGACGACAAGTATCGTCTACAGGGTTGTCATACGGTAGGAGAGTGTTCCTTAATACGCCCACGAAAGATGAACTGTTTGGAATGAACATTCATCTTGGATTGAAGGGAATCAAATTTCGTGCGAGAGAGAGGCTTTGTTAAAGCATCAGCAACTTGATCATGAGTGGAAATATGAGATACCCGAAGTCGTTGAAGTTGAACCTGTTCCCGGACAAAGTGATAATCTAGAGCAAGGTGCTTCATCCGGGAGTGGAAGACAGGATTGGAGCAAACATAGGTGGCACCAATGTTGTCACAGAGGATAGTTGGGGAAGCCACAGGTGAAATGTGAAGTTCGTCAAGAAGATTGCGCAACCAAAGGACCTCAGCAGAGGTGGTGGCAACCGCCCGATACTCAGCCTCGGTGGAGGATCGAGCAACCGTGCACTGACGCTTGGACAACTAGGAGATCGGATTACCACCAAGATAGACAACATACGCAGAGGTGGATGTTTTGGAGTCGAAGTTGCCACCCCAGTCGGCATCACTAAACGCCGTGAGAGAGAAATGCACCGGCCGACGAAGAAGGAGACCATAATCATGAGAGAATTTAAGATAGCGTAGTGTGCGCTTGAGTTGGGTAAAATGCGAGGCCAGGGGTCGGTGCATGAACTGGGAGAGTTTATTGACGGCGAAACACAGATCGAGGCAAGTGATTGTAACATATTGTAGTGCACCCACAATACTGTAGTACAAGGTGCTATCAACCGGAGCGGAACCATCATCATGTTTTAAAACGGTGGAGGTGCATAATGGAGTGTGACATGGCTTTGAAGCATCCATACCAAACCGATGTAGGAGATCATGGATGTACCTTTGCTGAGAGAGAAACAGGCCATTGGTAGTGGGAGTGATTTCAATACCCAGAAAGTAGCTGGGGGTGCCAAGATTCGTCAAGGCAAATCGTGAGGAAATGGCAGATATGAAATCACGAAGATGAGCTGGGGAGTTGCCTGTGAGTAAAAAATCGTCAACATAGACCAGAAAGTACATAGTGATGTCATTAAGATGATAAATAAAGAGGGAAGAATCACAGGTGCTCGTCCGGAAGCCATAGCTCACAAGAAAACCATGAAGTTCAGTATACCAGGCCCTCGGTGCCTGTTTCAGGCCATAGATGGGTTTGCGTAGTTTACAGACATGGAGGGGAAAGTCCGAGTGGACAAAACCCGGAGGCTGCTTCATGTATACTGTCTCCTGAAGATGACCCTGAAGAAAGGCGTTGTTGACGTCCATCTGATGGAGGGGCCAAGCCTTGGCTAAGGCAATAGTAAGAATCACCTTGATGGTCTGATGTTTGGCAACAGGGGAGAATGTTTCTTTGAAGTCAATACTCGGGCATTGGCTGTAGCATTTAGCTACAAGGCGGGACTTGTAGCGATCCACAGAGCCATCAGGGCGGCGCTTGATCCGGAAGAGCCACATACATCCCACAACATTGGAAGCTTCAGAGGCGGGAACAAGTTCCCAGGTGCCATTCCAAACCAGGGCATCGTACTCAGCAGACACAGAGGCACGCCAGTCGGGGTGCCGAAGAGCTTCTGTGATAGTACGAGGTTCCTCCAAGGCAGGTAGTGGATGTTTGGTAACATTGTAAATCTTTGGTTTGAAGATGTTGTTTTGGGAGCGAGTGACCATCGAATGACGACGATGGGAGGAGGAAGGTGGAGCCTCAACAAGGGCTGGAACGGGGTGACTGGATGGAGCAGTAGGTGGCAAAGGAGCCGTAGACATTGGCCGTGCGATCTCAGGGGAGGAACGGACTGGACTAAGGGGAATATAATGGGTAGGTGGTGCCATGACAGGAGGAAGGCCAGCAGAGGTGGGAGACGATGAAGAGACGGAGAGAGACTGATAGGGAAATACATCATCAACAAAATGGACATGGCGAGAGGTATAGACCTTCTGGGTGTTAGGGTCAAGACACCGGTAGGCAAATTGATTGTTAGAGTAACCAAGAAAAATACAGGGCAGGGAACGAGGTTGGAGTTTGTGATCCATATACGGACGAAGCCAAGGGAAACATAGACAGCAGAAAGCATGGAGATGAGTATACGTGGGTGGGGTCTGATGAAGGAGTTCAAAGGGAGTTTTCATGGAAAGTAGAGGAGTCGGTAACCGATTGATGAGGTAGGTGGCTGTGAGAGCAGCAGATGACCAGAATTTAGACGGTAAATGACTGAAATGGAGTAGGGACCTAGTGGTTTCAATGATATGGCGATGTCGGCGTTCAAAAGAGCCATTGAGTTCAGGGGTGTGAGGAGGAGAAGTAAAATGAGATATGCCATGAGTTGAGAGATATGAACGAAGTTTTATATATTCACCACCATTGTCGGTATACAGTGATTTGATAGGAAAACCAAATGACTTTTCAACAAAACATTTGAAGGAAAGAAAAACAGCAAAAACATCGGATTTGTGTTGTAATGGGTAAAGCCAGACATATTTCGTAAAATGGTCAACAAAGAGGATGTAATAACGAAATCCGTCAAAAGAGGTGACAGGAGCAGGGCCCCAAACATCCGAGAAGATCAACTCGAGTGGTCGGGAGCTGCGAAGACGCTGAGTAGAGAAGGGTAGTTTGTGACTCTTGGCACAGGCATAGGAGACGCACAGAGGCAGAGGTGAGGAGAGAGAGCGGAGAGGCAGAATAGAACAGAGATGCGACTAAATGCGAGGAGAGGGATGACCAAGAATATGATGAAGAATAGTAGGACTGGACACTGTGGTAAAGTGAGCAACAGGGGCAGTAGAAGGAATGGGTATACGGTAGAGATCACCGGGACACCTCCCCATGAGAAGCACCGCCTTCGTCCGCAAATCCTTCACCTGAAAGTGAGAGGGAAATAGTTCAATAGAAACATTGTTAGTAGTGCAGAAACGTTTAACAGACACAAGATTACGGTGAACATTGGGCACATGAAGAACATTATCAAAAAGGAATGGTTTGGAGGGAGAGGGGAGAAGGAAGCTACTAGTGTGGGAAATAGGGAGGTTGAAACCATCACCCATTTGAAGTTTAGTGTTACCCGAGTACGGAGAGCAGAGGTGCAAGTTGTCGAGGTCATTGGTAACATGATGGGAGGTGCCAGAGTCGAGAATCCACTCCTGATTTGGAGTGGGGGTAGGGTGAGGTACCAAAGAAGAATGGGTCACACCAGTAGGCAAGGACAGGGGCGAGTGATGCCAGCGATCAGGGCAGCCAGAGGGGTGATTGGACAGATGGGGCCGTGGTGTGGGTCCAAAAGAATCGACCCAGTGACCTGCAAAACCAGCAAAAGGAGCAGAGGGGGAAGAGTTAAAAACAGGACGCCGGCGATGAAGTTTCCGACAGACCTTGGCAGTATGACCGGGTTTTGCACAAAACTGGCAAATAACATTACGATAAGAGTTGTGGGAGGGATGGGGCTGTCGAGCAGGGAGATTGTGGTGGTTGAACCTGGCAGGTGGGCGAGAAGAGGAGTGCCAAACCCGGGTAGCAGAGTTGGCAGTGTGAACCAGAGTGGCATCGGCGATCTGAGACTGGCGCAAGAGGAATGACTCGTGATCTGTTAATTTATCAAATAGATCATCAAACGTGATGGGTGTCTCCCGAGCACGAATGGCGGCACTGACTTCGCGATAATCAGAGGGGAGTCCATTAAGAGTGTGGATGACCAGATCAGTGTCATCAACTGGGCCTCCAATGATAGCAAGTTCATCAGCGATACCTTTGATACGCTGGAGATAGTCGGTGATGGAAGAATCACCTTTGGTGACAGAGATAAGTCGTTCTTTGAGAGACATAAGGCGTGAGCGAGACTTTGTTGGCATACATCCGAGCGAGAAACGCCCAGGCCTGATGAGATGAAGTGAAAGAGCCAAGCATGTTGACGATTGTAGCATCCACTGATGCAGTAAGGGCATGCAGAAGGAGTTTGTCTTGACGGACCCATTGCTTATACGAGTCATCATGTTCAACGGGGCAAGGTAGGCTACCATCAACATATCCCATTAGATCATAACCGATGAGTAAGGAGGATAGTTGGACACGCCAGGCTGGGTAATTGGATCCGGTGAGTTTGAAAATGGATTGCATGTTCAAGGAGATGAGGTTGGAGGTGCTATCAGCTACTGGAAAAGCATCAGGAGCCATGATCGGTGATAGAGAGGAAAAGAGGCAGTTACGCTTACTGCTCTGATACCATAAAGAGGAAATGAGAATTGTTTTATTGATCTCTGTACTGTACATCCGAGAGGAATGAGTATATATACAAGAGTATA
>JAOSBP010000205.1:81518-98873 GCA_027563825.1 Erythroxylum mucronatum
GTGCTCTCATTACATGCCACTATGTTCATTGCATGGCACGAAAGTGCATTCTGCATCTTCTGGAAAAGGGAAGCTAAACACAGTAGAAATTACTTTTATTTTGTCAAGTGTCAACCATATAAGCTTAGATCATTCTTGGAGGACAACAGAAAGGTTCCAGGGGAAAATAAGCTTCTAGGCAAGATTTTATGAAGCTGAAAAGCCTTGTACAATTGCTTGTATTCAGAAAGATATATATTGCATCTTGGAAGCTCTAATGAAAAGTAACGCAAGGACCAGAAATGTGAACTGAAGCATACATGCACAGTTCTCATAAGTTCAAGATATTTTATCGATGTAAAAGTTCAATATATTTTATCGATATATTGTCATCTGAAATTCTTACACTTGTAGTCTAAGCATCTAAGAATCATAACTTTGGGCCACATCTAATTGAATAATCTGTCATGATTATTGCAGCTTGTGATGCCAAGACTGAACTGGAGGTGGCTACTTGGATTATCTGCTATTCCGTCATTTGTGTTACTGCTTTTTTATGGTCTTGCACCAGAATCTCCTAGATATCTATACATGAAAGGTAAGAAAACAGAGGCGCATCAAATTCTGGAGAAGATGGCTTCACTTAACCAATCAGAACTGCCTCCTGGGATTTTTGTTTCTTCCAAAGCAGAGAAAGTGGATGGAGAATCCCTTCCATCAGAACATACACATTTACTCTCTTCAACCAGGAAAAAATTCTCTGCGATCAAATCAGGCTTCTCATCTTTTTTCGTACTTTTTTCATCAAAGTTAATCTCCACAACACTTCTTCTATGGATATTATTCTTCGGACATAGCTTCTCTTACTATGGCATCATCTTGCTTACTTCTGAGCTAAGTGCTGCCCAAAGTGAATGCGGGTCAACTATATCGCATTCTCAATATCTCCAGAGTTATAGCCTCTATATGAAAGTGCTCCTAACTAGTATCGCAGGTATGACCTGTCTTCCCTTTTTCATATTGAAAATTTAGAATTGATGCACATCATGTGCTTTGTACTTGTTAAGAACAAACACCTTGTAGCATTGCTAGTTGGCCTGTTGTAAATTCTGCAGAGGCTCCTGGACTTCTTCTTTCTGCACTAATGGTGGATAAGCTTGGTCGCAAGCTTTCAATGGGAATCATGTTAAGCTTATCTTCATTGTTCCTCTTACCACTGGTTTTGGGTCAATCAGGGATTATGACAACGGCATTGTTGTTTGGTGCTCGCATGTGTTCCATAGGATCATTTACGGTAGCCTGTATATATGCCCCAGAAGTAAGCTTCCTGACAAGGTTTCATTTAACTATTCAGAGAAGTCTTAATTGCGTCTAAATAATTTATTTGTCTTGGATTTGGCTTCATCTTTCCACAGTTATATCCAACCTCTGTGAGGACAACGGGTTCTGGTGTAGCCAATGCTATGGGTAGAATCGGTGGCATGTTGTGCCCTGTTGTTGCAGTAGGATTGGTGACTAGTTGCCATCTTAAGGAGGCTATTTTCCTCTTCGAGGTTGTAATCGCTAGTACGGCAATTTGCGTTCTACTCTTCAAAGTTGAAACAAAGGGACGGGAATTGAGTGAGACACTAGCTGAATCAGATCCAAAAGCTGATGTTTCGGGAGGACTTTGAAAATCTTTTTTGCTCTGTGTATTGTGAAGAGTAAAATCGATTTATGGTCATTTTGTTACGTTTACAATGTTGTAGCAGTAACTGTACCGGCTTGTACTCGATCAATTAACAAACGATCTATATCTCTTCCTTGTTGGTATGAATTTATTGGTAGTTTCTTTTTGGTGAGTCAGTGTGAGTTTTACCTGGATGGATTGTATCGTATACTATTGTAAGACGAAACAGATAAAGAAATGGTACTAGAAGATACATTATGTAAACACAATTTAGCATTTCATCAGCTGGTATGAAAATATAGATGGATATTTGCAGGCTTCACTTGTCCATTTCCTCCAGTTTGTCTGAAAGTGTAACTCAGTCAGCAGCTACAGGACAGGAAGTTGAAATACATGGAATGGGGAGTTCACGTGTGGAATTGAATATATGCCACGCTTCTTACTTCTCATTCATTCTACTTGCACTTGTCCTCCAACACCTCCTACTGATTCTCCCTCTTTTGAGCTCATTATTCTACACTTTATAGCTTCCTGCAAATAGATATAGCAACTAATTAAAAGCAAGGAAGATACAGGTAAGTCAGCCGCTTAATTCTACTACATACCGCTTCTCATTTTCTCCAGTTCTGATCCTTTTCGACAAATGATAAGTGATTTATCGTCTCCTGATTAGTCTTTTTCCCTTATTGCGGTATCTAGTTCTTCCCCGTCTTCTCCAAGATATTACATCATCTAAACTTGTATGTTGAATTACAAATACCCTCAAAATTATTTAAACAAGTACAGTTAGTGAACGTAGATTGACTGATAATGTAGTTTCTTGCGGGTTACAGATGGATACTGAAGGCCCAGTGTCCCTATACACTGTGGACGTGGCGCTCTTTGCTGCTCGGTTCGGGAAGTTCTAAGGTCTGGTGCTTATTTATGCTGGATTTGGCTGGTTTGCTGAAGTGATGGAAATTATGATCCTGTCTTTCGTTGGACCAGTTACTAATTAAGACAAAGTGGGTACTTTCCTTAATCCAAGAAAGTCTGCTAATAAGTGTTGTCTTTGCTGGAATGTTGATAGGAGCATCTTCGTTGGCCTTTTATCGGATAATTATGGAAGGAGGCAAGCAATTTCATTTCACCCTCTTGTGATTCAGACTTGGGTTTCTGAAAAGTAATATACGTGGCTGTTTCAGGAAGGGCTTCCTGGGCATAAACTTGCTAACTAGTGGAGCTGGACTGGTCAGTGCATTTTGCTCCTAATTTCCAGTTATTGCTTCCTTTTCGTTTTTTGGTTGGTATTGGCCTGGGTGGGCCTTTTGGATTTTGGAGTTTGTTCCTGTCTCCAACGGAGGCAAGTGGTTGGCTTTCTTCTCAGCTTTCTGGACATTTGGAACAATTTCTGAGGCTTCACTTGCGTGGGTGTGCTTCTATATATCCTGCTCCTCCTCCAGTACATAGAAATTTGTTGATCCTGTTTCGTTCCTGTCGTTTTGTTAGGAATCGTTCAAGTTTCTAGGTGAATAACAGCATGAGATATAATGCAGATTGCGATGCCGAGATCAAGTTGGAGGTGGCTACTTGGATCTTCCGCTCTACCATCAACCTGTCTGCTATTAATGTATTGCCTTGTACCAGAATCTCCAAGCCTGAAAGGCTGAGTAGGCGATGCAAATGACATTCTTGAGAAGATAGCCGTCCTTAACCGGAAAGCACTACATTCTGGATATTGCAATAAAGTATGGCCATGGAGAGGACCCATATCATTCTCGGGCATCCTCCTCCTCATCAACTGGTCCAGAAAGGCTCCTAATTTCATTATTGGATTGCAGTAAATCAGTTTTCTCATCATTCATCACGCTCTTCTCATCAAATTTAATTAGAATAACACTCCTGTGGATATTGTTTTTCGGAACCGAATTCTCGTAATATGGTGTTATCCTGCTGACCTCGGAGCTGAGCAGCAGACGATCCGCATGTGGCTGTCCGCCGCTGTCTTGCGTCTTCACCTCCATAAGCCATAATAGCCTTTACACAGACGTATTCATCACTAGTTTGGCAGGTACCTGATTTTAGCAACTAAAACTTGTTCTTCACTAACGCAGAACAAAATTGTACATACTGCGAGTTACTTTACGTCACAAAAACAAACCGCAGAGCTCCCGGGCCTTGTCCTAAAAGCAATCGTAGTGGACAAAGTTGGTCGGAAGGTGTCGATGTCGATTATGTTTGCCGTTGGCTTCATAATGCTTTTTTGCGTCCGTCTGCGGTTTTAACAACTGTGCTGTTGTTCGGAGGTCGTATGTGTGCGGTGTGAACAATAACTGTAACTTCCATATATGCTCCGGAGGTAAAGTTAATTCCTTTACTTACAGCGACAGAGTTGATTTTGAGTAAATGAAGTTATGGGTTTGACTCTTCTTTACTGGACTTTCCCTTCTCTTCTTCCCATTTGATACCAAAGGAAGGAAATTAACCGACGACTCGGCTTCTTCGTCTCGGAACTGATGCAGTTTGTTACGACATTAAATAAATCTTCTTTCTTCTTGATGATGATTGTAATGGATCTCCATAATGTCCCCCAAGTCCAGAGTAGCCCAACGCAGAACAGCCCTATAACATAAACAAAATACAAATGCAAAATGAAGCATTCGTGAGGCCCATATTGCATCAGTTTGAATTTCAAATAGGTTACCGTTAAGTACCACAAAACAACATTCCTTTCCCTCTTTCTATGTATTTGTACATATTATATATATATAGAAAGATAGGGATGTTAGATTTGATAGCTGCATTCAGAGTAGAGAGAAAAAGAAGAGAATGGAGAAGGAGGACAGAGGAAGAAAGAGCGGGGGTGTGTTGTCGGTGAAAGAGGAGTACGAGAAGCTGGAGAAGGTCGGTGAAGGTACTTATGGGAAGGTGTACAGAGCAAGAGAGAGGGCGACAGGGAAGATTGTGGCTCTAAAGAAGACTCGTCTCCACGAAGACCAGGAAGGTGTCCCTCCCACTACCCTCCGCGAGGTCTCCATTCTTCGCATGCTCTCCAGAGATCCACACGTCGTCCGGTTAAACACCCTTTCCTTTTCAACTAGTAGAAAAATCAGATTTAAAGTATTAGTTAAGTCCAATAACTAGCATTATCTGATATGATTTATTATTCGAAGGGATTCCGATAACTACCATCTTCTCTTCTGTTACTCTCGTTCTTCAGCGTTCTGTATCACCAATTGGGTATTTTCAATTGATTTTCCAGTAGATCAATCTTGGCTGTAAATGTAAATGCCATTTACCAACTGCTCTTGTCTGATCAAGTCCCTAAATCATATTATAATTGCTGCTCATTAGACTGATGGACGTG
This sequence comes from Erythroxylum mucronatum, assembly GCA_027563825.1. Taxonomy (NCBI): domain Eukaryota; kingdom Viridiplantae; phylum Streptophyta; class Magnoliopsida; order Malpighiales; family Erythroxylaceae; genus Erythroxylum; species Erythroxylum mucronatum. The sequence goes on from JAOSBP010000205.1 coordinate 86,513, forward strand.
AAACAAGGACAGAATAAGCAAGGCAACACAGTACTCTACTTGGTTTTTGAGTTCATGGACATGGATCTCAAGAAATATATCCGCAGTTTCCGCCAAACTGGAGAAAACCTTCCTCCTAGAAATGTCAAGGTACTCAAATAAACTATCCTGTATTATTAATTCCATACAGACATCCATAGATCAACCGAGTTTTGATTCTTTTATATATGCAGAGCTTAATGTATCAACTGTGCAAGGGCGTATCTTTCTGCCATGGTCATGGGATCTTGCACAGGTCCCTTTTTTTTTCTTTACTTTCGTCCCATTATATAATTGCACAGAGCAGATTTGGTTTGATGCTTAATCCTTGTTTGTTTACTCTTAATCTTCTCAGGGACCTTAAACCTCACAACCTATTGATGGACCGGAAGACAATGATGCTTAAAATAGCAGATCTTGGACTTGCTCGAGCATTTACGCTTCCTATCAAGAAGTACACACACGAGGTACCATTTCTATTGCTACTACGTTCTTCCACAGCACTATGTACTGTTAACTTTCTCAACCAAACTCAATTATCTTTATCATCAAGTGTTGTTGAAGGTTGAATGTTTTTGCTGTTTCAGATATTGACCTTGTGGTACAGGGCCCCTGAAGTCCTTCTGGGGGCTACCCATTACTCAACTGCTGTGGATATGTGGTCCGTTGGTTGCATCTTTGGTACAGATCTCCACTTCCCCCCAAACTCAAATTGTTTTGGCCAAATTCAGGCTTACTAATTAGTAGTTATCGTTCCTATTTGACTAAATTCAAGCGGAATTGGCTACAAAGCAAGCACTTTTTCCTGGAGATTCTGAACTGCAGCAACTCCTCCATATTTTCAGGTTCAATAACAAAATTTTGACTTTAATTGAATGAAAGCTTCTTTGTTTGCATGACTAATTTTGTTTGCTGTTCTTGCATATTTCTACACAACCACTGTATTTTAGGTTGCTGGGCACTCCAAATGAAGAAGTTTGGCCAGGAGTAGGCAATCTGCCCAACTGGCATGAGTATCCTCAATGGACGCCACAGAATCTGTCATCATGTGTCTCTAATCTGGACAAGGATGGGCTAGATCTTCTAGCTGTAAGCTTCTGATTTCTTTCATCTCTTAATTACTGTACTGTAAGCATCTCTTTTCTTTCAAGATTAAACGAGATGTATCTTTTTCTTACTGCATTGTGCAGCAAATGTTGCAGTACGACCCCTCAAAGCGTATATCAGCAAAGAAAGCTATGGAACATCCTTACTTTGATGATCTGGACAAGGCTTATCTTTGAAGAACCAGCCTCGTTAAGATTCTATTTGCTTGCCTCAAGCACGCTTGAAGTCGTCATGTGTTGCACTATTTTAGGATGGGTTATCTTACCCTCTCGTTTGATGTTGTCTAATGCGGTTTCCCTATATTGCTGTGTAATAGAAATAGAAAAGCTTACGGATTCTGTAACTCGATTTTTAAACATGCGAAAAGACACTCTCAGGGATTTCTATTTCTTACTCGTTTTACTCTAAATCTGCACTCGCTCGTAACTTTGAAAGTGAAATACCAGCGAGGTTCCCGTTCCCTCCAATAGGCAATTGCCAAAACAAAAGGGAAGGATTTGTGCAAACGCGCGGCGGAAAATTTCCCTGTTGGTTTAGGGAATAAATGCTGTACATATAAATTAGAAATTTACGAAATAGGACCAAATTTTGTAAGAGAAAAGAACAAGTGAAATTTGTTTTTGGCAGATAGGCAGGCACAACTAGGTATTGGCTCAGTTGTGATTGGAACTGTTCAGAGCCTGAAACCATACGGTGCCTTAATTGATATCGGTGGTATCAATGGACTCAGTCAAATTAGTCATGATCGTGTCTCTGATATTGCAAACGGTTCTTCAACCTGGCGATACCTCTAGGGAAAAAAAGCATCTTCTGCACTGTATATGTCGTACAACATTTAACCATTTCATTTTATAGGTCATGAAGTCATGATACTGAGTCATGATCGTGAGTAAGTCTTTCAACCAAGAAGTTTAGAACCAGCTCCCGTGAAATTGAAGAAAAAAATTAGCAAGAAACGAAATGAAGAAAAAAGCATTTACTGGCGTATAGATAGCAGTAATTGCATTAGAATTTAAGATTGGGGGTAGGTTTGATGGTGATTTTTCCATATTCTAAGTAAAAGTTGAAGCCTGGGAAGTTGGAACAGAACATGGCCCCACAGCCTTCTGCAACACTTGCTGTATTTTTAATATAAAACGCCAAAACCAATGACGATAACTTTTTTATTTATTAATGACTCCTCCTCCCTCCACTACTCACTGCACTTGTAATTTAACATTACATTATTGTTGTACAGACTCCTCAACGGATTCTTCTCTCTGTCTTTTTGTTTACTTTATTCACTGATCTAATCTAATGGTCCAGGAACCCAACCTTCGCTCTCTCAGCTGATCCGTAGCTTCTTCCCACCTCGCTCTTATCTATCTGGTCTTTTATTAAAGTTTCTACCTTTTCCTAATCCTTCTTTTTGCATCTTACTGATCTTTTGCGTTTTCATCCTAATCTCTCCTACTCCTTGATGGCTGGCTTTCCTGTCCAAAGCTCTAAACTTGCTCTGTCTTAACTGCCTCTTACTTGCAATCTTTTTGTTTCTTCTTTTATCTGCTAAACCACCCACTTTTCCATTTTCCTTTCCTTGTTCTTACAAAAATAACAAGAAAGAAAGGAGGCAACTTTGCTTATCCAAACACTGTGTTGGCTATGGTTATGTTCCTACTTCAGATTTGTATGTGAAGTTTCTGTTTTCAGCGGTAAACAGGAGTTTTGCTTTGTTGTTGTTTCAGACACGTTTCTTAGATCAGCTCTTGTCCTATCTTTTTATTAGCACATCTCGTTCCAAATCATTTTGCGTCCACTGTTGTGTGTAAGGTTTTATTTGCTTCAGCACTAAAAGATTTTCCTTTACTCTACTAGCATAGCCTGACCACATCTTTTTGTGGCATCAACCCAAGTTCTGCAGCACAGGGCTGCAACTATAGTCAGCTTTATTGTGCAGAAGCTGGTTGGTAGATTTGAAGCAGATAGAAATGGATATGTTGTCCAGGGTTATTGGATTACTTGGATTACTGTCAATGGTGAGTGTAGTGAGTGGGATAGGTGCCAACTGGGGCACACAAGCTACCCATTCTCTGCCTCCAGAAACCGTTGTTAAGCTGCTGAGGGAAAATGGGATCCAAAAGGTTAAGCTTTTTGACGCAGACTACGGAACGCTAAATGCTCTCGCCAAGTCTGGTATTGAGGTTATGGTTGGCATCCCAAATGACATGCTTTCCTCTCTGGCTAGCAGCGTCAAGGCTGCTGAGAGATGGGTTTCTAAAAATGTTTCCACGCATATCACCTCCAACAATGTTAATATCAGGTGAGCTTGGAACTTCTTATTATTTTTTGGAAATATAGCACCTGGTTGTTTCTGTGTTCATTGAAGCTCTTTTGAATCATTTTCTTTGCTAATAGCTATAGTTTCCGTATATAGTTGTGTTAAGAGGGCCTTTTCTAGGAAGATGAGGTTATGACATGGTGGTGGTCCTGCTGGAATCTTAAGAGTCCGTAACTATCCTTGCTTACTTTGATGATGAACTGTAGTTCTAACTGCACGGGTTTTTTATGTGACTGGCTTTCAACTTCTTTTGATTCTTCTTTGTTATATTACTGGAACAGAACCTTTTCTGAGATTCTTTATCAGCTTCTTTCTTCAAAATTTACTTGTAATTTCGTTGAAACCTTTTTGTTAAATGGATGAATGCTCTGTATGTGTGTATTACCCCACGTAAAGTGATCCAGATTGATCAAGGAATGCCTTCCGCAAAGCATTTTCAATTAGAATTGGAATTAACTGGATGGCTTGTACAAATCATCACTACACTGGATTGTTTTATAGTACTCTCTCTATTTATTTTAATGTCTACACTTGTTAATAATACTCATTTTCTCACCATCTTTATTGACTATCACTCGTTTTTTGGGTTTATATTATCAATAATAGGGTGATTTATGAGTTTAGTTGATGGCTACCTTCCTGAAAATTCCCTGTCCTGCCACGGAACCAAATCCTTGATGATCAGAAGATATATTGTTGAAAAAAATTCTCTTGCTTTTTCACTGGAAGTGCATGATGTATGTAGGATATGCAATTTGGTAACTCATATGAACTGCATCATTTGGACATCATGTAGTAGTTGGTGCATGTTGACTTATCAACTCATGTTTGTGCAGATATGTGGCAGTTGGGAATGAACCTTTCTTAGAAACGTATAATGGAAGCTACTTGAGAACAACATACCCTGCTCTGCAGAATATCCAATCTGCCCTGATAAAAGCCGGGCTTAGTAACCAAGTAAAAGTAACGGTTCCACTGAATGCTGATGTGTATGAAAGCTCAACTGGACTCCCATCTGGTGGTGACTTTCGAACTGATATCCACGATCTCATGCTGGCTATTGTCAAGTTCTTGAGTGACAGTGGTTCTCCTTTTACTGTGAATATATATCCTTTCATTAGCCTATACACAGATTCTAACTTCCCAGTTGAATATGCATTCTTTGATGGCAATGCCTCTCCTATAAATGATGGTGGGACGAATTACTACAATATGTTTGATGCCAATCATGACACTCTTGTGCATGCTCTACAAAAGAATGGATTTGGAAACTTGCCTATAATTATTGGAGAGATCGGCTGGCCTACTGATGGAGATCGGAATGCTAACATCGAATATGCCCGACGATTCAACCAAGGATTTATGTCCCATATTTCAGGTGGCAAAGGAACCCCATTGAGGCCTGGACCTATTGATGCATATTTATTCAGTCTTATTGATGAGGATGCTAAAAGTATTGATCCAGGTAATTTTGAACGCCACTGGGGGATCTTCACTTTTGATGGGATACCCAAATATGCTCTCAACCTTGGTACAACAAATTCAGGAACTTTAATTCCAGCAAGAAATGTCCACTACCAGGAACGCAAATGGTGTGTGATGAGGGCCTCTGCTCATCTTGATGACCCACAAATAGCACCAAGTGTGAGTTACGCATGTGGACTTGCTGACTGCACTAGCCTTGGTTATGGGACGTCTTGTGGAAATCTGGATGCTATGGGGAATATTTCATACGCCTTCAACAGTTACTTTCAGAAGCAGGATCAGCTTGATAGTGCGTGCAAGTTTGCAAACCTTTCAACAATCACCAAGACCGACCCTTCATTTGGAAATTGTAGATTTGAGATAATGATTGAGCCTTATTATGGAGGGGTAGAAGGGACACTTGGATGCCTCCATAAATCATTAGGCTTGGCTACATGCCTGTTTCTGATTTTGCTGACTATTCTCTGAATCTGTGAGGCTCCTAATTTTCAGAGGTACCGTTTTTCATCAACTATGCTCATTTGCTTTCTAGGATAGATTAATGGAAAGCTACGTGAAATTTTTCATCAACTAGTTGCTATGAAATGACTATGGGAATCAGCAGACTAGACGTACGTATCGTGCAACTTCATTTGTTTTTCCCTTGCATAAGCAAATACTAGCAGGACACCCAAGTTCTTTGGTTTTCTGTAGCTCTAACAATGTGATTACCAAATGCGAGATGTACAAGTGGGCACAAGGAGCCTCTGTTATTGGAACAAAATGGAAAATTTATTTTGATTGAACTATATATATATATACACATCCTGTTAAAAGGATTACTGATCTACCTACTTGCTAACCAGAACAAATCGGAACCAGACGCTTAAACTAAATGCCACTGAGCTCGGGAGGAACCTGACTTGACTGCACTGTGTCAACTTGGCAATAGCTGCTTAAGATTTGCCAGGTTGAAGAAAGATCAAAGAGAACATGTTCATGCTTTTGGTCCTATCCTAGTGCAATGGAAGGACCAAAGAATCGAGTCAGGATCATGTCCATCCTAATCTTCCTTACCTTGAGACCTATGCTTTTGATGCTTTTCCAGTCCATCCCTTGGCCCTGTGACGCGTTTCGAAGCAGCTGCACGCTCCGTCCCACTATATATATGTACAAAATTACAAAAAATGCACGCTTGCCTATTTGAGTTGATGCAGCAAAGCATGACAGTCTAGAAAGATGTGTTCAAATCATGGGATTGGCAAATGAAAGTCCTTTGCTTCAAGTGTCCTCAAAGTATACGCATGATGATGAAATAATGTTAATAATTGGTTATAAGCCGCATGCCAATCAAATTATACCCTACCCAGTGTATCCTTTCTACTTTTATTTTTATCCCTATAATTATACAACACAACACCCTCATGTGTTCCTCACTTAGTGTCATCCACTCTCTGATCTCTGCAACTCGATCAATCATATGAACTGCCTGCCTGCCTCTCTCGCTCTCTATAAGCCTGTACCCTGTATTGTCACCAATTAGCATGTAGGTGAAACATAACCAACTAGACAAATATTTGGCAAATGATGCTTATTATGTGTTTATTTACGCACAAACATGTATATAAATAGGTAGTGGAGTCGAAGGTACGTCTGCACTGCACAGCTTGTGAGAAATCAGTGCGCAAAGATGAAAGGTGCGTAAACATATACACATATATAGCCTGTTAGTTTTGATGCGTGTGCGGCATACAACGAGTCTCTTCCTGTGGTATTGTTGGAAACTGGGAAAGGAGTAAGAAGTGTGGAAGTAGACAGGAGATCAAGTAAGATGAGAGTATTAGTGTTGGGTGCTGTAGAGAAGAAAGCTGTGGTGAAGACCGGAAGACGAGCCGAAATATTGGAAGCGCCAACTGCCATTACCATTTGGAAGAAAAAGACAGACAAAGTCATGGGGTTTCGGTGGATCTTCAAGTCTGATGGGATCTTGGGTTGCTTGCTTCGGTTGGCACTGCCACTAATTTTTAACTGTTGCGGTTGGAACTAATGGTTGATTTGGAAGGAATGAATTATTTGTCAATTCCAATAAAACAAATTAATAATTTAGAAATGAAAATACTTAATAATTAATTAATTATTTTATAAAAAGTTGAACTTTGGCACAATGGAAGAATGAAGTGGCACTAGAACTTTATATAAGCAAGGGAAACTGAACTGTGAAAGGGAAATGTTATCTGTTCAGAGTCTGGGCTTACGCAGACACAAACGCACATCTTCTCCTACTCCTCTCTTACCATTTCCCTTACTTCTTACTTAATTTCCTGTCTTCTGTTGCTTTAATCTATATGTTTTTCTCGGCCATTTTCTCCAACGTATGCAGCTTTATGTTTGCTTAATCCACCCATTTTCCTGCTTCTTTTCCCTCCTTTTCTGATTGGTGAAGCCAGAAAATGTTGGCTTCTTAATGACCACTTCTATGGTCTTATGCCACAACCTTATCTTTGTTAATCGCTGCCCTCCTTTCAAACCCCTCTCTTCCCATATTTCTCCCAAGTTTTCACTCCCTTTTAGAAGTAACAAACTGGGTTTTTCTGGGTTTGTTCCAAATGCTAAGAAGAAGCACAATAACCATTCTAAGAGAAGCAGAAGCTGGTGGCAAAGATTCTTTTTTGACGATGATGGGAATTGGCTTGGCTTGAAGGATGAGGATATGATTGAGGACCAAGTTGATGGTGAGGAGTTGCCGGAAGAAAAGAAGTTCGAGGCGTGGAAGAGGAGAGCGGAGGCCATTGTCGAGTTGAGGGAAGCACAAGAAGAGATGTTGAATGAGGAGAGTAGGCGGTGGGAAGATTGGATTTTAGACGATAATGGCACCGCTAGTGACGATGTCAACGGTTCTTGGTGGACTCCAGAGCTGAATGACAATGGCGAGGTTGGGGGGTCAGTTGAGGACGATCCCTCTGACCTTGTACCTGACAAAAGTTTTGTTGATTCTGTTAGAGATTTCGTTCTTGGCAGGGAAGAGGATGATTTGCTTTATGAAGATCGTGTCTTCCGATATGCTTCCGTTAATTCGGTTAGTGAATTCCACCAAGTATTCCTTAAAGCTTAAATTTAGCAACGTGCATGTGACTTCTCCTGGTGTCTTTAACGAATGTTTGTATCCAAGCATAGGATTGAGTTGACAGTTTAGAGCATCTCTTCCAAGTCTAATCTAGCGTCCCAACTTATGAAGCTGATAATCGCAGAAGTGCAGACTGCCATTGCAGAAACATTAAAACGTGCTCATCCATGTCGTGATCTGAGCAATAACACTGGATTCTTTCTACTAATTTGCGTTAGGGTTAAGCATAAGTTAATCACAGTACCCAATTTGAGCAAAATTAACACCTTATGTTCCATAACTGTTGCTTGGTTATAAATCTCTAGCTTATAAAGAACCCAAGTTACTTTATTGGCAGCCTGGAGCCGCGTGATGAAATGCTTTGATGAATTAGTTGATTAACTGGAGAATTTCACATTTCTTCTGCTGATTTCTTCACTTTTCTTTGAGTTTCTCTAATAGAATAATATCCCCTTTGGTGAATTTTTAACAGTTATGAATGAGGAAAATTTGCTGCTACAACTTCTTGGGCCTGGCCTGCTGGATTTAACTATCCTTAAGAAGTTTTATCCATACAGTAATCGAAATAATTTGTTAATGAGTCTTCAATGCACTTTTCAAAGAGCTAGAAAAGTTTCAGTTAGCGTCATGGATGTTGCTTTATTTTAATACCTTAATATTCAACCATGATACAGGCTAAGTTTTTGGCATTACTGATAATCATACCCTGGGCCTTGGACTTTGCAGTTCACGACTATGTTCTCATGCCTTTCTTAGACAGGTAATGGTTTGGAGCATGTAGTATGGCGTTTTAGTGTCTAAATCAATCATATAACATTTTTTTTTACCTATTGAAAAATCAAATGGAAACTATGATCAGCATCCCTTTAGTACCATACATAATCATATAACAAAAGAAAATTTTGTAATTTTATTGAAATTGCAACTTTTGGGGCGTGCTCCATCCACAGCAGTTTGCATCTAGATTGAGATTAACGATTTGTTTCAACTTTGAGCTCTTTGACGCATGCAATGTTTATCCAGTGAAACTCATGCCGTCATAATTACTATTGAATTTGAGATTGCAGGCTAAGCAATTTGTTGGATATACATGAAGTGTATAGATGTAGTCTTTTAGCTTAGGAAAACTTTTACTTATGATTATTTCATAGTAAGTTTGACTCAAGGATTAGTGGATTTCACCTCAAGGTTCACTTAGAGTTCTGCATTTTGACTAACTCCAAGTCTGCATGGATCTTTTTCTTGAACAGATATGTGAAGACTGTACCTCTTGCAGCACAGATGCTTGATGTGAGAAAAACTCAAAAGCTTGAAATGGTTAAGGAATTGAAACTAGAGAAAGCCAGATTAGAGCTTGAGATGGAGATTGGCAAATCCCCTCCCCTTTCTGATGAGGAGGTTTGGTGGGAATTGCGGCATAAAGCGTAAGAATACAATACTGTTTGTACTTTTTTGGCTGGCCCATTGTTTTGCATGCTATTTAAAGTAAGATAATTTGCTTTTTTTGTTAAGATTGCAATAGAATCATGAGATATGATCTTATTATCCATCCACATAGCAAATAAGATGTATTGCTGCATTGAAGAATTGGAAGTAGTGTTCATTCCTTCAACGTGTGTGGCCCTCTAGGAATTTTAATGCCATAATCTCTCTAGAATCACCACCATACTTGAAAATCTATTTGTATGATTCTCTTTACTCTGGACTATTCAACTCTAAAGCTGCTTCTTATCCAAGCTGGACCCTCAGGAGTCTTGCTACAGACCAAGTGAGGATTCCCACTTCAATTAAATTAGCAAATTTTATGATTGGGATGCTCATTGGTTCATGGCTGGGACAATTGAAGCAAAGGTCTCTAGTTGAGACAATTGAATCCAAGAGTTTTACGATTTAGTCAAGAAACTAACCATTGTTAGTCTTCATTTGGAGTTCATTAAGTAACTAGACTGGTTTTAAAACTATGTGATTTGAGTTCAGATAACTTCAAGAAAGCTTTTGCTGCTGTGTCCCTTAATATGTATATGAGGTGGATGTAACTCTTTTTCCATCTGATGGTTTGTTCCTAAACAGGTTAGACTTACGTGATGAGTGGAGGTTGGAAAACCGTAGAGCATTTGCCAACATATGGTCAGATATGGTGTTTGGGATCTCATTGTTCCTTCTTTTGTGCTTCAATCAGAGTAAAGTGAGTTCCAAGTCAATTTATTCTTGTAGTGCTTTTGTGATAGTATTAGATGCTTTATATGAGCATGATCCTTTGCATCCTTCGCCACTTCTTGTTAAGAAATTGTAGTATCATGGTAATTTCAGCGGAAACTTTTGGTGTTATTTTGGGCTTATATAGTTTTCCTTTTTGTACCTCGTATATTTCATATGCTTCAACACATGCATTCATTGTAGTACTGAATAAATATACATGTTTCTCTTATCTACTAAATTATTTTTGTACTTGATTTGAGTGAGGATAAATGAATGGAGGATCACTTCGACTCGTTTTGTAGGCTAAGCCTATCCTTATTCTCAGGGCTTAGAAATGAACACCATATGTTCAAGTTATTGAAAAGAAATGTTTGCTGCTTGGCAATCGTTTGCACGTTCGAATTTCCAAAAAGAGAAAAGAAAAAAGAATCCTTTGCGCGTTCTTCAAATTTTTCATGCTAAATTTGTTATGTTATGATGAGTTAGGAGCTCCAAAAGAGTGAAGAGAATGAAAATGTTATACTGAAGTAAGAAATTACAGAGTTTTTAAGCTCTGTCCTAGCAAATGCCGATAATGCTAACTGCAACAATGATTGCGTAAAAAGGATGAAAATCCCCCTCATTCCCCACTGTACTATCTATAGAAATTATTCCTGCCTCTCAATTCGGTTATAACCGTATAGCTGTTTCTGCTAATTCTCTTTCTCTGTCCTCCTTTTAGAATAAACCAGTAAAGGTTTATTTCCTCCATAGTACCCGCGCTCGCTATCATTGCCTCCCCCCAATGGACAAACCTTGTCCACAAGGTTTGATTCAGGAAATTGTCCACGGCAATCTAAGCAAGACATCCAAGTAGCCTCATCCTCATGTTTGTCTTTCCATTGAACTAATAGCTGGTGACAAGGAATCTGTCCTGCTGTCGAAACTTTGACGGACTGAATGCTAGCAGGAATGAATGGCGCTTCATCAACCGCAAGATCTAGAGGTAGGTCTGCTTCGACTTGATGAGTTCCTACTGCCCTCTTCAGCTGTGAAATATGGAAGAATGGGTGGATCCTTGAAGCTGCTAGTAGAGCCAAATGATAGACCACCTTGCTGAGCTTCTTGGTGATGGTAAATGGTCCATAATATCTTGGACCTAACTTGCTGTAAACTCTGGCAGCAAGTGAGTTCTGTCGGTGTGGTCTTACCTTAAGGAAAACAGACTCCCCTTCCTCAAATTCCAGATTTCTCCGATGCTTATTGGCAGCCTTTACCATCCGCTGCTGCGCTTTAAGGAGGTTATATTGGAGTTGTTGGAGTATTTCAGCGCGATCCTGATGCTCTTCGCCGACAGCAGCCACTTTGAATTCCCTTGGCAGAAACTGCACTAGTGTTGGAGGTTTCCTCCCATATACTATTTCAAATGGAGACAAACAAGCAACCCCTTGGTAATTGGTATTATACCAATATTCCGCCCAATGCAACCATTTTCCCCATCCTTTAGGTTGCTCCGAAGAGAAACACCTAAGATAAGTCTCCAAACAACGATTCAATACCTCCGTTTGCCCTTCAGTTTCGGGGTGGTAAGCCGTGCTCATTTTCAGCTGAGTTCCCCATGCTTTAAAGAATTCCTGCCAAAAACAGCTCATAAATAAGGTGTCCCGATCGCTGACTATAGAATTTGGGACTCCATGCAACCGAACAACCTCCTTGGCAAACACTTCAGCTACTGTGCGTGCAGTGAATGGGTGTCGTAACCCAATAAATTGCCCATACTTGCTAAGTCTATCAATCACCACAAAATCACAATCAATCCCATGTGATTTCGGCAATCTTGTAATAAAATCCATCGATATATCAGCCCATACTTGGGTGGGACTTGGTAACGGCTGTACTAGTCCAGTCGGTGTCCTTGTGTCATATTTATTTTTCTGACATTCCAAACATTCTGCCACAAACTTCTGCACATGCTTCATCATGCCAGGCCAGTACACATTTGCTGCTAACCTCCTATAGGTACGGTATGCACCCGAATGTCCTCCTTGAGGGGTGGCATGGAACTCCTTAAACAGTGTAGGGATCCAAGATGAGGTAGGCGGCAGGACAATTCTCCCTTTATGGAACAATCGGCCATGAATAAGCCGATAATT
>JAOSBP010000205.1:98973-114883 GCA_027563825.1 Erythroxylum mucronatum
TAGCATGGGTTACATCCCATGTTCGATTCCCAGCCTTGGGGGTGCTGGGGGAAACCCCTATGTTGCGACCTTGGGCCCAGCCTGTGAGGGGAGGTAAGCCGGGTCCCTTGGGTGTGCCGGGCCTCAGGGGAGGTAAGCCGGGTCCCAAGGGGTGTGCCGGGCCTCTGTACCAAAACCAGTAAACCCGGGTCGTAACAAGACCTCCTTCTTCACATCCTCCCAGCATAAAAATGGCCGTCGATCCTGTAACCACATCATCCAGTGAAGGGCATGCCCCTCCATGCAAACAAGAGCTAAGGACACCTTCAGATGGTCCGGTGTTTGTTGTATCTGAAAATACTGTTCCGCTTAGTTGGGAAGCTCCACTTTCTTGGCCGAAATCTGGACGTCCTCCAAGGTGATGAAGCGATTCTGTGATTTCACACTCCCAGTAGTTGGAAAGGGAACTGCACCAGTGTGGGTTGGGGTCACCGTCTCCATCGACACAGAAGGGCTTCTTGCCTCCTCACACGGCCCCTTACCCTTAAGAACTGTAGTCAACAAACTTTTGAGTTCCTCCAGCTGCTTGCGAGTTTCTTCCAGTTGGTGACGATTCCCAGCAATTTCCGAACCCAGTCCTCCGACCTGCTGTTCTAAGGTCCCAAGGCTCCTCTCCATCGTTTCCACCTTGCTTTCCATGCGTGTATTTGTCATTGGGGTCGCTTCTCTCTGCGAATTGATTCCACGCTCACCGCACCAATTTGATGAGTTAGGAGCTCCAAAAGAGTGAAGAGAATGAAAATGTTGTACTGAAGTAAGAAATTACAGAGTTTTTAAGCTCTGCCCCAGCAAATGCCGATAATGCTAACTGCAACAATGATTGTGTAAAAAGGTGAAAATCCCCCTCATTCCCCACTGTCCTATCTATAGAAATTATTCCTGCCTCTCAATTCGGTTATAACCGTATAACTGTTTATGCTAATTCTCTTTCTCTATCCTCCTTCTAGAATAAACCAGTAAAGGTTTATTTCCTCGATAGTGCCCGCGCTCGCTATCATGTTACTTCTGACAGAATTGTGTTTTAAATTTGTAATTGAACCCTGATTTCTGTATCTCTTTTCAATATTTTTGCTGGCTTCATGACTTTCATTTCTTACTCTTGCAGGTAGCTCTGCTGAAATTTACTGGGTATAAACTAATAAACAACATCACTGATACTGGGAAGGCATTTCTAATTATACTTACGACAGACATTTTCTTAGGGTAACATCTACTGCTATTTTAAAAGTACTCTCGTAATCGTATGCCATCTATTCATTTATCTATTTTGCATATTTGTTCAATGGTTCTTTGCCTTAACTGAGGAGATATCAGTGTATATCCAATTTAAGAGATCTGAATTCTGGGGCATTTTTCATCATAATATGTCAGCTATTATTTCTTTCGCTCAAACTTGTTGATCTCTCTCAGAAGATCTGTAGGATGGAAGGAGAATTCGCCTTATCATGCTTTTTATGACATTTTAAGCAGTAGTCTTGTTTGCTAGAGAACCTTGTTCATTCATTGCGAGTATGCATGCCTGCAGGTATCATTCTGAATCTGGCTGGCAAACCTTGTTGGAGATTGTGGTTGAGCACTATGGTCTTGAAGTTGATCAGTCTGCTATTACCATTTTTATATGCCTGGTTCCAGTAATCATCGATGCATGTGTGAAGCTTTGGGTATGCTATTCACTTTTTCTCAACTTTCCTAACAGTTTTTGTCTCATGTTGCTTATCAAAGAAAAGGAGCTTAAATTGATCACAGCAAAATTCACTTCTCAGCAAATGTTCTATTCTTTTGATTATTGAAAAACATGGATTAGAATTCAAATAAATACTAGTTGGCATTTGGGGTTGAACCTGTGAACAGGTACCTTTGGAAGGGACTTCAACTGGAATAGAATCCAAAAAGTTGAACCAACTTAGGAAAACCGTGATGTATTGTGATCACAGATCAAAAATGTTAAAAAAAGGAACCCTTTTGGGCAGTTTGAACTATACTGAAGTCCTATAATTGTGAGAATTGGAACTAAACTAAAAAAAAGTTCCAAATTTGGGTCATACATTATTAACCACTTAACTTAGCAGAGGGCTTCTGCAGTGAAGTCTGTAATGCTGCTAGAGATCAAAACATTGCTGAGTCCCATCATTAGGTGAGGTACAGCTGGAGTAGAGGAAGCAAATAGTGAGATTAGGGACAAGGTGAAGATGAAGAACAGAATCAAACTAGTAGTGTAGTATATTAATGCCTTGACATCCTTGTTATAGTAATAGAATGATGCTGTAATATCATAAGATTGCTGAAATGCTGTGGAGTTGTACATAAAACATAGTTTTGGAAATTTTAAGGGGTTTTGTTAGCATAGCATTTGATGATTGATTTTATATTATATTTATTTAGTTGAAAAAGCTAATGATGTATTTGATTGGTGTCTTTACAGATGTTTAAATTCCTACCAAGATTATCTCCGAGGGTGGCCAACATTTTTAGAGAAATGAAGCGTCACTAAGAAAGTAAATTTACCAAAATTCATAAGGATTTCAATTGGAGCATTATCTGTATTTATATTTGCATTGCCAACCATTATTTTTATTTTCCCTTACCATAGGAGGGAGGCGTAGAAAAATCAGCTCTCTTTTTGCCCCTTGTTCCTATATTTGTTACTTCTTGTTGTTATTGTTGAAGTATAGTTTCAGGAAAAAAGAAATCTACATTGTTTCGTTAGCATAAAATTGTATTAGG
Organism: Erythroxylum mucronatum; assembly: GCA_027563825.1. Lineage (NCBI taxonomy): Eukaryota > Viridiplantae > Streptophyta > Magnoliopsida > Malpighiales > Erythroxylaceae > Erythroxylum > Erythroxylum mucronatum. The sequence continues at coordinate 101,737 of JAOSBP010000205.1, forward strand.
GTTTAGGAAAAAGGTAATGATGTACTTGTGATTAATAAGGGATGAAGAGAAGAACCTGTCCCTTTTAAGAATATTTTGTCACTTTTCTTTGAATCATAGATTTTTGTGAGCGCTGAAGGGATTGTAATGCTTGAACCACAAACCATGAAAAATTCAGTAGCACTAAATACAATTCCAGAACCAGAATTTGGGAGAGCTGCGTTGACTAAAGGTGAGCAGAATAGAACAGAGGAAAAGGAAAAGGAACAGCAAAGAAACAAAAGAATAGGAATACTTGTACAACTAACTGAGTTCTTAATACCAATGGAACCAGAGTTGCGAAAGGATCAGTGGAACAAGCATGTCAAAATAATGTGTATTCATGATTTGCATGGAGGAGGTAGTCACAGGACCGATAGAAGAGTTGAGAAGAGTGTTACCTTGAGCATTTCTCTTCAATCAATCTTTGCTTGGAGATCATCGACAGCTTTCAATATCAATAGGCCTATGTATGGCTATGCAAGCTGCAATTGTTTTTTTCTTATCCATGAAGGATATGAATGCTGCTGTTTAAAGTTATCTGTACTTCACATTTTGGCCTGTAATCGTGGATAGTTTAAAGTTGACTACAGCTTTTTATGTCTCTCTTTCAAACAAACTAATTGAACAGCATCCTCCTTTTATATGAAAAGAAATCAACACGTAAATGAGTAATGGATTTGTATCACTCAATTTATAACGAATTGTGCATGAATCCCTCGGGATTAGCTTTTGGATGAACACTAACTGGTTAACTAACATTTGAGATAAAAACTTGCTTGCTAGGGTGCCTACATGGAACTCCAGTAGCCAAGTAAGTACTTCCATTCATCCTATTTCCGATATTTACACTCCTCAGAAAGGTCTCACGTGCACTATGACAATATATGACGGGGCAAGAAAACTTTCAACACCGGGGCCTTGGAAGACATTCTAATGGTGTCCCCGTATCCAACTGAATGGACTACATGAGAACCATCAATGTATATTTTACCCTTCTCAGAAAACCATGACACCTCCATATACTGATCTGATTTCACCAATCCATGCATTAGGCCAGAGATGACAGATCCTGAAGATATGGGCTCTCTAACCATATATTGGAGGTCCTCTGACAGTATCGGCATTGCGAATCCACCTGCAGAAAGCATTGCAGCTGTTGAACCAGCAGCACTTGAAACTCTGAGACCACTTGACCGGCAACTTATTAAGGGAGTGCAAGATTCACTATTTTTCAGAAGTCTGATGGCAAGCACTTTAAATATTCAGAACAAGTAATAAAAAGATGCTGTTACAAAACACCAAGGTAATGGATTACTTATTTACTTGAATGAGAACCGGGAAACTGTTGCAGGACATGGATGTGCAATCAATAAATCATTGAGAGCACAAGTAGACAAAAGTCGTGAATTCACAGTCAGTGAAATTCTTGATAATCTAGAAGGAGTTTTCTGATCCTCTAATATATCATCAAGTACCTGAAAGATGTGTCCATCACTCAGATAATTCTCGTCGGAAAGTTTCACTACTACAGAACAAGTTGGTAATTCCTAACCATCGGTGCATACAACAGGTAAGAGCTTGTGGAAAGGAGAGGCCAGTAGAATGAACAGATGGATAAAAGGCATCGATGAAGGTTATCAAGAACCAAATTGAATGAATAATAATTCAGACAAAAAGCTCTAACGAGAAAATTGGTTTTAAGTGAAACATTCCTTGTTTCCAAGCCATAATTTCAATTGTTCAAAGTAGTAGGTTACCAATTGATGTGATAAATTATGTTTAGAGAAGGTGATCCCAATGATTGAATACATTATGTATGATAAATCATAAATCAGACAGGTCTTACTTGTTCAAAGTTTTCGACAGTTGCTGCACATAAATAGCCCGTGCTCCTGGTAGCATCAAAACCATTCCTGAATTCTTCTACCTACAAAATCAAAGAGCAACGCAGTGAACTGAATGATAGATCAGAATCCATATATTTAGGATGCACGTGGAAAGTGCAGGTCTGAATCTTTCTATTCAACCAACCTCTTCAACTTTTGTTGGATCTGAGTTCACGCCCAGAACTGGAATAGAGTCATCAATGAAATGACTAGCTTGCAGAAGAGTGCCATCACCGCCAACAGTGATGACAAAATCAAAATCACGAATGGGTTGGGATAAGTGAGTGCGAAACATAGGTTGCCAATCTACAGATTTCTGGCGCAAAATATTCTGACAAAAGCTAACAGCATCCTTGTGAACCTTACGCCTGTTTTCTAAGTAATTAAAGATCTGCAAAAACAAATACCTCCGCCAGAAGAGAGTAAGTGTACTTCTTAAGCCCAGATGGCGTAAACATAACAGTAACGAGAAGAAAGCTACTACTCTGTTAATCCAACAATACAAAGTAAAGAATATAAAGAGAATGTAACGGAAGATACCCAAGCGCCACATTTTATCGAACACGTTACAAACGTTAACAAGCTTAACATATACAGAGAGACATAAGCAAAGGAAATTGGTTTACCCGAGGATTAGGATTTGCATGTGGAGAGAAGCGCGAGAGGGAGGTAGTAGAAGGGGGAAAAGGGTAAATGTTGAACGGTTTTAACAGCAACAGCACCCTTCTTCTGCTGCCCATCGCAAGCTTTCAACTCGCACTTACTTTGCGTGAAGTAAAAAGATAGCTGCTTCCTATATTCTGTTCTCAAAGCCTATTTCTGACTTTTACCCACCCTTCACTATGTTTTATTTCGCACTTTGGTTGCTTTGAGTGAGTGCCTAGGCACCATTTTGGCTTTAATGGTGTTCAAGCCATGCATACATTTTGCACCACCATTACATCAGACGTAAATGGTCCAAGACAAAGTAGTGAAAAAGAAAGATTATGAATTGAGTGCCATCATCCCAACAAAAGTAATGGAACAAATACTATTGCAATAGAAGACGATTTTGATTTACAAACTCAGCTAAAACTTGTAAAATGCGTTCACACTTGACATGGAACAGAAACAACAGAAGGTTACAAGCTCGAGTATACGAGGGCAGCATGCCTGTTACATTCTCAGCAAAGTGAGTATTATTACTTCGTACAAACAAGTTGCTAGATAACAGTTTTCATTTCCAATAGAATGGAATACATTGAAAAACTTTACTAGAAAGCACCATAAGGATAATGGTTCTTTTCAAGACATCATGCTTAATTTTTAGCAGGAGCACTTCTTCAACTCTTCAGTCGTTCATGTTCCAATTGCATCTGTGCTGTGGTGCCAAGCTCATGTTGAGCACAAACAAAGTTTCCATTCCATGGATACGGTAACTGTTGCTTGCACCTCTATGCCCTCACTTTAACTGAGTTGTATACTTCTATGTATTTCTCGGCCATTTTGTGCCAACTATTGTCGATATCAAGAACCTTTCGCACAACGTCATTCCACTCCCTTGGTTCTGCTTAAGAATATTACGAACAAATGCGAAAAGCTGTCAAGCTAACATCTTCAGGAAGCAGCTACGGTTCAGTTAATGGAAATGGTAATCAATTGCTGAACTTACTGTCTCTATAGTAAGCAAATGCACGGTCAAGAGCCGAATTCAAAGATCCTTCATCAATTCCTTCGAAAACAAACCTGACCAAATTCAACTAATATTAGATATTTACTATTGAGGTCCATCTTAACTTCTAAGAAAAATGACATTGGTTCATCATTTCATGAAACAGCTCTAAAAGATAGGGCAGGCCAAATCTGCTACGTCAACTTTTTATGATATAAACTACACAGAAAATTTAAAACCATGTTACCCATTAGCCATGTTTTGGTTTGACTGGTCATCCAAGTCAAAGACTGTGTCTGCAAGGCCACCAGTCTTTCTAACAACCGGAACCTGAAACAATCACCATGTCTTAAATGAGATCATCTCCTTGTTTCAGCAATACATTGAACTCATCTAGAGTATTCAAACCATAGACCTAAGTGGAAACGCAGCAATGATATCAAGTCAGCAATTTATATTGTTCAAACAGTTGCAGATGAGGAATCTTAGGCCACTTTGTAGCTACACTGACGCATTCACAAGTTACAAGCATCTAAACTTTAGACTTCAAAAACATGTCTCATTAATTCAACAGTCCCGACCATCAAGAAGATAAGGTAAGCTTAAGAGTAAATCATCATAGCACTTCAGATACAAAGTTTCATTGTACATACTGCACCGTATCGCATGCCAATCATTTGGGAAAGTCCACAAGGTTCGTATATGGAAGGAACTAGCACGATGTCTGCTGCAGCATAAAGCATATGGGATAACTCCTCGCTGAATGGAAAAGAAGCCAAAATTAAGACAAACTTGTGTCAGCTTATGGACTAAAAAATTTCTCTAGATTTTGTCATATATGCTTTAGAAGTCTCCTTAAAGACTAGAGGTACACACAATTCGAAGAAAAGAAAATAAAAAACATAAAGAAGTTAAAAAGATTCAGGAATTATGAAAGCAGTTGCAGTTCTATCAAGATGATTTACCTATACAACGATAGGATACGAATATTGGAACCTTGATTATGCTGCAAAATATAGCCATATGCACAGGTGCATGTTAGCTTACAGCATACTGTTCATAATGATTCTATAGAAGATTTAAGGATAAGGTAGACAAGAAGATATTAAGAGCAATAAAGAGAAAATAGACAAATCAGAAGGAACATTCCACATGTGAACCCACACAGAAGGTGCCTATTATCACTGACAGTCTTGTTAACATCACATATGGAGTTCAAAAAAGACAGCAGACTCGAAAGTATGTAAAGATATAAAAGAGAATAGCCATAAATGCCTTACCGTATCAGCAAGATGCTTGAATTCTCCTTCTACACGTGCATCTGAAGCTTTCCCAAGGACAACCATCTGTCCACCCTACATATACACATGTATACACATATACCAATTGAGAAACTGCAAATAAAGAACAATGCATTGAGCTCGAGATATTTTCACAAAGAGCATATGAATTAAAGATAGAAATGGAAAATTTTGTTTACCATATTTGGTGCACGAAATTAGTTGAAATGACAAGTAGAAGCCATCACAGAATTGGCTTCATCAGTGGAAAATATACATGAACATCAACAAAATAGAATAATGCAAGAGGGCTACATGAGCTTATATTTAACTATTAATCATTTTATGTAGTTCATCACAAGCATTGATTCAACACTATTACCTCAGGGTATGAACATTACTAAGCTCCAAAGCTTTTTATGCCATCAAATACATAGAAAAATTAATTTCATGACATGGCCTCAAAGAAAAGGGGTGATAATGAGATATTCAAGTGAAAGAATAGGGACAACTTCAATTGCCTCTTAAATGATGTTTTAACAGCTATCTAATTCATAACTTCTCTATGTTCTAATGTTCTACACGAATACTAAATTGGATGATCTGACTAATTATATCAGCCAGGTGAAATAATAGTTAATCGTTGAATCTTTATTAGCAAGAGGGGCTATGAAGAAGAAAACTGAGAAGGAAAGCAATTATATGTAAACATTTTACTCAATAATAGGAGAGTTCACATACGAGTTCTGCAACACGCTTAATAGCATGAGTTATCAAGTGAAGACCCTTTTGATGGACCAGTCTCGTGATGCATACAACCAAGGGAACCCTAAATGTCACATCTGACATATGGTTACCCGCTTCAATGCTTTCAGAGGCTAAACCAAGCCCTCTCTGCACATAGTATTTGCAGACCTTCTTGCCCTCCATATTTTGAGCTACATGAAGCAAAAACAGATTAGCAAGAAGTAAACCTAGGAATCAAACCATTGTAATGACTTAAAAGATCACAACTTGCATAAATAATCAAAACAGTTAATGACACCAAAAAAGCAATAAAGGAGCACCGCACCCAAGGAATTTTGTTGAAGAGCGTAAAAGTAGAAGCATTCGTATACTTGTTGTTTGAAGAGATTAACAGCGTTTTATGACAAATAAGGGAAAAAAAATAGTTACATTACCCCTGAATTTAGCAGGCAAGAAAACATCGGTAGCAGGGTTCCACATTGCGGTATCTATTCCATTTAATATACCAAAGTACCTGTAGAATTAGATAGTCTATGTTTAAAGATGCAAAATGAGTGTCTATTACTAATAGGTGATTAGACTAGAAGCACGGAATAGATTCTGAAACACAATAATTTATTATGGCTTCGCATAATAAACTCAATTGAATCTTCTACTAAGATTGACTGAATTGAACAGAGGAATAGATTACAGGTAAGTAAATGAATAAAATCAAAAAGGATCCAAACACATGGATCCAAACATACTTATCTCGATGTGTTATCAAAGTGCTTGCCAACCATCCGGAGCAAAGAGTCTCCTTCAGATATGTTGGAGACACTGTACTGAAAAATGTAAGCAGATCAATTAATTTGTAACAAAATATGCATAATAGATTATTACATTCTTAGTATTGATTCACATACGGAAGATTGACAATGTGTTGTCCTGTAAAACAAGGTTTCACCTACATCCAGAAGCATCATACTGGGAAATATGAATAGTTAGTTATGATCTAAGTTGATTATTAGCAATGGTCAAGAAAAGTCCTTTAAAACAAAAGTTTCATCTATATCCAGATTGAGAATCGATAATGAAAAGGATGAGTTCATCATTCCTAATATACACTGCAAGAAGGCAGTAAGGGAAATACAATACATATATTTATTAGTAACACAAATTTACTTTTTCCCTTGACCATCACCATCAAATCAACAATCCATACTCATAACTGTCCTTCATACAATAAATAAGCCTTAAATGATTTCTTGAACTGTTTTATTCCAAGTTTAATATCCATTTTCCTAGGGCAATATATCATGTTTTACCCCCAGAACATATTCATCTCAGTGGAAGTATGTGAGGTCCAGCTACAGACAAAAATAAGTCATATATTAAACCATTAACAAATCATACTGCATTAAAAAACCAGAAAGGCTACTTACACAACTGCATTGCTATAAACTATTCCACCTTTCAATAAGCTCAACCTTTCAGGATTGTGGCCAATAGTTCGATCATCAACTGCCTGCCATGTGAAGAGACCTTAGAACAATAAGTCAGAGCAGGAGCAATATGAAATTTTAACTAGGAATAACTGCTAAAGCAGTAAGAGGAGGAAGACAAATATGCAAAAAGTAGTACATATTGACAAAAAGAAAATGATTCTAGAATAATCAGGTTGATCAACTTTCCAACATAGATGAAATATGGTTAACACATAAAGTTGACATAATGTCACAGGCCCTAGACCGACAGCTGGTTATGGGACCTTGCAGCTGAATATCAGATAGGTTATGTTTGAGAGACTTCCTCCCTTTATAACCTATCTTGAATGAGGGCATAAGAGCTCGTTAGGAGAGAACTCTTCGATCTCTGGAACTAACAATCAGTCAACAAAAATTCTGCTTGTTTATTCATGCTCTAAAGAGCTATATTTAAACTAGCTTACAACAATCCCTACTTTTCAGCAATAAAAATCTCAACTGAAAGATAAATCAACTTATCAGAATAAAACAAACTCCTAATATTCTGATATCTTATTCAAATAACTTATCTACTCCATCCTTTTCCCACGTTTGAATATTCAAATAACTTCTCTACTCCTTCATTTGTCCACGTTTGAATTTGCCATGTGTGAATCTCTGGTAAACTTGGTCAGCAGAATCCTGCTGCTCTTGACCCACAACATGACTTGGCCCATCGAGAATGCACTTGACCTCAAGCGCAAGAGAGGGATGACGCTGAAAATATAGTGGAAACTAGTTCCCAAGAAGCATCAGCAGGCGAGAGACCTTCTCAATGAATGTGAACTTGCGGAATTCCAGAGAAGGTGCGTGATTCCAAGACTGCTTTAGGAGTGGGCTGAACAGCACCTTTGTAAACGGTTGGAAGTTGAGGTACTGTGGTAGGTGATCAGTAGAATTTCTTCAAACGGGAAATTTGGAATACAGGATGAATTTTGGATTCTGGTGGGAGGGTGAGGCGGTAAGCCACCGTCCCAACTTTTTCAGCAATAGAGAAGGGCCCTTAAAAGCGAGGAGATAATTTTCTGTTGCTTTTGGAAGTTAAAGATAACTGTCGATAAGGGTGAAGCTTAAGCAAGACCCTGTGACCCACTTCAAAATGAATGTCACAATGGTGGAAATCATAGGTAGTACGGGTACAAATCCTTGGAAAAGAAGAATTGCCTTCATTGAATGAGGCCATTGCGATTGTCCTAGCTGAAGAGGGTAGGAGAGGGGTTATGGTTGACACACCAGCTATAGATAGCTCCGCGCTAGTTTCTAAGAGCAGTAAAGAGCCGAACATCAGTGTTGCACAAACCAATGCTTCCAAAAGTGTCAACCAAGACACCCGGTGGTGTACTTTTTGCAAAAAATCTAGACACACTAGAGAAACGTGTTGGAAGCTTCATGGAAAGCCCACAAATATGAAGAGCGGACAATCGAAAGCGCAAGGACAAGCACATGCCGTTATGAATGTGGAGAGTGCTAGTTCTCATGATGCCAGCTTCAATACTGAGGACATTGAGAAACTTAGGGGCTTATTGGAGACATTGGAGAAACAAAAATCCCAGTCCTCAACAGGTACTAGTGCGTTGGTATTCTCAGGTATTTCTTCTCCTTACATACCTATTTCCTCTTCTCATTCATTTAGTGCTTCAGATACTGTCCTTTCCAACTCTTGGGTCATTGACTCAGGAGCTACAGATCATATGACCAACTCCTCTCATAACTTCATCTCATATACACCTTGCCCAAGCACTCGAAAAATCACTACAGCCGATGGATCAGCTACAACTATAGCTGGTCAAGGAGATGTGTGTTTGAATAAATTCCTCACATTAAAAAACGTTCTTCATGTACCAAAATTATGCACTAATCTTATTTCCATCCATAAGTTGACCTCATATTCTAATTGCGACACTCTAACAAAGGGGAGTGCAGCAAACCCGAGCCTATACCAGAGAGATGGGACTGGAGGGGTTAGGCGACGCAACTTCCGACAACTCCCACCTGAAATGCTTAAGGAGAGATATGAGAAAGGGTTGTGTTTTTATTGCGATGAAAGATTCAGCCCCAATCACATTTGTAAAAACAAACATTTCCGAGTATACATGGTGGAGGAGGAAGGCGAGAATGAGCTACCCGAAGAAGTGTTCTTGGATGCCGAGGGAGATGACAATGAAGAGAAACAGTTACAGTTGAATAGGATGAGTATAATGGGACTGACGACAAAGAGATCCTTCAAGGTGTGGGGAAATTTAAAGGGAAGGCAAGCGCTCATATTAGTGGACTGTGGGGCCTCCAATAATTTTATATCAAAACCGATAGTGGAGCAGCTGTCACCACAGGTGTTAGATACTCCTAAGTTATTAGTACAAGTGGGGGATGGGTATAAAATAAGAGGAAAAGGTGTTTGTGAGCACTTACTTATGGAGACACAAGGTATATTAATTAAAGGGGACTTTTTTCTGTTTGAATTAGGAGGAGTGGATGTGGTTTTGGGACTGGATTGGTTAGAAGGATTGGGTGACATCCAAGCCAATTTCAAAGAGTTGACATTAAAGTGGATGGAGGGAGACAAACACTTCAGCTTGAGAGGAGACCCAGCCTTGATAAAGTCGGTGGCAACATTGCAGTCACTGTACAAAGCTGTGAAAGATGGAGGTGAAGGTTACATTGTCAATATGACCAGAACAGCACTGACTGAACCCAACAGGGAAGGAGCAGTTGAACTCAAAGAGCTATTAGCTGAATTTATAGATGTTTTGTCACCACCCTCGGGGTTACCTCCCCATAGGAGCCACGACCACATTATCACTTTAAAACCAGGAGCAGAAATTCCAGCAATAAGGCCCTATAGATATCCCCATTATCAGAAGAGTGAAATAGAAAAGATAGTGGGGGAATTGCTAGTTGCAGGAGTCATTAGACCCAGCATAAGTCCCTTTTCCAACCCAGTAATTTTAGTGAGGAAAAAGGATGGAGGATGGAGATTTTGTGTGGATTTTAGGGCATTGAACAAGGTGACTGTAGCGGATAAATTCCCAATACCTATTATTGATGAGTTATTGGATGAATTGGGAGGAGCCAAGGTGTTTTCGAAGCTGGATCTTAAGAGTGGCTACCACCAAATTAGGGTCCGAGAGGACATTCCCAAAACGGCCTTTCGAACACATGAAGGTCATTACGAATGGCTGGTGATGCCTTTCGGATTGGCCAATGCACCCTCCACCTTCCAATCATTGATGAATGAGGTATTCCGTTCCTACCTTCGCAAGTCCGTTCTAGTTTTTTTAAATGATATTCTTATATACAGTCCAGATTTTGAGCAACATTTGAGAGATCTAAGGGCTGTCTTGGTGATCCTCCGAAGCCATAAACTATATGTCAATGAGAAGAAGTGTGATTTTGGCAAAGAGAAATTGAAATACTTGGGCCATGTAATCTCGAGACGGGGTGTAGAAGCTGATCCCTCTAAAATTGAAGCGGTTGCTAACTGGCCAATACCTAAGGATGTGAAAGCTATCCGAAGGTTTTTGGGGTTCACGGGATACTACCGACGATTTGTTCCAGACTATGGCAAGATCGCCAAACCTCTCACTCAACTACTCAAGACGGAAGGGTATCATTGGAATGTGGAGACTCAACAAGCTTTTGAATCACTTAAGGCGGCTATGGTAAACCTCCCTACTCTAGCTGTTCCTGATTTTTCTAAACCATATGTTACTGATGCATCCGAGAAGGGGCTAGGAGCAGTACTCATGCAAGAAGGAAAGCCCTTAGCTTTTCTCAGCTGGGCATTACCGCCACAAGCTTTCTCCAAGTCAGTTTATGAAAAGGAGTTAATGGCAGTAGTGAGGGCGGTTCAGAAATGGAGACACTACCTGTTGGGGAGGCGTTTCATCATCCGAACCGACCAAAGAAGCTTAAAATATTTGACAAATCAGAGGTTGTTGGGAGAGCAGCAACAAAAGTGGACAGCAAAACTATAGGGGTATGATTTTGAGGTGCAGTATAAACCGGGAAAGGAGAACCAAGCGGCTGATGCTTTATCGCGTAAAATGGAGTGTGCTGCTATATCAACAGTAAAAATGATGGATTCCGATGACTTGGAGGCGGAAATTCGGGCTGATCCGAAACTTAACACCATCATGCAAGATTTGTTAAGTGGAAGCAAGGAACACATGGGATTTTCGATTAAAGGAGGCAGATTATATTATAAAACAAGGCTGGTTTTATCAAAGACATCTAGTCGGATACTGACTGCTTTAAAAGAGTTACATGATTCACCTATGGGAGGTCATTCGGCGTTCCTACGCACTTACAAACGAGTGCTGGGACTGGTTTTTTAGGAAGGAATGAAGAATGACATTAAAAAGTATGTGGAGGCATGTGAAGTGTGTCAACGCAACAAGTATCAAGCATTATCCCTGGCTGGTCTATTACAACCATTACCAGTCCCCTCGCAAGTGTGGGAGGATATATCTATGGATTTCATTGGAGGTCTACCGAAGAGTAAGGGAATGGACACCATCATGGTAGTAGTCGATAGGCTAACAAAATATGCTCATTTCTTGCCTTTGGCCCACCCATATTATGCTTCAGATGTTGCTGCACTCTTTGTTAGAGAAATAGTGAAGCTACATGGGTTCCCAACCTCAATAGTATCTGACCGAGATAGGGTATTCATGAGCAGATTCTGGTCTGAACTCTTCAAGCAGGCAGGTACTCAGCTGAAGTTTAGCTCAGCCTATCACCCCCAAACCGATGGACAAACGGAGGTCACCAATAGATGCTTGGAAACATATCTCCGTTGTTTCACCGAAAGCAAGCCGAAGCAGTGGACTCAATGGTTGTGTTGGGCAGAATTCTGGTTCAACACCAACTACAACAGCTCTACAAAAACTTCTCCATTTTATGCTCTATATGGTAGACCCCCACCCACCTTATTCGGTTATGCAGGGGAGTTATCAGCAGTGGAAGAAGTGGACAAACTTCTTAAAGAACGGAATGGAGTCATTACCGAATTGAGGGACAACCTACTGAGATCTCAGAATCAGATTAAAACCCAGGCGGATAAGAAACGCAGAGAAGTGGAGTACACGGTTGGAGAAAGGGTGTACTTGAAAATCCAACCATACAAACTTCGATCCTTAGCACGACAGATGAATGAGAAACTTAGCCCCCGTTACTATGGACCATTTTTGATTGTTGAAAAGATTGGAGCAGTGGCTTATAGACTGGAATTACCTGCATATAGTCGAGTTCACTCGGTTTTTCATGTGTCATTGCTTAAGAGGGCAACTCCTAATCCTGTGCAGATACAGCCATTACCTAAGCAATTAACCAATGAGTGGGAGCTAGATTTCCAACCCGAAAGGGTATTGGGGACCTGAAAGGATGCTAATGGGAATGAGGAGGTATTAACTCAGTGGCAAGATCTTCCTACATTTGAAAATTCATGGGAATCCGATGCTGCAATTGCTGAACACTTTCCGACATTCCACCTTGAGGACAAGGTGCAAGCTTTGGAGGGGAGTATTGATAGAGCTAGGAGGCCATTAGTTTACAGTAGGCGTAAGAAGAAGTTGGCGATTTCTAGCAACACGTGAAGTTAGTTACAATTTAGTGACAGGTGTCATCTAATAATTGGGGTAGGATGGGATATATAAGGAGGGGAATATTTTGTATAGGGGTATGCGTGAATTTCTGGACTGTGAGTGTGTTTGGGAGGTACAGCCCCTCATATAGGCTGATTCTTGTTTCTGTGTATTGGCTTATTCTATTGAATATCAAAATACCATACTGAATCGGTGAGATTGTTTGAATCCATTTGATTCATTTATTCTAATAGAACAGTAACTTGGGAGAGTTCTATCAATTGGTATCAGAGCACGATTTTGGTGCCGTTAGATTGAATTCGTTTTGGTAGTGGATGGTAGTGACTAGAAGAATGGAGAAGATTGATTTGATAGAGAGGAGTGTAGCAAACCTGGCCGAGATGTTGGAGAGAAATGATGAAAAGACACGGCGACTGGAAGAAGCATTGTTGGAAATGATGCAATATGTCAAAGG